>QUSF01000001.1:67583301-67622476 GCA_003676055.1 Chloebia gouldiae | reverse complement strand
TGGGATGGGATGGGATGGGATGGGATGGGATGGGATGGGATGGGATGTTATTCCCAGGTTATCCCCAAGTTCCCATGCATGAGGAGGTGGTCAAACACTCCACATGGAACACACATGGGATGGGATAAGGGGTTATCCCCATCCCAGCTTTTGTCCCCCGTAGGAAGCAGCTGAGGATGAGAAGCCTTGGGGACAGGCAGGTCCCTGCTGTCCTTCTCTCATCCCAGCTGGACAGTTTTTGGAGCTGAGCACCCTCGGGTGCACCTGAACTCCCCCCCACGTGACACCCGAGGGTCACCAGAGGACGTGGAGCTACACCCGTGCCCCACATGTGACAATTTGGGACCAGGGCGGCTCAAGGTGACGAGGAGATGAGGAGAGCAGGATCCAGCGTGTCCCACCTCTGCCCTCTGCAGCTCCACCAGGTGCCATCGCCACTCCTGAGCCTGCTGGTGTCACCCCTGCAGGTCCCAGTCCTCCAGCTGAGGTCCCCAGCCCTGATGGCTCTGGTGGCTTCACACCGCACCCCCAGTGAAGCCTCTCTTGGTGGCCTGATGAACTTCTCGGTGTTTGCTGCCACCTGAGGTGACCCAGAAGGGATTTTGTACCTCCAAGGTGCTGGGGGGACAGGGCCAGGAGGGGACCTCGGACCAGGAGCTGACCTTGGAAATCGGAGAGAGCACCTTGGCAAAGCTTTTAGGATCAGTCCAGGGGAGCAATTCCCCCTCTGCAGCCCCACAGGGGGACGAGGGATGAACGCTCCAGCTTTTAGGAGCCGGGTGGTGCTCCCACTGCTTCCAGGAAAATTCCAGCCCTCCACGGGATGGGGTTTGCTACGAGCTCAGGGTGTAGCTGCACTAAAAATATTTGGCTTTGCACACTTTTCCCAGCAGGATTTTTCAGGATATAGGGACTAAAATCGCTATTTATGCCGGGGTTTTTTTTGGGATGCACTGGACTCCAAAGCACCCCAGGGACACCCGTGCCCGGCCTTGGGTGCCTGGCTGGGCAGATTTTGGGGGGGCTGTGGGCAGTGGGTGCATTGCACAGGGTGCTGCTGCCCTCCAGTGGGCTCAGGCTGGAGAGGAGGCTGGAATTCCATACGGATGCTCGGGAGGGCAGAGGTGGGGCTGAGGATGTCCCTTCCCATGGGGTGGGGAGCAGGAGACGAACAAGGGATCCCACAGAGAAATCCAGGAGCAGGAGAAATCCTGCTCTGCTCCATCCCACTGCTCCTGGACCGGGAGTGGTTGGAGGCAGCTCCAGCTCCCAATCCTTCCAAAAAGTTTCCAAATTTTTTAGATTTATTGGCAGTGAGAGCACCTGGTCCGGCTCCAGCGTCCCACCACCAATCCACATCAACCCTCTCTTGCTCTTTTCCGTCTGTTATCCCACGGGAAAGGCAGGAGCATGGATTTGGAGCCAGTGACAGCTCCAGAGGAGCCCCTGTGGGGTCGCGGCGCCAGTGGGATGGGAAGGGACAAGGACAGCGCAGGGACCTTCTCCTCTTGTGTTGTGTCCTTAGTGAAGGAGGGAATCAAATCCCCTTCCCACCAGGCTGGAAGGGCTGGTCCATGGGCTGAGGGATTTTTATTATGGAGGGTGAAGCTCCAAGAGGAGGAAAATCAGGAAATTTGAGTGAATCCCGGTGGTTTTGCTGGGCTCTCTAGGATAGGATTTCCAGGATGGGATTTCCAGGCTGTTTTCTGACTCAAAGGCCCTGGAAATCTTCAGTGATCTAAAAAATCCCCAAAATCCTCTTTTCATCTCCTCCCTGGTCCCAGTCCAGGTTATCCAAACATTCCTTGTTTGCTGATTCCCCTGGAGCTCCTCTCTGCATGGACAGAGACACCTCAGTTTCTTGGTAAAGTTATTTTTGCCCGATTTTTTTTTGTGGTTTTGACCACGTTTTACCCTACAGGACCTCTCTGCTTCCTGGTCAAGCTGGAGAAGACAGGCACGGAGAGATCCAGCTCCATGGATTTCAGGAAAGAGGGAAGGAGCACCAGGCTCTTGCTGATGGAGCACAGATCCCATCTGAGCGCACGTCACCAGAGGGGGAGGCGATGCCAGCTCCGGAGTCACGAGTTCCCCACATCCACTAAACGTGGGTGGGAAAAGGATCTTCTGCAGCAGAACGACTCCACCGTGGGTGGCTTCCAAAACCTGGCACAGGAGGGCTGATGGAAGGAGAAATGCCTTAAATTCCAAAATTATGTCTCCCCAAAAAAAGCTGGATGCCGTTTTAACCCTGGCTCGGTAGACAGGACAAAAAAAAGCTCCCACCACATTTCAAAAATAAATCTGATTTTGAAAGTCCTGGCCTTGTCTTTTTCCCATTTATGGGGGTTTAAACCCACTTTTCTCCTGTGGGATGAGAGTTCCCATAATCCAGCCCCAAATCCATGGGTTTAGTCATCCTCCCAGGATGGTGGGCAGGTGGTGTCCAGGTCCCAAGGGAAAACAGGGGGGTCCCATGCCAAGGATTTGCTGCTTTCCAGCCTAAATTCCAAATTATAAACTCTCCCAAAAAAAAGGGGGTAAAAAACCCTTTATGAAACCAAAAAAGCAGTTTAAAACCTGTTGTGTGAAGCAAAAATTACTTCCTTGGCCAATTCCCTTTTTTTTTTTTTTTTGCAGGGGAAAAGCCCCCAAGGGATCCAACCTGAGCCCCACCCTTCACTTCTCTGAATTCACGTGACACAGCCACCATCCCCCTGGAGATGAAGACCACACTACACCTAATTTAATTTGTATGCCTGGGACCTTGGTTTTCCTTGGAGCAGCCCATCCTGGATCCAAAGGATCTCTCCCAGCCTCAACAGCTCCAGTTTTGTGTAAAAATGACCCAAAATTTACTCTCTAGGAGGATCATCCAGGGCTTGTTTCCCATCACGGGTGGTAATTCCCAACAAAAGTGCTACAAACTGGATTTGAATCAGTGCTTTTTAATCCATAAAAGGTGAGAATCCATGTACAAATTAAAAAACAAACAAACAAACAAAAACCCAACATAAAACCCTGGAATTAGGGAAATTATCCCGATCCCACAAAACACAACCCCTTTGCCAACACTGGGGCTGGGTGATGCAGGCGGAACGCGACGGCTTCTCCTAAATAAATCCCTCTCCAGCTCGGAGACGTCCGTGGTGGCATCCCACGTTTTTAGGATGGTGGGAAGATGCTGCCGGGATGTTTTAAGGGCAAAGTGGCCTTTTGTGTGACCCCACCCCCTCCTTTCCTTCCCGATCCCACGCCGAGCAGCCGGGAGGACGACGTGGGAAGCTCGGCTGCTACGGATGGCCCCGTGCTGGAGGGCGGATCCGGAATCCAGCGTGGCGATGCCTCCCGGCTATGGAGAGGCCTCCTGGCCAACAGCAGAGCTAAAAAGTCCTCCTTTGAGCTCGTAAAATCCCAGGATGGGTTGGCTTGGATGGGATCTTAAGGCCCAAACTGTTCCAGCCCCAGCCATGGGACAACTTCCACCACCCCAGGTTGCTCCAACCCCATCCAGCCTGGAAGATTTCCTTAAATAAAATCAGGGTTAAGAGCTTGGAAAATGGACAAGGAGCCACTAGAAGAAGTCACAATCCCAGGGGTCACTGTGGCCACAAGATCCCACCTGCTCCTTTAACCCAACCCTAAAAATTCCTTAGAAAGTACAAAAATACAATCCCATCTGTCCCAAGGGAATTTTTTGCTGCCTCCCAAGATCATCCAAGCACTGAAGACCAGATAGTTCCTCAGCCTTCAAAAAAAAAAACCCAAAAAACCACACCAGGCAGAAACATGATGGAGGGAATTTTGCCAATCTGTTTTGCACATTTGGAGTCTCCCAGCGTTTCCAGGACAATTACCAAGATGCCTGGATCCATCAGGCCAGCCCAGGAATGCTGACAGCAGTGTTAGGGAATTAGCAACATGTGCAAGATCCAACAGTAGCACAAATTTAGGAGTTTAATAATCTGGAGGAGATATCTTCCTGGAATTTTAATCTCCTCCCAGGAAAAATAAAACCCCCCCAAGGCTCTTAGCTATTAATCTCCTCACAGAATATTTAGGGCAATCCATGTCTCCTGATTAAAAAAACCAGACAACAACTGCACGGTAAGTCCTTCCCTTTTCTTCCAAAGAATCCGGCTGGGCAGCTGGGATGGATTTTCTGAGCCAAGCTGGGGGTTCATTCCCCCCAAAAACACCCCAAAAGCACTAAAAATGGTCAAACCATCCTACTTTGTTGGGATAGCCCCACCTGGGAGATGCTGCCTGGGTTGGACCCTGTGGTGGGATCACCACAAGTTATCGATGCCCATGCTGTTCCCTCTCCCAAAAAAAGGGAGTCTGGAAGGATTCAGCTGAAGGATTCAGCTCCTCCAGCAGCTCTTGGAGAGCAGCTCCATCTTGTACCTCACAGAGAAAGCCCAGGAGATGCTACAGAAGGTGACACTTTGCTTTAATGGCTGGGGCTGGCTTTGGCCAAGCAGAAGACACAAACCAGGCCCTGCTTTAGCACGGCTCCCCCCGACCCCCTTTGAAAGCCAAAAAAAACCCCAAAAATCCCAAAATTAACAATAAACCCGAATTTCCCGCAGGCTGAGGGGATCGTTGGAGGCAGGAGCTGGGAGGTGGAGGTGCCTCGCTCACCTCTCGGCGCGGATCCGACCAGCGGCGCGTTCCCAGGTCTGGGAGTCCTCACAGCCCAGCCAGGCTTGGGAAGCTTCCCGGGCAGCCAGTCCTGGAGCTCAGGGGACACGGTGGAGCACGGTCAGTACGTGGCCTCGTTGTCCCCCACGGCGGTGAAGGGGACACCGCTGTAGGTGCTCTTCTTGCTCCTCTTGCTCTTCTTGCTCCACACCAGCAGCGTGCTGGCGCTCTTGCTGTTCATCAGGCTCTTCCTGCTGTTCTCCTTGTTGCTCTTCGGCATCCCAGATCCCGAGGACATCACTGCCGCCTTCCTGTCCACCTGGTTGGGAAAGGTGGAGAGGGGAGTGAAGCCAGGGCAGCGCCCAGAGAGCTCCAAGGAATTCCGTGGTTTCCTGTGGGATGTGACTTACGGCTTTGGGACATTCCGAGCCCTGCAGGGTGATGACTCCGATGTCCACCCCCTCCTTCCCGGTGCTCTTCAGCAGCTGGACGACCTCGGCGTGCTTGGACCACTTGCAGTCCTTGCCATTGACAGAGATGATGTAGTCTCCCTCCTTCAGCCCAGCTTCCTGCAGGGAACGAGGGAAAATGTGCATGGACCATCAGAGAATCTTGGAATAGTTTGGAAGGGACCTTCAAGATCATCCAGTCCCACCAGGGACACTTCCCACTATCCCAGGTTGCTCCTTGGACACTTCCAGGGATGGGGCAGCCGCAGCTTCTCTGGACATCCCGTGCCAGGGCCTCACCACCCTCACATCCAAGATTTTTTTCCCAATACCCACCTAACCCTGCCCTCTAGCTTTGGGAAGCTATTCCCTCTGTCCTGTCCCTCCACCCCTTGTCCAAAATCCCTCTCCAGCTCTCCTGGAGCTCTTTGAAGTACTGGAAGGGGTCCAAGCTCTCCCTGGAGCCTTCCCTTCTCCAGGCTGAGGAGAAGACACGACTCTGCTCCAGATATGGACCACATCCAGTCCACATCCCAGTCTTTGGGGAGATTTGAGTTTTCCAAAGAGGGATGTGATCCTGCTGCTAAGGAGAGTGTTGTTCCAGAGATGCTGGGACCTGGATGGATGGGTTGGTACTGAGGGAGTGGGGAGACCCTTAGGGCATCCCACCAGGATTCTCCAGCATCTCCTGATGGAAAACAAAGCTGCCCCCCCTGTTTTTTGGATGTGCCATCTTGCTCCAGCCACTGTCACATCCCAACACTAAGGACAAGGGAGCTGGATGGGCTTCCAGCAGTTAAAAACTGAGCAAAATTCCATGTTTTCTCCTTAGCCATTTCCTAAAAATTAATCATTTCATGACGCCCACCTGCAAACCTCAGCCTGAGCTCCAGCACGGATGAGTCTCCTCCTGAACTGTTTTATGCCCTAAAAACACCTGGAATACCTCCAGGCGGCTCCCTTATGGCATTCCCATGGGAATAGCAAAAAATTGGGATACTCACAGCAGCGCAGCCCCCCGGGATGACCCCAGCAATGAGGACGGGGGAGTCTCCTCGCAGGGTGAATCCAAAGCCGTTCTCTCCTCTCATCAGGTGGACTCTCCGAGCTGGATACCACTTGTTCTTGGCTGAGAACACGGAGAGGGGGCCCTGGGATGAGGCAGAAACATGGAAAGCACCTTTTCAACCCCCTGGAATTGTGCAGCCTTGTAAAAAAGCCCCATTCCAGGGATGGGGAGGGGGCAGAGGAAGAAATCCTTTCTTTTGTAGGGAAAACAGTCCCATCATCCAAGAAGAAATTATGAGGGTTGAAGGCTGTCTGGATCTGGGGGATGCCACCAGGGGTTGGTCCAGGAGCAGGGTGGTGGGACAGGTCAGCAGTTCAGGGTCACTTTTCCCCAGTTCTTTCCCATTTTCCCCTCTTTTTCCTGCTTTTCCATTCCCACAGGAGCAGGAAATTCCTGCCTGCCCTGAGGCTGAGATGCACCAGCTCTCCCTGGGGTACTCAGGAGATGACCCCACCACAGATTCCACCACTGTCCTGAATCCCAATCCTGCTCCCCAGGATCCTAAAAACCCTAAAGAGGGCGTGGATAAAGATCCAGTGGGATTTTCCTGGTGCCTCCTGCCACCAAAACCCTTCTTCCCAAGGGTCTCTTGGGAAAAGCCCACCCAAAATTCCTGTGCCTGCTCCCCTGTCACCAGAGGAGCTTTGTGACCCATTTAAGTGTCCCAGAGACGGATCCCAGCCCTCCTCCTGCTGCTCCTCCTTCTAAAACTGCTGGAGAGGCTGCGGGAGGAAGGAATCCAGGCAAGCAGAGCATGCAGGGGAGGGGGAGGAGACGGCTGCTCCCTCGGGATATTCCCATTCCCGGAGCTGTACGTACCAGCCTGTGGAAGAGGTCGGTCACCTTCACCTGGGAGAAGTTGGGGGACTTGATTTCGGGTTTCTGGTGCGTTTTGGCTGATGGGAGGGAGAGAAAAGCACAGACAGGGCGTGACCTCAGGCAGTTGGGGCAGCTGCTGCCGTCCCAAGAGGGACAGTGTGACCCCGTAAGAACCAGGACCTAAAATCCTGGAATAGTTTGGATTGGATCATCCAGTCCATGGAGTCTTCCCACCCACAAACCCCCTCCCCACCCACAACCCCAAAACCCCACTCACGATGGATGTCCGGAGCCTCTCCCGTCTCAAAGAAATCCTCCTCGTGGTCGATCTCGGAATATTTGCTCAGGGAACGTTTGTGGGCAAAGGACAGGACCTCCTGCAGGATATCCATCTTCCTTAGGATCTTGCACAATCCATGGATCCTCATGGCCTCCTCGTGCTTCATGATGGCTTTTTTGAGGTGAGCTTTGCCTGCGAGGGAGCAGAGGGAGCTGAGCCCGACGGAGCGGCAGCTCCGGCGCGCCGTTCCCGCTCGGCTGCCCACGGATTTCAGGAGCGGTGCCACCACCCCGCTGTGACTCAGGGACAGCCCAGTCACGTTCCCAGCCCTAAATGGGGTCGGTCCCAGCCGATGGAGAGCTGGGAAGGGACCTTGAAGGGTGACCTACTTCGCTCCCCTGACGCCGGAGCTGGCAGATGTTCCTGAAAAACCACCCCTGACGTCCCTCCTCACGCTTAACCTCAATCTCCTGAGCAAATTAACTTCTCTCCATCGCCTCGGATCCCTCGGGAATGGGAATGTGGAGAACAACCCAGCCCCGTCCTCCTTGGGAAGGTGCAACACGTCCCTGTTTTCTAGGCTAAGCCTTTTCCTTGCCCTGCAGGTCCTGCTCTCCATCCTCTGCCCTTTGCTCCTCTCCACTTGCCTTCAACGCCTTCCCACCCGCGGGGAATGGAAGTGGTCGGGAAAGAGGAGCTGAAATTCCAGTGACCCACGGATATCAACGCAAAGCATCTCCTCCGTGGGAAACTGCAACCAAGGCAGCCGTATCCAAGGCTAAACTCCCAGAAAAGCTCTCTCCCCGTGTCTCATGGAAACGCGTGTGCCTGTGGCATTTCACGTTCAGGACACACGGTGGCAACAGAATCCAGGGAGATGAGGTCTGCTCCAGACTCCAGGAATCCACAGCCAGAGGAACTTAACAACCCAGGCAATGTTTTGGGGCTGGATGGAAAACAGAGAGCAGACTCCCGGCACTGAGAATTTTTATCAAATCTATAAATTGTGAAATTATGTGGAATAATAATAAGAATAGAATCATGGAATGGTTTGGGTTGGAAAAGAACTTAAAGCTCATCTCATTCCAACCCCCTTCCATAACAGAGGGATACCTTCCACCATCTCAGGGTGCTCCCAGCCCTGTGTGACCTGATCTTGGACACCTCCAGGGATGGAGATCCACAACCTCTCAGAGTTTTTCCCTTCCTGTAAACCAAATCCAAGCTGAGTTTGGTGTCTGCACATCTATTTTTTACCAGGAATGTTGAACAGAGAACGTTTTCCCCAGGAAAATCAGGCAGAGCTGGAAAAGCTGATGCAAACCACATCTGAGGGAGTTGGGGTGCTGTCACCATAAAAAACTTGAATTTTGGGGTTTATTTGGAGGTTTCCAGTGAAATCTGGCTGAGCATCCTGGAGGATTTTGCTGAGGCCAAACTCATTCCTGGTGGGATCTGCCTCCTTCCACAAGTGTGCAAGGAGGGAAAAGAGCTCCTAGGGGAGACAACACCCCAAATTCTGAGTGCTGAGTTTGCTCTTGGTGGGGGCTGCCAAAACACGACTTCAGCTGAATAAGCAGCGTCTGTTCTTTCCCTGGAGCTGAAATTCTGCATGGGAAGAAGTTCTTGTCTCCCAAGAATTCGCAGCAGCTGAAAAAGCCACCCCCAGAGCATCTGCTGTGTCTTGTTTTCCAGCCAAGTCAGCCCAAAACAAGGAGCTCCCAGGATCTCCGTGTCCCTATGGATTTCTCTGCAGTGTTGGGTGACGTTACCTGGCTCAGAACACCTGGAATTTTTCCTGTCAGAGCTGGACAGGTTGGGACAAGCACCACGAGTTGGTCCTCACGCCCTCAAGGGGACTGTGATGCTTTCCTGCTTCCCAGGAGAAGAATTCTCCTGAGAAATTCCTCTTTGCATGGAGAGATCCCCCTAAAACCTCATCGTTTGTGGGAATTGCGATGGGACCCAGAAATTTGTGCTTACCCAGCTTCCTCCTCTCCTCGGGATCCTGCAGCAGGACATGAAGTGACGGCCCCTCTGGCATGGTGACATGGAATTGCAGGAAAGCCTTCTCCTGCTCCAGCAGCTCGGCATCCGAGGGAGCTGTGGGAAGGAAATGGATGGGGATGGGATTAGGGAGAGGTCAGGGCCACCCAGCCTGCAGTGACAGTGGGGACAAAGAAGCCACATCCACATTCAGGTGACCTTCCTGACATCCAAACACAGCCTGCGAGGAATCAGGGATGGGCCCAGGGATGATCCCAGCCAGGGATGCACCAGGATCTAGAGTTAAGGGCAGGATTTGTCCTGAACACAGCTTTTTTTTTCCCCTCTTTCCTGCATTCTTTTGCTCCAGTGTGGAAGCAGGGTTCGGAATAGAGAGCCCTGGGAAATCACTGACAGGGAAACAAATGAGACAACAAAATTAGGGAATCATGGAATGGTTTGGGTTGGATGGGACCTTCAAGGCCATCCAATTCCAACCCCTTCCCACGAGAAGGGACACTTCCACTTGGCTGCAAGCCCCATCCATCCTGGCCCAGGATAATTCCAGGGATGTGGCAGCCACAGCTTCTCTGGGAATTCCAGGGCCTCACCACCCTCACAGGGAGGAATTCCTTCCCAATATCCCATCTATCCCTGCCCTCTGGCAGTGGGAAGTCATTCTCTGTGTCCTGGCACTCCATCCCTCATCCAAAAATCCCTCTCCAGCTCTCCTGGAGCTCCTTGAAGCACAAGAAGGGGCTTGAAGACCTCCCTGGAGACCAGAATATTCCAACCCAGAATATTCCAGGGAGTTTTGTTGCTCCCAAACAGAGGATCCCAAAGCATGGTGGGGCACAGGGATCCAGAGGGTTGGGAACTGGCAGCTCCAGGGCTGGCTCTCCCTGTGCCAGCTCCTGCCATGTCAGCATCCCTGAGGGAACAAACTGCAGCGTAAGGAATTTATTCCCAGCTGGTTATGGAAGCAAAAGATTTGTTGTTTCCACAAGGGAGAGGTGGGAGCAGGAACGACAGATCCCAACAGCAGGCAAAAGAATTCCCAAATTAGGCATCTCCTGCAGATTTCTGCTTCCCACAGTGCCTAAGGACACCAGAAATTTTAGGGGGAAGATTTGCCCTGCCCCTTGGTGCACCCCACGGAATCCCATCTCCATCATCATCCTCTCCTGTTTGAATCTTTAAGCCCTTCCAGCTCCACATTATCCCCCTCTCTCCCATCTCCCTGCTTAAACCAGCTTTTCTGCAACGCCCACATGGCACAGGGAAGATTTTGGGCAGGTTCTGGAGCGGGGGAGGGTGTGAGGACAGTCTGGCAGCCACTGGTTTTGGCAGCCGGCCCTCCAAAAGCTTCTCAGCCACCCACCAGAGGTGGGTGACACCAAAGGTCACCAGGAGCATCTGCTGCCCACCCCCGGATCCTCTGCTCCATCCCAAAATTGCTCCCAGAATTGTCGGTGGTGGCACAGATGGAGATCAAGGGTCACATCTTGAAGTCACGCTCCAAGTGTCTCCATGGGACCAAGTGTGCCTTGCTGCCACCACCTTGAGATTCCCAGGACATCCGTCCATGAGGCTGGATGTTAAATCCAAAAATCCAAGGTATTTTTGGATTTATTTTTGATTTTTGAAACCCTTGGCTGGCCCAACACAAGGTGACCCAAAGCAGGCAGGTGCTTTCCCTTCTTTCCACACCCAGCCCCAAAGGGGACAGCAGGTGACACCCCTCCAGCAGCTTTTTCCTCCCCTTCTTAGGATTTTTCCCTGTGGAAACAAGAAATATGGGAAAATCTGCCTTGGGGGATGAATTGCTGAGTCCATGAAGAAGATCCACAGCTCAGAGCATTCCAAAAACTTTGGGTGTTGTATCCACAGCCTCTTTTTTTTTTTTTTTTTTTTTTTTTTGGAATCCCTCCCCAAAACCCAGGAATAAAGTGGAATTAGTACTTGGATGAGCAGGAAGCTCCCTCCAGGCTGGACACTCACCGGGGCAGTCGCAGAGGGCGATGGCAGCGAAATAATGGGAGAGGGCTTTGAAATGCTCCGACTTGACGTGGACCATGGTGGTCCAGGAGAAGGGAACGTAATCCTTGACGTGGGGCTGGCTCATGGTCTGGTGCACCAAGCAATAAACATCTTCCACCTGGGAAGAGGGAAGGCAGAAGAGATGGGATGGCAGGATGTCCCTCGGGTTGTGCTCTCCTGGAAGGTTCTGCCAACCACAAAATCCCACCAAATCTTCTCCTTCCCAAAATCCTCACCCTTGCTGCCTCCTGAGCCAGCTGCAGGCGGGCCAGGAAGTCGTTCTGGGCACGCAGCAAGGTCATCTTCTCAAAGACACATTCCTGGACCTGGGCCACCATCAGCCTCACCAGCATGGTCAGGGAGGCTGCGCTCATGTCCAGGCTGGGAGCGTTGGAGAAGTTTTCCTTCAGGTAGTTAAAGGCACCTGGAGGAGAGAGAAGCTCCTGGAAGTTACCAGGCTTTTGAGGAAGAGAATCAAACTTTGGGATCAGGCAGATTTTCCCTCCACGAACATCAAACTTCCCACCATCAGTGGTGGGTAAGAAGATCTGAGGTCCAACCCTTGCAATCTAAACCATCCTTGTGCCCAATTTCTTCTCCAAAGCCCTGGGTGATCCCAGTTCCAGGCTCTGTTTTTTCTATGGGAAGATGGATCAGCCTCTCCACAACTGGGACATCCTTTTTGGGGACATCCTTTTTGGCTGTTGGACCATCCCACCTCCTCATCCCGACCCACACAACCAACATGGAGCCACCTCGCGCTCCATTTGTGATCCCTTGGGAACACCTCTTCCTGTGACTGCTCCCACCCCTTCCTGCGCTTCTGTGGATCATTCCCACCTTTGGGAAAAGCTTCCTGGGAAGAGGAGGAAGAGGGGAAGCCACTTACCAGCTGCCTTCTGGAAGGCATCGATGGCCTGGTTGAGGCCGGGCAGGGAGGCGCGGTCCTGCCGTGCTCCGATCTGCGTGTGCAGCGCTCCGAGGTTGAAGAGGACACTTCCCTTCTCGAAGGCCAGAGCCCTCTGGTGGGATGGGACCCCCGTCAGGGAGTCGTACCTGGAGAAGGGAAGAGCCAACAGCTGCCCATCGCCTGGTCACGGTCCCCAAA
This sequence comes from Chloebia gouldiae, assembly GCA_003676055.1. NCBI lineage: Eukaryota > Metazoa > Chordata > Aves > Passeriformes > Passeridae > Chloebia > Chloebia gouldiae. Next base: position 67,610,081 of record QUSF01000001.1, on the reverse strand, counting down.
GTGTCCCTGCCATGGTCCACGCAAAGTGTCCTCATTGTGGAAAGGGAGTTTGGAACTGGATGACCTTGAAGGTCCTTTCCAACCTAAACCACTCCATGATCCCCATGGATGCAGGAGGAGCCTGGAGGGTTTTCAGTGCTCAGGTGGGCTTGCAGGCACCATTCCCATCATGGTACATCCCATGGGAATTGTGTTCCCCTCTCCCTCCCCAGATTAACCCACCCAAGGCAACAGCAAATCCAGATCCTGGTGTCCACCAGCCCCGGCAGAGATTCCAACGTGGAAATTTGGATCCTGACTCCCTCCCCACCCAGGTGGGACAGGGAAAGCTGCACCCACCAGTGGAAGAAGACGCCCAGGGTTTTGGTGGGAGGGAAGAACCGGCTGTCAAGGAAGTAGAGCTGGTTGTAATATTCCATCAGGAGCTCCAGTCCGGCCTCATTGCGGCTCGGGGTGCGCATGGCCTGCAGGAATGGGAGCGGAGACATGGATGGGAAAAGAGGGACAGGACACAGGGAATGGCTTCCCACTGCCGGAGGGCAGGGACAGATGGGATATTGGGAAGGAATTCTTCTCTGTGAAGGTGGTGAGGGAATGGAATTCCCAGAGAAGCTGTGGCTGCCCCATCCCTGGAAGTGTCCAAGGCCACGTTGGGTGGGGCTTGGAGCAGCCTGGGACAGTGGAAGATGCCCCTGCCCATGGAAAGGGATGGAATTGGATGATTTTTAAGAGCCTTTCCAACCCAAATCATTCCATGATTCTGAGGTTCATCCGTGTTGAAAGTCTGGGTGCTGGGACACCCAAATGTGGAAGCAGCAGCCTGGGAGGTGCGCTGGAAAAAACTCGTGGAAATTCTGATTTTATAAATCCTAGGGAATAAACAGGATTTCTTCCCCTCCTTTCCCAGACTGCTTTAAATTTCCTCTTCTCCAAGGCCTGCCTGGAGAGAGAGAAGTTGTTCGGCCTTGCCAGGGGTGAATTAATATTCATAAATAATGATTGGACTATAAATTCTGTTGCTGCTCATTTGCAGGTCAGCAGGGCATCGAGGACAGGAAAAAATGAACAAATCCTGAATAATCTGCAATTTTGGAACCTATAAACCAAGTCCAAGGTGCTCCAGCATGGGAACGCTACACCCTGAAATACAAGGATAAATACGGAATTTGGAGAAAGGAAGAGGGGACCCCCCTCAAAGGAAATGTGGCATCTCCAAGGAGTGATCCTGGACAAGCCAAGCTTTGGAAGCCAAGGGACACCAACCTGTCGCAGCTCCATTAATTCCTTGATTTCCTTTTCAAACAGGATGCCCTCCTCGCCATAGTGTTCACTGATGAAATCCTGGATTTGAAAACAGAAGAAAATCATGATTTTTATTATTTAAAGGGAGATTTCTGGCAATTTTACTGGAAATTTACAAGAAAACCTCCACTAAGTAATAATCTCCCCCCTTTCCTGCTCTCCAGCATCTCCAGACCTTCACCTCCCACTTTCCCATGTTTTAAGTCCAGTTCCTTTCCATTAATTTATTTTTTTGCCAGCTTTTCCAAACGGGAAAATTAATTTCAGCTGCTTCATCATCGATCAATGAAACACCAAAGCTCACCTTGAGTGGGACCAGCAAATCCAGCTCCTTGGTCTCCTTGAGTCCCAGAGGGATCATGGGAACGCTGATGGACTCGCTGGAAGAAGACAAGAACCTGTTTGGTGGTTGGATTAAAAATTTTGGATGGATCCTGTGGGCTGGAGATTAAAAGGAAGCAGCTCCTTGCCCTGGGCTGGTGCTGCTCCTATTGAGAGACTCCACAAGGAAAAATACTCTTCCCAAAAGGATTTGGGAATGGCAGCGTAAGAAGAGAGGTGCAAAAAAACAAAAAAAAAACAACAAAAAAAGAACCCCAACCAAATAATCTTCTTCTTCCAGCTCCTGCTTTCCAGAGGAATCCTGGATGTTGGGTGGGCAAGGCAGGATCAAGCCCACACCAGCACAGCAGCCCCCTCTCATTATCCCCTCAAATTGCTGGTAACTCATTAATCAATCATTAATTGGGGAGGAAAACAGGCAAAGGAGGTTATGAAAACCAGGAGAGCAAGGCACCCACATTTTCCTTGGAACAAACAGCTCCAGGAGCTATAATTAGTGCAGAAAGCCATTACTGCTCATTCCCTAACGAGAATTCCACTGGAATCCAATGTCTGGAATAAACAAAGGGGTTTTTGTTTGGCCTGGGCAGGGTTTGGGCTTGTTGTTGCTTCTCCTGATTTCTTTTTAAACCAGGGCAAGCAAGTGGCAAACTGGGAAAACTGAGCATCCCTGATAGGGAATGTGCTTGGAAAAGCACGTGGATGGACAGAGAGACGTTGGAAGGGGCTTTCAAGATCATCCATTCTCACCCACTGCCATGGGCAGGGACACCTTCCACAGGACGGGATTCCTGCAAGCCCCATCCAACCTGGCCTTGGACACTTCCAGGAAGGGGCAGCCACAGCTTCCCTGGGAATTCCATCCCAGCCCCTCACCCGGAAGAATTCCTTCCCAATATCCCATCTCTCCCTGCCCTCTGGCAGTGGGAAGCCATTCCCTGCGTCCTGTCCCTCCATCCCTTGTCCCAAGTCCCTCTCCAGCTCTCCTGGAGCCCCTTCAGGCACTGGAAGGGGCTCTGAGCTCTCCCTGGATCCTTCCCTTCTCCAGGCTGGACATTCCCAGCTCTCCCAGCCTGGCTCCAGAGCAGAGCAGCTCCAGCCCTCGGAGCATCTACGTGGCCTCATGTGGTTCTGTTCCAGCATCTCCACATCCTCCTGATGTTGGATCCTGGAGCTGGATGCAGAATTCCAGGTGGGGTCTCACCTGAGCAGGGCAGAGGGGCAGAATTCCCATTTTCCTGTTGCCCATGCTGTGGGATGAGCCTGGGACAGGGGGGATTTCTGGGATGTGAGCACACGTGGATGAGGGATTTCCAGCTTTTCATCCGCCACCACTCCCAAATCCTTCTCATCAGGGCTACTTCCATCCCTCCACCACACCAGCCCCATCCCAGGTGTAGGATGTTGCACTTGGGTTTTGTTGAACCTAATGAGGTTCATCTGGAGCTTATCCTGGTCCCTCTGGATCCCATCCCGCCCCATCCCGCAGCCACATCATCCACACAACACCTCGTGTCGCCATCCAACACCGTCCACCTCAGGAAGCGAAAAGGAGGAAAACAATTCCAGCATCCCAGAATTGTTTCAGCTGGAAAAGACCTCCAAGAGTCCAACCTGTGACCGATCCCACCCAGCCCAGAGGACTGAGTGCCACACCCAGTCGTTCCTTGGACAATTCCAGGCATGGGGATTCCCATTACCAAAATTTGGGAAGAGCTCTGGATTGTCAGGAAAGAGGGTCAATACAGGGGAAGATGGTTCTCTTCCCTATTCCTCCTGCTCTGGGACATCAGCGTCCAAAGGATGCTGCATCTATCCCAAAACATCCCAGTATCCCCTAGGAAAAGCTGATTTTTCTCTCCTTGCAGCTCTAGAAGGGCACAATTGACATTCCCAGGATGAAAATTTTCCAGGAATTCTGGCCCACACCCAAATCCTCCAGCCATCACCTCGTTGTCCCTGACCATGGAAAGGTTTGGGTTGGAAGGGAACCTCTGAAAGTCATCCCAACCCTCAGCCATGGGACAGAGCAGGGCGGACAAGGCGAGAGCAGCCTCGCTGCCAGAAACATTCCATTAACAGCGGGAAAAATGAAATCCCAAGGGAACAGGCTGCTCTCCCCAGACCCACCTGTCGTTCTGATACACGTCCATGCTGCTGTTGAGCTCTTCCAGCTCTTCCTTCAGGAGCTGAAGGTTGGAGTTGACGTAGCTCAGCTCCAGAGCCACCGTTTCCTTCACCTTGTGGTTGCTGGTGGCCCTGCAAGAAACCAATGGATCAAATTTCCCTCTTTTTATCCGTGAATTTATTTTTTTCCACCCCAGCAGTGCAATCCATGCCAAGCCCAACCTTCCCACAGGATTCTGCCTCTTGTTCTCCAGGTGATGCTGGAAAGGTTTGCATGGGACCTCTGAGGATCATCCCATTCCAGCTCCTGCCATGGGACGCCTTCCATGGTTGGAATCCCAGGTTGTTCCAAGCCTCATCCAACCTGGCCTTGGACACTTCCAGGGATCAGGCAGGCACAGCTTCTCTGGGAATTCCATTCCAGGGCTTCATCACCCTCACAGGGAGGAATTCCTTCCCAATATCCCATCTATCCCTGTCCCCTGGCAGTGGGAAGCCATTCCCTGTGTCCTGCCCCTCCATCCTTTGTCCAAAATCCCTCTCCAGCTCTCCTTGAGCTCCTTCAGGCACTGGAAGGAGCTCTGAGGTGTCCATGGAGTCTTCTCCAGGCTGGACATTCCCAGCTCTCCCAGCATTTCAGGACTAGGGAAGCTCGAACATGCAGGTAGAGGCTGATCCCAGGCAAAACTCATCACTGCATCCAGGAATTCCTGCTCCAGAGCCACCTTCTCCTTGCCCATTCCCGCTTCAGCTCCAGCGCAGCTTCAGCTTGGGCTGTGACCAGTCCAGCTGCTCCCCCATCCCAAATAAACGGTGGGATTTGAGGAGGAAAAACTCATTTTGGGGTGCAAAGAATCCTTGTGGAAAATAAAGGATTTGCGAGCTCCTGCCCTCCCTTCCCTGCTCCCGGCAGGAGCTGTAAACAGCAGGGATTGATTCCAGCTGTTCCCAGCAGGACAAGCTCCCAGGCTGATTATTCCCTGCTTATCTCCTCCAAAGGAAAGCAGGGAGAGATAACCCAGAGCTGAAAGGGGCTCTGGCTGCTGAACCACGCTGGGATCCAGGGAAAACAACACATGGACGAGCTCTGCTCCACCAGGAAATTGCTTCCCTCCCGCTTTTCCAGAGTATTGCCTTTGACATGGATTTTGTACGAACTGAATCCTTCTGGGTCCTGCCCTGCCCTGGTTCAGGGCAGCAGAAGGAACTCCAGGGTTTTCCTTTGAAAATCTGGTGGTTCAATCTCTTCCTGCCTCCCCTTCGCCGGGATTTTTCCAAGAGCAAGGAATTTTTTGATTACAAACAAACCAAACTGCAACACATCCAAAAATCCCCATGGCTGCTTCCATTGAAAAATCCTTCAGCATTCCTGCAATTCCCCAGGCACTGTCACCCTATGTTTCCATATAAACCAATACTTAATCCCTATAAACCAAGACTTCATTCCTATTTATCCCCCATACATCCCAACACCTCCAGGACATGGTCAGTCCAATTTTCATCCCACATGGATTAAGTTTTCCCTCCTTGTTCCCAGCTGCCAACAATTTCTTTGTTGGCCCCTGATTATTTTCCAGGTGTCTTTGGACATTTTCCAGGAGGATCTGCTCCATGATTTTGCCAGGAATCTGTTAATAGGAAAAAGGTTTTCCTGGGGTACTTGCAAGTGCCACACGCAGCAAATAATCCTGGAACGGGTTGTGCTGCAGAGGACCTTAAAATCATGGAATTCCACTCCTCTGCCATGGGCAAGGACACCTTCCTCTATCCCAGGTTGCTCCAACCTGGCCTTGAACACTTGCAGGGATGGAGCAGCCACAGCTTCTCTGGGAATTCCATTCCAGGGCCTCACCACCCTCACAAGGAAGAATTCCTTCCCAATATCCCATCTAATCTCACCCTATTCCACTTTGAAGCCATTCCCTGTGTCCTGTCCCTCCATCCCTTGTCCCAAGTCCCTCTCCAGCTCTCCTGGAGCTCCTTCAGGCACTGGAAGGGGCTCTGAGCTCTCCCTGGATCCTTCTCTTCTCCAGGCTGGACATTCCCAGCTCTCCCAGCCTGGCTCCATCCCTTGGAGCATCTCCATGGCCTCCTCTGGAATTGCTCCAGAAGCTCCAGGTCCTCCTGCAGTTGGAGCCCAGAGCTGGATGCAGAATTCCAGGTTGGGTTTCACCTCAGCAGGGCAGAGGGGCAGAATTCCCCTTTTCCTGCTGCTGACACTGTGGGATGAGTCCAGGGCATGGGGAAATTCTGGGATTTATTTTGTGATTTATTTTTCTTTCGTTCCAAAAACCTGGACATTTTTATCTCCCCCATTCTTCCACTCCATCCCAGTGTCTGAACAGGAAGGAAAAGGTTTCCTCTGGCTCTTCCCATTTATTTACCCAGCAAACAAATCCACTGAGCAAATACCACATGGATTTTTTTTTTCCAACACCCCATTCCTGCCAACTTTTCCAGGAAAAAACACGGAAAGGCTGAACAGGAATATTTTTACCAAGCATTGGGCTAGTTTGTTTTTAAATTTAAAGCCAAAATTCCAACAAATTCAGCTCCAAACTGCTCCAGGCTGCACAATCCACAGTCTTTGCCATCAGCACCAGGCTAAAGATCAAAAGGAATTTTATCTATGCACCACAAATTTTTAATTTTGAAGCAATAACCTTTAGACCTGCAACATAATTCCCTCTCCTCCTCATCCTTTAATTTCAAGCTTGATCATTCCTCTTTCTTTCTCCCCCCACCCGCTAGATTTCCTAAGTTTCATAAGCTTGGAGCACCGGAATGCCGAGAAATCAACTTTATTACTCAGCTGGATTTGTGGGAGGGAGGGAGGGAGGGAAAGTGGCTGCTCCAAAGGACACCCAGAGCGCTGAGCCAGCAAAAAAAGAGCCCCCTCAGTGCATTTCCCTGATAATTAAGATGTATTTTGCATCCCGTTTTTCCTCACTCCCACTTCCCACAGCTCCAATTCCAACCTAAACCAGGCTGATTTCCGCTGAGCCAGCACATTTCCCTCTGTTGTTTTGGTGTTTTTGTTTTTTTTTTTAAATATAACACAGGAGAGGCAGAAGTGGGATTCTGTGGCTTTTTTCCCTTAATTAAATGAGGCACAGCAGCGTGGATGGAGCAGTGGGATCTCATCCCCCCAGGAAAACACAATTTTTTTTAACAGATCAACTATTATCCCCTTCTTCCAGGTGCAACAGGAACACTCCATTGATGTTAAATCATTCCAAACTGGAAAGTTAATTTTATTATATTTTCTTTTATTTGGGATAAAAACAATCAAAAAGTTAGTAAAATATTCCCCCCAAAATGTATTTTAAGGCAGATTTGTGGAATTTTTTATATTAACAACCTGCCCAGCCTGAAATGTGCTCCAAATATTAAGGAAAAATAAAATAAACACAAAAGATGCTAAAGAAAGTTTTCCTTGGGATAAAATCCCCATGGATGTGGCACTTGGGGACAAGTGGTGGCCTTGGCAGTGCTGGGGGAGTGGTTGGACTCTATCCTGATGGGATTTTCGGACCTATTTATGATCCTAAAGCTGGATTTCATGGAATGGTTTGGGGTGGAGCTTCAGAAACCTCCAGTTCCACCCCTTGCCTTGGGCAGGGACTTTTCCCTCTCCCAGGTTGCTCCAATCCCTGTCCAACCTGACCTGGACAATTGCAGGGATGGGACAGCCACAGCTTCTCCAGGAATGCTATTCCAGCCCCTCACCACCCTCCCAGCCAGAATTCCTTCCCAAAATCCCATCCATCCCTGCTCTCTGGCAGTGGGAAGCCATTCCCTGTGTCCTGTCCCTCCATCCCCTGTCCCAAGTCCCTCTGCAGCTCTCCTGGAGCCCCTTCAGGCACTGGAAGGAGCTCCAAGTTCTCCCTGGATCCTTCTCCAGGCTGGACATTCCCAGCTCCCATCCTGGCTCCAGAGCAGAGGGGCTCCAACCCTTGGAACACCTGGACTCTCTCCAAGAGCTCCACATCCCTTGGATCCACGTGCTGGGTTTTCAGACTGGAGCTCTGCATTCCAAGCCCAACCTCAGGCACAAATTCATTCCCATTATCCCATCTGCTCTGACTTTTAACAGTCTTCCACCAGCTGAATCCTGGATAGCAAGATTCTATTCCTGCCTGCAACCAAATTCCAGAGCCACAGGGAAGCTCAGGGGTTCAGGACTCACCGGAAGAGGTTTTCTGCTCCCGCTCTCATCCTCATTTCCTTGTTGATCTGCTGGTTGATCCGGGCCCGGCGGTGCTGGAGTTTGCTGCGCTGGGTCTGGGCAAAGGGGTCACAGCCCTGCTGAGAGATAAGGGCAGGTTCTCATCCCAAATCCACGTTTTAGGAGTCAAAAAAAATTCCATAAATTGTGCACTTTCAGAGCCCAGAGTCACGGAATGGTTTAGGTTGGAAGGGAGTTTAAAAATCATGGAATTGCACCCCTTGCCATGGGCATGGACACCTTCCTCTGTCCCAGGTTGCTCCAACCTCACCTTGGACACTTCTAGGGATGAGGCAGCCACAGCTGCTCTGGGAATTCCATTCCAGGGCCTCATCACCCTCACAAGGAAGAATTCCTTCCCAATATCCCACATAATCTCACCCTATTCCAGTTTAAAGTCATTCCCTGTGTCCTGTGCCTCCATCCCCTGTCCCAGATTCCCTCTCCAGCTCTCTTGGAGCCCCTTCAGGCACTGGAAGGGGCTCTGAGCTCTCCCTGGATCCTTCATTTCTCCAGGCTGGACATTCCCAGCTCTCTCAGCCTGGCTCCAGAGCAGAGGAGCTCCAGTCCTTGGAGCATCTCCATGGCCTCCTCTGGAATTGCTCCAACAGCTCCACAATCTCCTGATGCTGGATCCTGGAGCTGGATGCAGAATTCCAGGTGGGATCTCACCTCAGCAGGGCAGAGAGGCAGAATTCTCCTTTTCCTGCTGCCCACGCTGTGGGATGAGCCCAGGACACTGGGAATTTCTGGGATGTGAGCACATGTGGCCGGGTCACGTTGAGTTTCTCACCCCTCAGACCTTCCCCTGCCCTTGGAATAACCAATTTAGTCCCCAATCCCACATGTTGCCAACAGGGATTTCTTTCCCTGAGCTCTTCCTGACAGCTCTGAACAGGAATTCCATATCCCCTTCTCAGGCTCCGGACGTGAGCCAAGATCCAGGGGGGCTGGAGATGAGCTCAGTATGACCCCAAATCTTGGGAAGAAACGTTATCCCAAGGCCATCTCCGGGATGTGGAGCGCAAGGAGTCAGGAGTTCACGGGGATGCAGGAATGAGGCATTAAATTGATTCCATCCTTCCCGCGGCTCCGCCTTGGAATTTCTGCAGACGGGGAAAACACGCTGAATTCCCGACTTCAGGAAATAGCAGCCTCCTAATGTCCCTCTGGCTCACAGGGTTTTTATGGGATGCCTCGGGGAATGGGGCTACCACGAGGAGCGTCCCCAAATCCAGGGCTCTAAAAGCTGAGTGAGGGTGATTCCCACTGAAGACTCAGAGGCATGGAATGAGCCTCTGGAAGATGCCTTGGATAAAAAAAATCCCTGGGAAGGCACAAATCTGAGAAGTTTGAAAGCATGGAAAGTTGTGAGCCTGCAAATTATGGGAAGATCTCAAAATCGTGGAATGGTTTGGGATGGAAGAGACCTTAAGGATCATCTAATTCCAACCCCTGCCTTGGCACAATCCCAGAGAAGTTGTGGATGCCCCTGGAAGTGTTCCAGGCCAGGCTGGATGGGGCTTGGAGCAACCTGGGATAGTGAGAGGCCTCCCTGCCCATGGAATGAGATGATCTTTAATGCCCCTTCCAACAGAAAACATTCCATAATTCCATGGAATGCTTGATCACCTCTCAGTTGGAGCACGGCAAGAAGGAAAATGGAAGATTTTGTATTTCCATGGACTTCAGCTTCCTTAAAATTAATTCCTCATATTTGAAGTCCGCCGAGTTGCTGCTTCCTTTGGAAAAAGGTCTGGGATTAACAGTAGGATTTTCATTTAAGGGAAAGATTGGAGCTCCTAATTGGTCCCTTGGAGAGTGAGGAATCAGAGTGACTCCAGCTGGTCCATAAATCTGTGGGATTAAGGCTTTACAGTGATCCATGAATTTGATGAAAGGAACAAGCTAGAAGCATAAGATCCCAATTATTCTGGAAAAGCAGTGGGATTTGAGGAAGACACTCTAATAGCTGCATAAATATTGGGTCCGAAACACTCAGGAGCAAATAGAGGAAAGTTTGATCCAGAATTGTCACTTCTGGATTTTCCTGGGGCGAATCCACCCAGCCTGTTGGTTCCCTAGGGAGGAAAAAAATCTAGGAATCAGAGGAAAAAGGGGAAAGGATCAAGATATAAAGAGAACACGCTCATTAAAATTTTAAGGTTTAATTTCAAATTTCAAGATGAGATCTCTTGAGAGCTTGACAGATCCAAAACATATGCAATTATACCCAAATATATGCAAATGAGGCAGTTCCAGGTTCCTTCTCTGTGTCTCCAGAGCCACAGAAATCCACACAAAGCTCAACAGGTGGGAAGTTTCTCTTCTTTGAATCCATCTCTTCCTGCAAATTCCAACAACCTGGAGTCCTTTTCACCTCTGGCAAAGATTTGTTTGGAAGCAGACAGAGGATTTTAAGGGAATTTTTGTGGGGAAAAGGAGCAAAAACCACCTGGAGACACAGGGAAGAGGCCTGGGAAGTGCAGGTGGGACGATGGAGAAAGCACAAGTAGAAGGATTATCCAAACCCAAAATGAAGATCATTGTCTGGAGGGAAAGCACTGGTAATGAAGGAAACAAAGGAGTGGGATGCAGAAGACACTGGTCTGGCTCCACCAGATATTCTGGGAAGATATTTAAGATATTTTAACCCTCTTGGAAGATATTCCAAGAGGGTTAAAATCTCTTCCCTGCAGGAGCCATGAAAGGATTTAGCAAATTGATTCGACCTCTCCTGCTGGGAAGAGCTAAAGCGGTTCGTGGAGATGAGGGTTTTTTTCCCTGGCTTCTCCATCAGATTTAATGGGATGAATTCTCAATCCCTATCCAGGCTCCTCAGCCAGCAGCAAAAAAGTGATGGAAAACCAGAAGCCCCGGATATAAACCCAAAGCCTTGTGAGGTTAAATCAGGAATTCAAGGATTTCTTGTGATCTCCACACATTTTGTTTCCCTCAATATTTATGAGGCTGGCAAAGTGCAGGAATATGAGATTGCTGCGCATCTTGCCTCAAGAGGCTCTGCCTTGATCCCAAAAAATCATCCTTGGCTTGCATGGATCAACAGAAACATCATTCCATGAGGAACAACCAAGCCCCATCTGCAGGAGCTCCTGGGGCATCACAGAAATGTTGTAAATTCCACAAATCTTGGAGCAAGGAGGAAATTTGGAAAGGATAAAAGGCCATCTTTAAATCCAAATAGAAATAAGGAAAATAAAGAGTCAAGGGAAGAGCATTCCACCTTCCAACAGTTTAAAGGATCCCAAAGCTTTTCCTGTCAGAGTTCCAACTGAAAACTAAAAACCACTGAATGAGTTTCCAGGGATTTAAACATGACTTACATAAAGGGGAAAAAAATCCCACCAAAATCCTACTGTTGGGTTCCAAAAAGGATTTTCCTCACTAAATTCTTTGCTCAAGCTCTCGAGGTCACCCCTGTAAGGTCAGAAGAAAGAGAGGGTTTTTCATCCAGGCTTTGGGGTGCACCTGGGGACACCTGGAAAAGGGAATGTGGGGGTTTAAGAAGTGGCTCTGGAGATAATCAGACCTTTCCATCCTGCTTTAAAGGTTTTAAAGGAAGAACAAGCACAGAACTCTTCCATAAACTGTGGAGGAGCCATGGAGCAGCAGTTTTTGTTTGCAAGCAGGGAATGATGGATAAGAAATCCATGAAAATGAGTGAGGTGTGGCCAGCCCTGACATTTATCACCAGTGACAAAGCAGGAACTGGACTCTGTGATCCCAAGGAGTCCATTCCAGCCCCTATCTAATCATTTTATTGGAATAAAGCCCTTTAGGCCCAGAAAAAACAGGGGAAATCCCTCTGCGTTCCACCCTCACATGGAATTGACAACGGAACCAAAAATCCTCATCCCGGCTCTCCCCATGAGGGAAAAAAAGATTCCCTAAAACCGTTTCCAGAGGGAATGAAGCTCCCATTGAGGGGGAGCAAGGATTCTCCAGCCTTATCTTTGCAGGGAATGTTTGGAATGACTCAAGGGCCTTTGTCACTTCCAGCCACCTCTCCCAGTTCCAGAGGGCCATCCAGGGTGGCAATTAAGAGTCCTTAGGGAATGTTTACTCAGGGTGGACTTGGAACTTCCCACCCCCAGGAGATGAAGCCCTGGGTGACTCCTGGGTGACAGCCACACCCTGAGAGCCATTTGTGACCTCAGTGACAAAGGCAAGGCCGCAGCCTCCCCAGTTTTCCAGCACGGGGTGGGGGGACAAACTGAATCACCTGGAGGAAGATGTGAAAGCCAGCAATTCCAAAGGGTAATTCCATGACAAAGGGATTGTTTCTGCTGCTCCTTTATAGCTGGAAGCAACAGAGGAGAAGAGAAACTGAAGGATATTAAGTGAAATGCGGGAAGGGAAAAATGGGATCCTTGGAAGTGCTGTTAAAGTTTCAAGGAAGAGAGAAATGAAGGTCCTGCTCCTGAAGAACTGGAACAGATCAGGAATGTGCTGGTAAAATCCAGGCATGGGTCTCACCAGAGAAATGAGGAAGGGGTTGGTAACTGGGAGTTGTAGCCCAGCAGGAATTGCAGGAAAAGCTCCTGGAGATACTGGGAGAACCCGGCTGGATCCCAGAAGCTGCTCCACAGATGTCCAACACTGGACCAAGCTGGGCCATGTCCAAGACCAGTTTTGGCCACAAAGGAGTCACCACCAGGATTCCTCCCAATTAGGGAAGCTGGGGAATGCCCAGAGAGAAACTGAGGAAGTTTAATTTGCGTGAAGACTCGAGACATCCATAATGTGGGAAAAGGAGTCATCAGCTGGTGCTGAGCTCAGCTCCACATCCAGCTCCACACCTTCCCATTCCCAAGGACAGGGAATGAAGGAAAGCAGGACTCCAGCCACTCTGGATCGCTGCCGTGGGTGTGGGCAAACACACGGAGACCCTTTCATGCCAGGAAAAGGGATATTGAGGGATTGACAGAATCATGGAATGGTTTGGATTGGAAGAGACCTTCAAAATCGTGGAACTCCATCCCCTGCCATGGGCAGGGACACCTTCCACTATCCCAGGCTGCTCCAAGCCCCATCCAACCTGGCCTTGGACACTTCCAGGCACGGGGCAGCCAAAGCTTCTCTGGGAATTTCATTCCAGCCCCACACCACCCTCACAGGGAAGAATTCCTTCCCAAAATCCCATCTAATCTCACCCCATTCCACTTTAAAGCCATTCCCTTTGTCCTGTCCCTCCATCCCTTGTCCCAAGTCCCTCTCCAGCTCTCCTGGAGCCCCTTCAGGCACTGGAGGGGGCTCTGAGCTCTCCCTGGATCCTTCCCTTCTCCAGGCTGGACATTCCCAGCTCTCCCAGCCTGGCTCCAGTCCTTGGAGCATCTCCATGGTTTCCTCTGGACCTGCTCCAGCAGCTCCAGGTCCTTCTGCTGTTGGACCCAAAGCTGGACCACAATCCATGATCCCAACCTCATCCATTGGGCCCGTGGCCTGTGGCTCCAACCTCAACCCCATGATTTTCTCCCACTAAACACCTACATCCCACTCCAAAAATATAAAATAAATCAGGGATTTATTTCCATGCCTTCTCAGCAGCACCAGCATTTCCCAGCACAGAGTTTTTCCTCCACACGGGAAGTTCCCAAGAGCACAGATGGTTCCAGGCTGGAATAGGGTAACTCTGAGCACCTGTTTTAATTCCAGAACCACAGCTGTCTTTAAAGCATTTTCACAGAGCCAGAGCTGTCAGCTGGAATTTTTATTCCTCTTGGGAATCCACAAGTTTTTGAGCCAGGCCAGCACACAAGTGGCCAAGTGACCCTGCTTTAGCCACATTATCCCGTGGGACAGAGAGGAAAACAAAAGCCAGGGAAGCACTCCACACACAAAAACAGGCTTGGAAAGTCTCCTTTTTTTTTTTTTTTTCCCAGGGCTATCCAGAATTTCCTTCCTTTTTTTTTTTTTTTTCCTGCCAGAAGCATTTAAGAAATTAATACAAGCTGTTATAAGACAAGCAGGAAGTGACAACAAGTGGGTTTTCACTCCCTGAAAATCTATTTAGATAGGAAATTCCCAGTCATGGAATTAATCTCATGGAGCACCCTGGCTCCGAGCTGGGTTTCTGTGGGAGACAGGATCAGCTAAAACCTCTAAAACCTTTTATTGAGAATATGGTTACATCACAGAGCCTTTGAACAAATGAGGGGAGGATTAAGGTTTTAAATTTCCCAAGTGGCCTCACTGGTGGTTCATGCAGTCAGCAAGAGGAAGGAAAAAATAAACCCAGGGGTGGGAATAAAAATGTGGGGGATTGGGCGTTTTTAAACATGACAAACTGCAGTTAAAAATGGAATTTTAGGAGGGTGAAAGTGCTCCGAGGAGCTGGAGAAGGCACAGAGTCAGGGCAAGGTGCCAGCAGGAAACAGGTGGATTAAGTCTTTACTCCTGGGACAGAAAACTTAGCAAAAAAAAAAAAAATCCTGATTTAAAAAAATCACTTTTTCAGCAGAATTCAGGATCCCCTGCAAGGCAGAAAATATGGATCCATGCTCCTGATGTTGTCAGGATGATAAAAAGAGCAGGAAAAGGTTGTATTGATAATTTCTTTTAAATAACAAAAATAAAGTCATAGAGCTGATCAGGTGTTCTGCTGCTTTAATTGAAAAATAATCATATTATGACAGAGGCCACTGATGCCCTGCCCAGTTCTCCCTCCAAAGCTTGGCAATATTTTCCATGTTTTTCTTTGTGCTCCAGACCCAAAGAGAATAAATTGGGGAAAAAAGTTCCAAATCCCTCCTGTTAATCTTCCCTCACAAGCAGCACCTGCTCTTTAGGCAAGGCCCCAACTTAAACCCCGACCTGGTTTAAGGTTGCAACCTCTTGAGCTGCAGCCCAGGCTCAAGTGACTCCAGATCAGATTGATCCAGGGAGAAAAAAAATAAAAATCCCTTCCATAGCTTGGCTAAGTTTGGCTTTCTTGGTTATTTGGGATTTTTTTTTAGGGGTGTTTTAACTTTTGGGACTTTTTGCAAGAAGAGCTCAGCTTATGGAGTGAACTCACTGCTGGTTTATCCCATTGGATCTCAGGGGGTGAATCTAACTTGGGAAAAATGCTTAAATATACCCAAAAATGAATGTTTTCCACGTTTTCTTGCTCCCTAAAACCTCTCTGACCCCAAGAAATCAGGGGCTGGTGGCAGCCTGAGGGCAATTCCCACTGATTCCATCCCAATTTTGGTAATTAAACAACGAC
This sequence comes from Chloebia gouldiae, assembly GCA_003676055.1. Taxonomy (NCBI): domain Eukaryota; kingdom Metazoa; phylum Chordata; class Aves; order Passeriformes; family Passeridae; genus Chloebia; species Chloebia gouldiae. The sequence continues at coordinate 67,594,854 of QUSF01000001.1, read as the reverse complement.
ACCAGAAGAGCAATCAGCCCCATCTCTCCCGCACATCCCGACTTTCCCTGGGAGCACCTGGCTGGATCAGCTTCCCACGGGCAAGAAGGAGGAAAAAAAACCCCAAAATCTCGAGGAATGAGGCGAAAAGCAAGCGAAAAACTGGAAAGTGGGGATGGAGCCAGCAGAAAAGATGGGATTCAAGAGCTGGGTTTTAGGGATGAGGAGCTGGGAAGGAGTTTTTTAGGGCTGTTTATGGGGCAGCAACAACATTTCCACCCCTAGCAGGGCTGGCTGTCCCTGTGCCCCAAATCCATGGGGACAGCCATCCCTAGGGATGGGACAGGGATGGGGGGACAGGGATGTGGGGACAGCCCACGCCATCCTCACCTTCCGTGCGCTGCCGCTCTTCGGGCCGTGCAGGAGGACAAGGCCACCGTCCCTGTCCCCATCCGGGCTCTCCTCCTCGGGGGGCATCATCTCCAGGGATGCAACATCCACAGGCTGGGAATGGCGGGGGGCTGGAGCTGTAGGGGGGCTCCTGCTTGAGCTCACAGTGGGGTTTTGGGGGCTCGGTGACCCACCGGGGTCTAGGTCTCAGGTCTGTCCTAAGTGGGGGTTTAAACCCCTCCTAACCCCTGCTCTGTTCTGTTGCAAAGCCCCCTGCACTCAACATCTGGCCAGATGTGAGCCCACAGCTTCCCTCCTAGCTGAAATAATTTAGGTAAAAGAGGGGACACAAACCCCCTTTTGTAAAGCTACCCCAAGTCGGGGGATGTTAAATCTCACCAGCCCCTAAATGGGGGATGTTTAAACCCCCCCAAAACCCGCTGGGAAGAGCTGCTCTGGATAAGGGAAAGGGCAGCTCTGCCAAACTCCCCTGGCAGAGCTGCCCTAAATTGGGGGGGGGGGGTGTTTAAACCCCTACAAACTCCCCCTAAAGGAGTTATTCCACATGGGAAGGGGGAGGTTTAAACGGAGAGATCCGGAGTGGGGAGGGAGCCAAACCCTCTGAAAAACCCTTTACAGGGCTACCCAAAATAGGGGGGAACCCCCCCCAAACTCCCTTTTAGAGCTATCCAAAATGGGTGGGGGAAGTCTAAACACCCCCAAAACCCCTTTTCAGAACTACCCTAAACACACCAAACCCTCTGAAATCCCCTTTCCAGGGCTACCCAAAATAGGGGGGAGCCCCCCCAAACTCCCTTTTAGAGCTATCCAAAATGGGTGGAGGAAGTTTAAACCGCCCCCAAAACCCCTCTTCAGAACTAACCTAAACCCACCTTGTACAGCGACCCCAAATGGGGCGAGGGGTCAAACCCCCCCTCCCCTCGCAGCGTAAGCGCCCCCAAAATCCTCCTCCCAAAGATGCTCCAGCCACGGGGGACCCCCCCCAAAATCCCCCTCCCAAAGATGCTCCAGCCACGGGGGACCCCCCCAAAAACCTCGTTCCCGAACCAAACCCGCCGAGCTACAACTCCACAGCCCTTCCCCACCTCGGGGTGCCCCGGGACCCCCCGGCCGTGCCCCCGCTCACCCCCGGCGCCCCCTCGGGCCCCGCCGCGATCGCGGCGGCTCCGCCGAGCGCGGGGCATAAGCAGGGCGGAGAGGCGGGGCTTAACCGCCCAACAACCAATGAGAGCGCGGCACAGCGTTGATGGACGGCAACGCCGCCCAATAGGCGCGCGGGATTGGGGGAGGCGGTGGGGGGGAGGAGCGGAGGGGCCGTTGCCCGTGGCAACGGTGGGAATTAGAACGCGCGTGACGTCACGGGGAGGCGTGGCTATAAGCCCCGCCCACACGCGCGGGCCGCCCCTCCCGGCTCAACTTCTGGGGGGGTCTCCGGACACATCTGGATGATCCCGGCTAAAACAAGGGGCACCTTCGCCATCCCCGGCACATCTGGACGACCCCTGACTCCAGCCAGGCGACCCCGCCCCCCGTTCCAGCCACATCTGGGCCTGTCCCCCACTCCCTGCCTCACATCTGGGCACTCGTATGTTCCTACCCCGGCCTCACATCTGGGTGAACCCCGCCTACCACCAGGAACCCCCGCCCCCATCCCAGCTACATCTGGGCTACTCAACTCCAGGCCTCCCTCGCCCCCCCGGCCACATCTGGGCGGTCCCTCCCTCATTCTGCCCCTGCAACCCCTGCACCCTCCTCCCCCCGGCTCCCCTCCTCCCCGCGTCAACAGCTGGGCTGCTGTGCCCTTGCCCTGTTGGAAGCTGGTCCTGTATAAACCACAGCTGAATACGAAATATAATGGAAAAATAATTAAGAAGTGAGATCAAACCCACTTTATTCCTTTTTGCAGGCAAATCCTGCCCCGTGTGCCTTCTCCGAACCTTTGTCGCCGACCACAAGAAGGTCCCTGAGTCTTTACGCAATGGAATTAGTGAGTGATAAATCCCATTCATATCAGTGGGACACAGGGAATTCCATGCACATCCAGCTGCTTCTTGGGTGGAAAATGTTAGCCCAGGATACACTAAATATTTTATAGGGTGTGGATTTATTTTATAACGGCATTTATTAAGCCCATTCCACCTTTCCCAGTTGTTTTTTTCTCATCAGGGCTTCACAGGCTGTGTGATCCCAGGGAAGGGCTTCTCTCCCTCCAGGATTTTCCAATCCAAAAGGAACAGCTATAGTAGAAAAGTGGAATTACTGATTAATCTGGAATATTTCACTGATACAGCTGCTGTGGTGTCACCAAACAGTGCAGGGATCCCATTCCACTCTGGTTTTTCCTAAGGATGAGCCAAACCCTCTTTGTGCTCCACTTTTCCCAAGCAGAGCTCGCTCCGGATGGAGCTCCCATTCCAATTCCCCCCACAGCAAAGAGCGTCTGCGAAGAGAAAATCCATTAAAATATGCAAAAACTCAGCTTAATTTTTAAGGGATTTATCCCAGGTTGTGCTTGGGTGGGATTGAGAAGCAAACTGGAGCTGCTCCAGGCTAGGACAGGTTTTTTTTCCCAGCTCACATCCCTGAAAAACCCACCTTTTCCCATCGTGGACACAGAAAACTTAGGAGAAAGCCGAGTAAATCTTATGGAATCAAGGGAAAGCGGGAGGAATTCAATCCCAAGGTGTCCTTGGAAGGAGGTGGACAAGGGTGAACAAGCCCCGGCTTGAAGTTGTCCTTCCCTGCTCCCTTCCCTGGGGCTGGCTCCCATCCCTGGACAGCCTCTACTCATCCAGCCAGAAAGGTGGCTTGGATGTGTTTTTCCCGGGATGGTGCAATAGGGATCAAAGAGGCTTTCCCAGATCCAGCCCTTCCTCCAGGGGTTTCCGCTCCCGGCCGCGAACCGGGCGGGACCTTCCCAAGGGAATGTGGGGTCTTCGCTCCTCATCCTGGCTGGGGATTCCACATGGAGCAGCGCCTTTTGCTGACCCAAACCCCTGAGTTTTCCTGGAATTATGGGATGGGTTTGAGTTGGAATAGGCTTGAAAGGTCATCCGGTACAGAGGGCAGGGAGACCTTCCACTAGAACAGGTTGATCCAGGGTTGGACATTTCCAGGGATGGGGCAGCCACAGCTTCTCTGGGAATTTCATTCCAGCCCCTCACCACCCTCATAGCCAAGAATTCCTTCCCAATATCCCATGTAATCTCTCCCTATTCCAGTTCAAAGCCATTCCCTGTGTCCTGTCCCTCCATCCCTTATCCAAATTCCCTCTCCAGCTCTCCTGGAGCCCCTTCAGGCACTGGAAGGGGCTCTGAGCTCTCCCTGGATCCTTCTTTTCTCCCTTAATTTGGGGAAAGCTTTAGCCTGTTACCCCTATTCCCCATCCCATTCCCAGGTGTGCTGCTTACACCTGTTTTGGGATGGATGAGGAGATTAGGGAGGCTCAGCTGGGATGAGGTTCTTGATGACATCAGGGACAGGCTGGAAGCAATGGACTCATCCCGTGGAAAGGGCTGGAGAGGAGTGGGATGGGTTTCAGGGTGAGGGTTAGGGGCTTTGTGCCCAGACCCCTCTACATCCAACCATGGAGCTCTGATGGATGAGAGGCAGCTGGGAAGAGATGGATTTGGGGATTAATTTAAGGATGTAATTGAAGAGGAAGCAATGGAGCACAGGTTTTTCCTGATTATTTTTAAATCCATATTTTTGGCCCTGTTCTCCACCTGACTGGTCCAAAGTATTTCCCTGCTTCCCAAGGCTACTTGGTGAAGAGTTTCTGGTTGAGGGATATTCCCAAAATTCAGCTTTTGGGCTAAAACTTCATTTCCCAGGGTGCATCTTAGGCTGGGAGTCTCCAATCAGGCTGATTGGAGGGAGACTTTAAAGGAGTTTCCTGGGAGAGGGGGAACTTCCCTTAGGGAAGCAGCTGGGTGAGGAGTGAGCTCTTCTCCGGGCTGGCTGGGATTGGAAATGTTCTCCTTTACCAACTGAGCTTCATCCCAACTGCAGCTGCAAGTGCTCTTGGCACAGCAAAGCCTGGTAATATATGGAGATTTTCCAAGTGTTTTCTACTCCCAGAAAAACTTCAGGATGTTTCAGACTAGTTTTCACTTACCTCCTTGAGAAATCCTGTTTTCTTTTTTTTTTTTTTCCTCAACATGGAAGTTTTCCATGGATGGGGACCAGGAATATGACCTGTATTTCTTGCATCCTCTTGAGTTTCTAGGGAAAACAGGGATTTGGGAGAGTCTGGCTGCTCCATGAGAAGAGGAGAGGGGAGAGGTGCTGGTGGACACTCAACATCTCCTGTGCTTAATTATTATTAATTGTGGTGGTGGAAGGTGTGAATTCCTGAACTATTTTAGGGGATTTCCTCTTTTTTTCCCTTTATTGCCTTTTATTTTGCCACCTCCCAAGAGAAGTTCAGGGACTGAGCTTAAGTTTTTTCAACATGGGTTCTCATTAAAGCTGAGCTTGAACCTGTGGGCTTCAAACTCTGGGACTGAGCTGTTGGGGTTTCCTTGGAGAGGAAAACTGGGGTGGCACCAACCCTGTGCTGTTTCCATCTCATTCCAGTGACCATCCTTGGATTCTCTGCCTTGGCACTCCCAGGAAATTGTGGATGACGGAGCCATGGGGATGTCAAAAACCAGTGAAGTGAAGAGCAGCAGCAGGTGGGTACCATGGAGCATGGCAGGGAATTTTGGGGGGGCTCCAGCTTTGTTGCTGCCCTGGTTTTCCTGGGAATTTCATGCTCAAGAAGAGAAATTCATTCAGAATTCCTTTGGGAAGCAATCTTTAGTGCTGCTGGGCATAAGGATTAGGAAGTATGGCATCATGCCATGGTTTATGGTTACCACCAAGGGGGCTGGTTTAAGTGGGATCAATTCTTCCTTATCCCAGGAAGCGAAAGAATGACTTGGAAAAGGGACAGGACAAGCCAGAGGCGCTCCTGGTGAAGAAGGAGCTGGAATGCACAGTGAAGGTACCACACTCCCCTCTGTGCTTTGGGGTGACCCTTGTAACTATCCCAAAAATTCAGTGGGAATCAAACCCATGGCATGAACTTCCTTTTCCTTTATCCTGCTCTGTCCCGCTGCGAAGCCTTCCACGGCAAAAGGGAAGAAGAAGAAACCATCAAAAGTCAAGGAAAAGCCACTGCAGGAGAACGTCATCAGCAGGTCAGCCCTTGGATTGGGATGGAGATGGGATCTGCAGGGCTGGGCTTTTCCATCTGGGTTATTCCCAGTGCATGGGAATGCCACGCCCAGCTCTGCTTTCCTCGCATTGATTTGATTATCAAAATGAGTTTGATAGGGAAAAATAATAGGGAAAAATAAAGGGCATGGAGTGATGGGAAAAGGGAAATCACCTGAAGCTGAAGGATGGGAGGTTTAGATCAGATATTGGGAAGGAATTCTTCCCGGCGAGGGTGGTGAGCCCCTGGCAGGTGTTTCCCAAAGAAGCCATGCCTGCCCCATCCCTGGAAGTGTCCGAGGCCAGGTTGGGTGGGGTGTAGAAAAACCTGGAATAGCAGAAGGTGTCCCTTCCCATGGAAGCAGCTTGGAACAACAACATGATCCCTCCCAACCCAAACCATGATCCTAAAATACGTGTGTCCCTTCTCTGTCCCATTTCTGGCCAAGAAGCTCCCTGAAGCAGGAGGCTGCCGATGGGAAAGGCCTTGGCTCCAGCCTCTGGAATGGGATCCAAGCTGAGGAGGGAGCTGCGCCCGGGTCGGTACGTGGTGGTGGCTGTGCTGAAGGACTGGGGAACATTCCCGTGGCTTCTTCCCAAGGGAATTGGGAGGTTCTGGCTTGGAGTTTGGTGCAAGCCCCTGGAAAGAGCTTTTGATCATCTGGAATTAAGTTAAGGAGTAAATTTCCTGGTTTTGGGGTTGAGTGCATCACATTTTGGTGGCACCAGTGGGGAGCACCAGGATACGGGTGACTCTCACTTCCTAAGCAGGAGGTTGGTATTGGGAATCCTTTCCTCAGCAATTTGGTTTTCAGTGCCTTCCTTGTTCATGCCCTGTGGAAGTGTCCAAGGCCAGGTTGGATGGGGCTTGGAGCAACCTGGGATAGTGGAAGGTGAGGGTGGAATGAGGTGATCCTTAAGATCCTTTCCAGCCCAAACCATTCCATGATCCTTTCCTGGTGCTGGAGAGCACAAATCCCAGCAAATCCCCACTGTATTTTGCTTTCCCTGTGTTAACTTGTCCTCTTGGTGTGCAAATCCAGCCGAGATGCTTTTCCATTTTTCCTCTCTTTGCATCCCTCTCACAAACAGGATCCCAAATGTCCCCAAAGTCTCCTGGCTGGATCAAATTCAAGGAGCAGCTTTGAAACCCCCCAAGGGTGCCTGTGGCCTTGGCATTCCCAGTTAAACCAGACATTTGCAGGCAGAAATGACTTTGGAAGGTCATGGCTCTTCCTGAATTTCCCAACAGGGTTTCTGAAGGATTGTGAATCCAAGGGCAGGCGTGTTCCCAGGGAATGAAAGTTTATGTGGACATAACCAACCTGTAATTAACTCAGGGCTTTATTTTCCCCTTAATGAGTTCTCCCAGCAGCTTTCAGGAGAGATCCCTGCGTGGTTTTGGCTTCCCTTGAAAGCCTTGGGAAGAGAAACTTGGGGAAGTTGGGATTTAGAGTGAAAGCCTCAGTGCTTGGCAAGCCCTGGATGAGTTTTGGGATGCCTTGTGCTGTCAGGAGCAGGAGAAGATGGTTCCAGCTTGGAAAACAAGTGTAAAAGCAGTGGGATGAGAATTCTGGTGGCCTCCAAGGGACAGAATTTAGGGCTCTGTGTCCTCTCCAAGCTTGGTTTCCATTAGGTCCCCATTTTCCCTATATTTTGATGGTTTGGTTTTTTTTCCATTCTCCAGGGTTTCATGTGGCCTCCATGGGTCACATTTTAGGGCCCTATGTCCCCTCAGAGCTCATCTTCTTTTAGGTCCCCATTTTCCCTATATTTTCATGGTTTTTACCTTTCTCCAGAGTTTCTGGTGGCATCCATGGGTCAGATTTTAAGGATCTCTTTGTGTCTTTTTGCTCCTTATCCCCATTTCCCATATATTTTGATTTTTTCCTGTCTTTAGAAAAAAAAAAACCCTGTCCTTTCTGTCCTCCAAGAGCCAGATTTTGAGGATCTGTTTTGTGTGATCCCCTCTGAGCTTATTTTCTTTTAGCTCCTATCCCCATTTTCTGTAGTTTTTTTCTTTTTCCTTGCTCTCTGCTCATCCTTATTGTATTTCCCACCCCGTGGCTTTGCTCCCCACTTCTCTTTCTCTCTTGCCATCTGCTGCAAGGGTGATTTCATCTTCCAAGCACCTGGAATTTGATCCATCTTTATTTTGGAGCCCTCCCATACCTTCTGTTCCCTGGATTCCTCTCTCAGCAGTGCTTCCAATGAACAGGTGGTAGAGGAGGGCTGGGAGTTTTCCTATATTTATCCATAAAAATTCCTTTATTTTGCTGTTGGAAGGAAACCAGGGATTTCCTAACCCCATAAAACCTCAAAACTTGGGAAAACCTGGTCTTTTGGGTTCCTGGATTCTGGCCAAGGGGGCCGAGGGAGGGAAAAGTGCTGCTTTGGGGGTGATGCTCCTTTGGGGTACCTGTGCCAGGGAACCTTTCCCAAATCCTTGATATTTTCTAGGAGGAGACCAAAGCAACCTCCCCTCAAGGGCCAGCAGTGGGACTGGAAGGCTCTTCCAGGTGAGTTGAGTCATTTTTTTGGATTGTTTTTCTTCCAGAGAACTGGAATTTTGTCCTTTTTCTTCTCCTCCCTGTGGAGCTGCACAATCCTGGTTTTCCCTCCTGGATCACTGGTGCCTTCCTGGAGCACCTTCTCCACATCCTCATGTTTCTGATGACTTTAAAGCTTTCCAAACCCAATCCCAAGTGGAATTTGAGGCTCAGTCCTGGGATTTGAGGGTGGAGAGGGAAGTTCCAGCCCCATCCACTGTCCCCAGTCAGCAGGGTGTGATTGCTCAGGTGCACATTCCTACATAAATTTGGGGAAGTCCTGGTGGGAACAACCAGCCTCCCAAATCCTGGGAAAAGGTTGTTCTTCCCCTCTAGATCCTGGCAGAGATAGCAGAATTCCTGAAGCTGGTTAATCCTCTCTGCCTCTTAAAAATTCCCAGTGAGAGGCCTCTAATAAAACCTTTGGAGGAAGGAGCTGATCCCAAAAGGTGCTGGGATTTTGCCTTCTGCTCCTGCCAATGGGATTGGAGGGGCTGAGCGTGTTTTGCAGGATAATTTTCCCTAAGGAGTATAGTGGGATTGTGTAATAGTGAGGAAAAAGCATCTGGCTCTTGTTTTTTTTTTTTTTTTTTTTTTTTTTGGAACTTGTTTTCATCCCAAGCCAGCTCGAAGGTTTTCCTTGCTTTGATGTCACACAGCCTGGTAATTAATTATCTGCCTAGATTTATTTATGGAAAGGGGCCAAAATTCACACTTTCTGTTGCAGAAATTTTGCTGTATTTTGGCTAAAAGCAGGAATTCTGGCTCTTCTCTGTTTGGAAGTCCAGGAAGAGCAATCATTATCCTGCTTTAGAGGAGGAAACTGGATTTACAGCTCTTTTTTTGGGAAGGATCAGGGCAGCTGGTTGTGCTTCCAAAGGGTTCCTGCTACAGGATCCAGGAGCTGGGAAAAGCAGGGAATGGATCTGATCTGTGGCTTGAGCTTAGCTCCAGGATGGACCAGAGGATTTGGCTGGGAGGTGACAATGACCCAGAAGGGAAAACCCCAGGTTTCCCTGTGGGAAAGAACTCATGGAATTCTTAGGGTTGGAAAAATTATCCAAGGTCACCACTAAACCATGTCCCAAAGCATCCCCATCCACAGGATTTTGGAACACTTCCAGGGAAGGTGATCCCACCTGGACAGCCTCTTCCAGTGCTTGACCACCCTTTCAGTGAGGAATTTTTTCTTACTATCCCACCTAAATCCACCCTTTGGAGTTTTAAGCTCAGCCTAGGATTCATAAGCTTGGTTTAGGCAGTGCTGCTGTTTCCTCGTTCTTATTTTGCTTGATTTTTCTGGAATATGAACACCTTGAAGAATTCCCTGCATGGCTTGAAGAAGCCTCGGGAGAAATTATAGGGGCGGGTTGGTGCTTTATAATGGTTGCAAATCCCACAGAATTCCCAAAGATTCACCTGAGCTCTCTGCTGAGCAGGGGAACACTCCTGGATTGGATCATGGATGTGGACACTCCTTGTCCTGTTGTATTGATGAGGCTCCTTCCCTGCCCAGTCCCCACTGGAATCATCCCCACAGTCCCAGGAATTGTGTCCCATCTGTCTCCTTTTCCATGATTGGCCTGATCCCTTCGTTTGTGCTATTGGTGCTGCCAGACCTTTTCTCCTGAGGTTTCTCTGGGAATATTTCCTTAGGTCCTCCCCTGTTCTGTCTGGTGACCTTGTGGTTCTGCTCCTTTGAGCTTCCTCATCCCACAAAATCCAGCCTGGGGTCATTCCCTGCTCGGGGTATCTCCATCTGTGGTGCTGCCATGATTGGAGGGAAATGAGGGAGCAGTTCCCTAATTTGGGATGGAAGAGGGGAATGCTGGTGGTGAGAATTGGCTGTGATGACGTTGTAGGTCTCAGGAGAAATCCCAGAGAACGGGACCTGCAGTGGGAGAGCAGCTCTTGGAGACCCAGAATGGAATTGGGGTAGGAAAACTGGGGGGAATGTCACCCCCTGGACCTAATCCTGCCTCTCCACCATTCACTTGGGATTTGGGATGACCTCTCTCCTTTCCCAACATCTCTTCCCTTATTCCTGCTTCCCACAGGTCCCAAGTGAAGGTGTTGCTGGTGGGGTTGCATCCCCCTCTGGAGATCCCTTGGAGAGGGATGTGGGGCTCAGAGGTGTGAGGGAGAGTGAGGAGAAGGAGCTGGATCCCCCTATCCCACAGCAGGAAGAGCATTCCCAAGCCCTGAAAAGAAAAAGAGGGAAGAAACAAGAGGAAAATAAGCAGGAAAAGGGATTGAAGAGAAAAAGAGGGAAAAAACAGGAGGAAAACAAGCAGGAAAAGGGATTGAAGAGAAAAAGAGGGAAAAAACAGGAGGAAAACAAGCAGGAAAAGGGATTGAAGAGAAAAGGAGGGAAGAAACGGGAGGAAAATAAGCAGGAAAAGGGATTGAAGAGAAAAAGAGGGAGGAAGGATAAATCTGAGGATTTGGTGGATGGCATTGAGGAGGAAGAGGGGGATGAAGGCAGGAATTGGGAAGGGGAACAGGGAAGAGCCAAAAGACAGAGAAGCAACAGCAGCCAGGGATGGGATGATGGGAAAAAAAAGCAGGAGAAGGGGAAAGCAAAGAAGCACAGGATGGGGAAAGTGAAGAGGGTGGAAAAGGTGGGGAAGAGGAAAATGAAGAAGGAAAAATTGCTGAAAGAGGAGCAAGAGGTGGAGAAAGATGAGGAGGGAGAGAAAAGAGTGGAAGGTGAAGAGGAGGAGAAGGTGGGAAAAGGAAGTGGAGATGGAAAAGAAATAGAGAAGGAGGAAGAGGTGGTTGAGAAAGGGGAGGAAGGATTGGGAGAGACTAGGAGTGCAGGGATGGGGCAGGAGGTGAAGGTGGACAAGGATAATGGGAAGGGAGATATTCCAGGGAAAGAGAAAAAGAGGAAAAACAAGAAGAAAAAGCCAAAGGGGGAAACAAAAGAGACAAAGAGTGAAGAGGAGGAAATCCCAGGGAAAACTTGGAAAAGGAAATCTAAGGAAGGAGAAGAAAATAAAGAGGAAGAAAAGAACAATAAAAGGACTAAAAAACAGAAGGAAGAAGAAAAAGAAGCGGAAAACAAATGGAAATGGTAAATTCCAGTGTGCCTTTGGCAGGTCTAACCCTGGGACTGGGTTTTAAATTTTATTTTGTGGGACAAAACAGTGAACATTCCTATTTTTTGGCTATTTTCCTGTATTGCCTTGAGCCTTGAACTCGCCACTCTTGGAAATGGGTGAGAGATCAGGGAAGGAGACCCTGAATGCACAGCAGGATTTGTATAGTAATTATTTTTATTTAAAAATTTATTTGTAATATTTTTCCTCCAATGATTTTCCTCGTGCCTGTCCTGAGAAGGGAAAAGCTCATAATTATTGGAAGGAAATAATAATAATAATAATAATAATAATAATAATAATAATAATAATAA
>QUSF01000001.1:67478016-67583291 GCA_003676055.1 Chloebia gouldiae | reverse complement strand
AATAATAATAATAATAATAATAATAATAATAATAATAATAATAATAAATGGAGCTGTTGATGGGCTGAATTCCTTCACCACTTCCTTCTCCAGCAGATTTGGGATGATCCAGGCAGGGATTTTTTAGGAAAGGATGTGGAATGTGGCCACTGGATGCTGGATTGTCTTTTGGAAGTGCGACTTTAACCACTTGGTGTCACTCTCTCCCAGACCTCCCTAAGATCTGGGATGGAGCGGGAGGATTTTTGGGATGCCTTTTGGAAGCCTGTGGCACACCCTGATCTGGGAGGAGCCGTCATCCCAGACAGGGATATCCAAGGATACCTGGAGCTTTGAGGTGGTCCTTGAAGGATCCAGGGTGATGTGAAAAGTGGGATTTTATATTTTTTTTTTTTCCTAATCGATGCCTTGTTTGGAATGGCTGGATCCCAGCAGGGAGGTTGGTACGTGGGAATTCAATCCCAAAAAATTATCCACAGTTACATTTCCCATGAGGAAATTCCCACGTGTCACAGCCTCTGGATGGGCTCGGGCGGGGGCTGTTCAAGGTTAGCGTGGGTGATGCTCTTCAGGGATTTGGGATCCCAGAATTTTGGGAAGAGAGACAATCACAAAATGATCCTGATGCTGCCTTTCTCCAACGCTTTCAGCCCAAATTCCTGGAGTTTGTTTGTTTTCCTTGCCTATTTAATTTCCTCTTTTTTTTTTTTTGGTTTTTTTTTTTGTTTGTTTTTTGTAAAAGGCACCTTTGGATACCATGGATTTATTCCACTCTGCTTCCCATGGGGAGGAAAAAAAAAATCACAAATAACTTCCGGGGCACTGCTGAACGAGAAACAGGAGTTTTGCTTTCTCTGTGTAGAAAATCCTTGGAAATCCTGGAAATCCTTGGCTTTTCTTTTCCTGGAGATGCTGGGATTAAGGGGCCAGTGCCAACCTGGCTGTGGGGGACAGATCCCTGCCTGTCCCCTGCTGTCACCAGCGCTCTTCCTCTGACCCTAACCTGTGGTTTTATCCCTCTTTTTAGAGTCCTGCTCCTGCTTTTGTGGTTGGATTTTTTGAAATGACTATTTTTGTAATTTTTGAATTTAATTTTATTGGATTTTTTTGTTGCCGTTTTTTAAATCCTCGCGGTTAAAACTTGTAGTGGCTTTAAAATCCCATTTGCTCCGGCAGGGTGAAAGATTCCTTACAATTTTATTTGCATTAATAAAATGCCATTAATAAAAAGCCAGAGGCACCCTGACTGCTCCATCCCTGGAAGTATTCCTTAGATTGGATAGCGTTTGGAGCAACCTGGATTAGTGGAAAGTGTCTCTGCCCATGGAAAGGGGTTGGAATGACATGGATTTTAGGATCTCTTCACTTCCCCTGAGTTTCTCCATGTCACCACACCTCAATTTCCTGGATTCCATTCCAGCTTTTCCTTGTTTTAAAGAACAGGGAAACTGAGGCAGCAGCAGAAAAGATGGGGGATTTCACCTGGAGTTTGTGCCAACTGTCACTGCTCCGAGCATTCTCCCCGTGTGACCTTGGGACGAGGTGCCAGATGCCAGAATTTGGGATATTCTCATGGACTCCTGTGTGTCTGTTCCAGGTGGGAAGAGGAGAAGAAGGAAGATGGAGTCAAATGGATGCAGCTGGAGCACCGAGGGCCCTACTTTGTGCCCCCCTACGAGCCCCTTCCCAAGGATGTGCAGTTTTATTATGATGGTACAGCTGTGATGGCACCTAGGTCTTTGGGGTGGTGCCCTTTCCTTAGGGAAGAAAAATATCCCATTGGAAAAGCCATAGGTTCAAGCTGGAGGATCTTACATGTAGCTGGAGTTATGGGGGTTTTTGGGGAGCTCATCCTAATTGCTTTTTTTTCTCATTAAGCTGCATTTTGGGTTTAAGCTTTTGTCAGCTCATCCGTGCTTACCCACAAACTGGAAAAATGGGATTTTACTGATCCATGGCCTCAGTGACTGACATGTCCAAGGATTTTCCTGGGCTGCTCCAAGCTCCTGATGTCCCCAGGGTCATCTCACATCACCTTAGAGCAACTCAGGGTGTCACTGGCAGGACAGATCCGGGCCTTTGCTGCCTCCTGTTTTCCTGACTTTCCCACTGGGTTTCCTGCCATTCCCTGCTCTCACTTCATCCCTGAACTCATTTCTGATGGACCAAAGGGAAATAAGGACACTGAGGGTCAGCCAAGGGATGGTGGAGATGGAAAGGGATCACATTCCCTTGGTGCTCCTCACTTCCCTGGGGCTTCCCATACTTTTTTTTTTTTTTTTTGCCATAGGAAAAAGGCCACTTTGGGAAAAGGAGGTCCTGGCAGCACTGCTGGGATATCCACGGGGCTGTCAGGGATCTTGGCTCCATGAGGAGGAGCCTTGACAGGGTTTGGACCTTCTCTGGGATCTTTGAGGTGTTGTGGATCTGAGCTGGTGGCTTTGGACTTTGGGATCTTTGATGCTGACTTTTTTTTTTCCCAAAAAATGTCACCGTTCCTGGGTGGAAAAGAGTGGGCAGGCAACAAGCCCAAGTAGGAAGGACCCATGGATGAACTGGTGTTTGGGGGTTGTCAAGGGGCTGCTCCAGGGCTCCATTCCCTTCAGTCCAAAAGTCCCAAAAACCAGTGGTTCAAGTAGGAATCAACTATTCCCTCGACAGAGGACTTTTTCCTAAAAAAAAAAAAAAAAATTCTTTCCAAGTAATTCCTAGGATGAGCCAAGATATTCCTTGGTTTTGTTGTATTTCTCCAGCCAAAGAGCTCAGGAGGGGATGGTGGCTTTGCCTCCAAAAGATGATTCAAGATCCTTAGAAAATCTATGAACTAATCCAAAATTCTGCCCAGAGAAGCTGTGGCTGCCCCATCCCTGGAAGTGTTCCAGGTTGGACAGAACTTGGAGCAACCTAGTCTAGTGGAAGATGTCCCTGCCTCTTGTTTCCCAGGAAAACCCTTGAAGCTGAGCCTGACCACGGAGGAAATCGCCACATTTTATGCCAAAATGTTGGATCATGAGTACACCACCAAGGAGATCTTCCAGAACAACTTCTTCCATGACTGGAGGAAGGTACCTTCCCTGGGAGGGCTCCTTGATATCCATCAAACCCATCAGCCCCAGGCTGTGGTGTGGGATGGAGGGAATGGGGGGGGGGATTTGCTCATTATTTATAATTATGAGGTTCTAAATCATTATTTATTTCCATGTTTTTTTGTGGGTTTGGGCTGGGATTTGCTTTCTGTGCTCCCTCTGAGTTTTAGTGATGGGCACAGGTGGTGGATCTTGCAAACAGCTCCAAAACCAGTTTGGAACACCAAATGAATGACCTCTGATCCCAAAACAACCCAAAACTTTCTGGGGAGTGTTTACACCTCCCAAATATATTTGGTGCTGTCCCTGCAGTTGTGTTTGGGGACTTTTTTCCATGTTAGGTTCTTCCACCCTAGAATTGCCTTTTTTTGAAGAATGGGTCTCTATTCCCTCTTCCAAGGACAGGCACAAGCAGCAGCTCCATGTGGAATCAGTTTTTCCTCCTGGATTTTCTCAGCCCCTCTCATCTCTTTCCCAGGAAATGACCTCAGAGGAGCAAGAGATAATCAAGGATCTGGACAAATGTGACTTCGGGGAGATCCACAAATATTTTGTGGACAAAAATGAAGCCCGGAAAGGGCTTCCCAAGGAGGAAAAGCAGGTGAGGACTGGTTCCTATGGCACATTTTGGAAATTTTGGCTCTTTCTTGTTGTCTTTCCTGGTGCTGTGCCTTGAGCTTGGAGGACTTCTTTAATCCAGCTCTGTCTCTATGACCAATGCCCACCTCTTCCTGAATTTTATTAGCAGATCTGCACCTTCCATGGCTTTGCAGGATGCCAATTTTCCTTGATCATGTTTTGGAGTCCTTCCCTGTCTGGAAGATTGTGGACTTTGCCAAGGGAATGATTGCACTTAGACTTCTTGGCTGGAATGTTAAAGATCCTTTCCAACCCAAACCATTCTGATTTTTTTTTTTTTGTGGTGTCCTGGTTTCAGAAGCTGAAGGAGGAGGCGGATAAGATCCAGGAGGAATATGGATACTGCATCCTGGATGGACACCGGGAGAAGATTGGCAACTTCAAAACTGAACCTCCAGGGCTCTTCCGTGGCCGTGGCGAGCACCCCAAAATGGGGATGCTGAAGAAGAGGATCATGCCAGAAGATGTCATCATCAACTGCAGCAAGTGGGTTGTCCTTGGAAGTGCTGAGCTCCTGGGGCATCCCTTGGGACTGGGGGGGAACTGGGCACTTCCTCTGCCCAGAGTTGGGGGTTTTCCCTCTTCTAAAAATCCCTGTTTTCCACATCCTGAGAGTGTTTTTCCCTCTGAGTTTTGTGAGCTGGAGTGGTCTTGAGCTACCCCTTTGAAGACCTTGATTCAAAATATTCCCCATGGCTCCAGCAAGTTTTTCTGTTGTTCCCAGCATCCAAATGATAAACACCTGATTGTGGGAAGGGTCTGGAGCACCAGGAGCAGCTGAGGGAGCTGGAGAGGCTCAGCCTGGAGAAAAGCAGGCTGGGGGGGGACCTTCTAAAATTCCCTGACAGGAAGGTGGAGCCACATTGGGCTTGGTTTCATCTCCCAGAAAAAAAAAATATAGGAGAAGAGGAAATGTCCTCAAGTTGTGCCAGAGGAGGTTTAGGTTGGATATTAGGGAAAACATGTCCACAGAAAGGGGTCACCAGCCCTGTAGATGTGGCACCTGGGGACATGGTTTGGTGCTCCTGGCAGTGCTGGTTCATGGTTGGACTCAATCTTGGAGGACTTTTCCAACTTTAATGATTCCATGTTGTGGAGTAATTCTAGGTGGATTCTGTGTTTTCTCAGTGCGGTGACCATCTTTGGCTCACTGAAAATTTCATTCTTCATGGTCCGAGGGCTCTAATGCTGCTCTTCCCACAGGGATTCCAAGATTCCCGAGCCCCCAGAAGGTCACAAGTGGAAGGAGGTGCGCTTTGACAACACGGTCACCTGGCTGGCCTCGTGGACAGAGAACATCCAGAACACCTTGAAGTACATCATGCTGAATCCCAGCTCCAAGCTGAAGGTTGGAATAATGCCCTTGGTCAGGTGAAAACAATCTGGGAAAGCCAGGATGTGGAGTATCAAAAAAAATTCTTTTTCTTGCCCTTTTCTTAAAAGTTGATAATCAAAATGAGGGAAAGGAAAGATGATTGTGAAGCATCAAACTTATTCCAAGGAATGGGTTGCTCCTGGCAGAGCGATCCTGGTGCCATGTTGCTCATGTGTGTCCAGGGAAGGCTGTTGGAAGCCAGATGGGGGCTGAAAGGATCCACAGGGGCTAAGAAGATCCACAGGGACCAGAGTTATCCTGGTATAAATTAACCAGGAAGTAGAGGGTAGGAAGAGATGGGATTGAGCTCTGTGGGAAGAGAAAGGGGATTTAAGGCTGTTTCCAAGGGCTCGTGGAAAGTGGGAATGCTGCCCAGGTGGACACGACTGAGCAAGTCCTTTGTCAGTCCACACCGGTGTCCAAGGAGCCACCTTTGGCCATGGTGTGGCCACTGGTCCTTGCCATGCTCTGGCTGGTGGAGAACACTCTGACTTGGCCAGGATCCAGACCCAGCACGGCCAGCAGAGGGCACAGAAATCCTGGATGAGCTGCTTCTTTTCTAGTTTATTCCCTTCATGGATTTTTTTTCCCAAGAAAACAGTGGGGTTTGAGCAGGATTTAGATGCTGGAGTTGTTTCTAGAGCAGGACCTAACTGGTAGGGGTGGAATAAAGACGGGGCACGAATGGAAAACATCCCATTTCCCATTCCAGGGGGAGAAGGACTGGCAGAAGTACGAGGTAGCTCGGCGCCTAAAGAATGTTGTCCACACAATCCGGGCTCAGTACAGGAAAGACTGGAAATCCAAGGAGATAAAGAAGCGGCAAAGAGCAGTGGCCCTCTACTTCATTGATAAGGTATCCACAGCCTCACTCCAGGTGGAAGTTGGGAATTCACTTCCCTGATCCACTCACCCCAGGTCCCCCATCCAGGTGGAAGTTGGGAATTCACTTCCCTGATCCACCCCACCGTGTAGTTTTTGGTGTTTGCTGGTTCTGCCACCCAGGGTGGCTCCACATGAGGAATCTGGGGATGATTATGGAATCCTGGAATGGTTTGGCTGGATGGGACATTCAAGATCATCTCATTCCAGCCCCTTGCCGTGGGCAGGGACACCTTCCATTTGACCAGGTGGCTCCAAGTCCCATCCAGCCTGGATCTGAATATTTCCAGAGGTGTGGAAGATGAAAATTGTCCCTAGTGGAAGGTACCCCTGCCCATGGCAGGGGGTTGGAATTTGATGATCCTGAAGGTCCCTTCCAAATCATTCTGTGAATCCATAGATGGTGATGATCCGATCTCCTCTAGTCCCAATCCACTTTAACAACATGGGAAAGGGGAATTGAGGTGGAATGGCATGGGATGGATGACTCCTGATTTTCTTCCCAGCTGGCCCTGCGAGCTGGGAATGAGAAGGAGGAAGGTGAGACGGCAGACACGGTCGGCTGCTGCTCCCTGCGCGTGGAGCACATCCAGCTGCACCCACACCTGGATGGGCAGGAGCACGTGGTGGAGTTCGACTTCCTTGGGAAAGACTCCATCCGTTACTACAACAAAGTGTCGGTGGAGAAGCCGGTGAGTGGGGCAGGAGTAGAGGAAGGGCTTGGTTATCTGGGTTCCCTCAGTGTTTATCAGTCCCAAATTCCCATCCAAAACCTGTTACCAAGATGTGCTTTAACCCTGAACAGGAGAAATTTTGGGATAGAACTTCCAAGGTTGTTCTGTTCATAAGGGAGAAATCCCACCCCTTGCTGGAGCACCCTCAGTTGGCTCGTGCACGTCAGGACTTGAAACATCTCCATTTGTATTAAATAATTTTCCTTTACCCATGGGAAAGGAGATTTTAATGGTGTTTGTGGAGAAACTGGAATGCCAGAGATGGGACAGATGGGGAGGAACACCCAGTGGCACCGTGAAGTTGAGAAGGTTGGTGGGATGTGCCAACACCAGGGTGAATCAGAGTCCATCTGGAGGAGGAGAGAGATGAGGGAGATGTCTGGGAGCAGTTCATTCCTTGGCCCTGACCAGGGCTGTCCTTTCCCCCTCTTCAGGTGTTCAAGAACCTGCAGCTGTTCATGAAGAACAAGGACCCCACCGATGACCTCTTTGACCACCTCAATGTGAGTTGTCACCTCAAAGCTTTTCAAACAGTCCTGGTGGCCCTGAAGGAGGAGAAGCCAAACCATGACACCCTTGGCCACCTTTGGTGGTCGTCCCTTCATCTTATTTTACCTCTCTGCTCTCTAGGGACATCATTGTCACTGTTTGAACACCCTGTGAGGTTTTCCAGCCTCTTTTTGCACTGGAGTATCTCCGCTCCCCGAGGAGCTGGATTCCTGCTCCTTCCCTCCTCCAACTCATCCACTTGGGCTTTTTTTAGCCTGGGAAGGTCTGCCTACTTTTTGGGGAACTACTGGAGGTACCAGAGCTCTCAGCTTTTTGATGCTTTTGCACCTCATTAGGGCTCCACAGAAGTGGGAGAGGTTGCTGGAGGGATGTGCTGCCTTCCTGCCTGGAAAAACCACCTCCCTTATCTTCCTTAGGATGGAATATGGGATTGATGAAGCAGCTTCATGTTCTTGGTAGAACAGGGATGTGATATTGGATGTGAGGTCAGGAATGATTGTTTGGAAAAGACCTCTAAGATCATCAAATCCAGGCATTAACCCAGCACTGCCAGGTCCACCACTAAACCATGTCCCCAAGTGCCAAAATGTGTCCTCTTGGACATAGGTGGGCAGAAACGTTTGACTTTCAGAGAGACTTTTTTCTTTTTTGTGGATTTAGGTGGAATTCTAGGCCAGTTTTGGGTAGATGATGACCTGACCCCACAAGTAGCTCTACAAGCTGCAGGATTTAATTTTTTGTTAATGCCTAGTCTTGGTTGCTTAGGCAGAAGATGATCTAAAAAGAGATTTGGCCCGGCTTCTACTTGTCCTATTCCTTAATGGAATCATGAAATGGTTTGAGTAGGAAGGGACTTTAAAGACTGTCAAGTTCCAAATCCCCACCATGGGCAGGGACACCTTCTACTGTCCCAGGTTGCTTCAAACTCCATCCAACCGGCCTTGAACAATTCCAGGGATAGGCCAGCCACAGCTTCTGTGGGAAGTCCATTCCAGGGCTTCACCAGCCTCACAGGGAAGAATTCCTTCCCAATATCCTATCAAGCCCTTTGTCACTTTGAAGCCATTCCTCCTTGTCCTTCCACTAGAATTCCTAATGTGAGTTTCCCTACACTTTTCCCTGTTTTCCCTCCTCCAGACCAGCTTCCTGAACAAACACCTCCAACACCTCATGGATGGTTTGACGGCCAAAGTCTTCAGGACCTACAACGCTTCCATCACCCTGCAGGAGCAGCTCAAGGCCCTCACCAACCGTGAGTGCCAGGGGTCGTGGTGTCACCAGAGCATGGTGGGACCAAAGGGCTCAGGAACGTCCATCCATTGCCTTGGGATCCCTAAAACTGCCCATGTCCCACTTGGGGCAGGTGATGCTCCACAGAGTGGGGCGGGAGTGGGGTGAGCAGCAAGTGAGGGATGTTGGGAAGTGAGAAATGGTGAGCTCGGGAGTACTCTGACTAACTGATGGCCAGGGTGGGAATATTTTTCCCTCTTTTCCTCATGTTGCTGTTGGTTGCACTATTTCTGCCTCCTTGGGTGCGTGACGGATGAGTCACAGCACCAGACTGTGATGCTCAATTGTCCTTCCCCAATTCCCACAACCATTATTGCTCTCCCTGGAGAGAGAATGTGACAGCAGCTTGTTTTCCTTTGCTTCTAATGTATTCCCTGCTTTTCCCAACCCCTGGAATGGAGTCAGAGTGATGTTTTTTTATTTCTTTCCAGCTGAAGACAACATTGCAGGAAAGCTCCTGTCCTACAACCGAGCCAACAGGGCTGTGGCCATCCTGTGCAACCATCAGAGGTCTATACCAAAAACCTTTGCCAAATCCATGCAAGTCCTCCAGGAAAAGGTGAGACAGACCCAGCGGAGAGATCCCAGACCTAATCCAGCCTCTGAATTTTATTTTTGGGCTGGGGTGATGTCTGAAGGAATCACCTTGGTCAAGAACATCAGGGAAGGTCCTGGGAGTAGTGGATTGCAACCCAGGGGTGGAGAGAGACGTGGTGATCTCAAATGCTAGGGAGAAGCAACTTGGCCCAGAATTTGGGTGAGTTTTTATGAGTTTAGGGCATTTTTCATCACTCTGTCTTCAGAACAAGCTGGGGGCCTGTTGTGATGGCAGCTCTGGCCCAGTTGGATCAAGATCAGGGAAATTGGTTTTCCTGTCTTTTTGCAGGAACAACAGCTTGAAATACCTTAAAATACCACTTTTAATTGTCCTCAGTTTTTGCTCACACCCCACTGAAGGGCTGGGACTTCTCTGAGTGCTCTGGTGCTGTCACCAGTCCCTCAGTCTCAGGCAGGCGCAGAAGATGGACAGATTTAGGAGCTCCAAGTGTTTGTGGCACCTGGGCTGGGAGGATATTTTAGAAGATGCTAAAAAATGCTTGAGCCCAGAAAATGCCGCAGGGACAAATTGGGAAGTAGGGTTGGTAAGAAATTGAGGACTGGTGTGTGAAGGGAAAGAGGGAGGAAGCTGAAACCTTCAGGGAGGTTGAAAATGTTGCCTGACTGTTTCACCTTCACAGATCGACACCAAGAAGAAACAAGTGGAGGAAGCCCAGGAAGAAGTGAAAAAAGCTGAAGATGAGTTTAAAGACACAAAAGATGCCAAAGCAGAACTGTGAGTGGATTTTTCTTGGAATCTTCTCTTGCAGAAGGATCCAGAGGGCCCATGGATGGGAGTGATGTGTCCCAACATCCCATCCGGACAGAAATGCCCACGTTTGGGATTGTGTCCTTCTCGTCTCATGGAAGTTTGGGAGATGGTTAAGACCTTGTGGATGGTTCCCTTCAGGGACACCTCCCACTCTCCCAAGTTGCTCCAAGCTCTGTCCAACCTGGCCTTGGACACTTCCAAGGATGGAGCAGTCCCATCTTCTCTGGGAAACCCACTGCATGATGCTGGATTTTGTTTGCCCACCTTTGGTGTTGGAAATGATATTTTTTATTGTTATTTTTAATATTAAAAAAGTATCTCACCAGATCCAAACCCTTGAGAAATAGGTTAATGCTGAATGGCACCTTTGACTCTGCCATTCCAGAGAATTTCTGGGCTTTGGGACATTCTGTGTTGTTTCTTCTCTGCCCTCAGCAACATCGAGAAGAAGAAGAAGCTGTTGAAGAGGCTGGAGGAGCAATTGGCCAAGATGAACATCCAGGCCACGGACAAGGAGGAGAACAAGCAAATAGCCCTGGGCACATCCAAGCTGAATTACCTGGATCCCAGGATTACCGTGGCTTGGTGAGTCTTGGGTGTGAAATCATGGAGTGTTTGGGTTGGAAAGGACCTTAAAATTTGTGGTGTTCCATGGGCAGGGACACCTCCCACTGTTCCAGGTTGCTCCAAGCCCCATCCAACCTGGCCTTGGAGACTTGCAGGGATGCAGTGGAGCGGACACTGCTGGGTAACTGGTCCCTACTGGTGTCTTGTGGTCTGCACAGGTGCAAGAAGTTCGGGATTCCCATTGAGAGGATCTACAACAAGACCCAGAGGGAGAAGTTTGCCTGGGCCATCGACATGGCTGACGAGGACTTTGAATTCTGAGCCGGTGCCTTCCGTGTTAAATCCCAAATCCTGCTCATTTGGTGCTGTTGGGAACCTTTTTTTTTTTTTTTTAATTTGCTGCTGCTGGCAGCTGAGGGTTGAGTTTGGTGCCCTTTTTTTTTTTTTTTTTTTTTTTGTATGGAAGAGCTAGCACCTGCATTTCCAGTTGAAGCAGGTATTGCTGATTGGGATTTCGGACTTTGGGAACTCTTAATTCCTCTTCAGAGTTGCCAAGTACTTGGGATTTTTTCTTTCTTCCTCTGGAGTCCTGGAAGGAGATTAAATAAGAGCTTTAACTGTGCTGATCAACAGTCTAATCCTGTCTCCTTGGTGTAGTGGAGCTGTGCTGCCCTTTCTAGACTGAGTGGGATGGATGGGGAAACATGAGGTGATGACAGCAGGAAAACAGGAATTGCAATATAAAACCCAGGATTAGGTTAGGGATGCACTGGGAGCAAAGGAAAAATCTCAAAGTTTTACATTTCACAGAATTCACAGAATTTCTGGGGATTTTGTGCTCTTGCACCTCCAGGAGGGGAGAAAGTTGTGCAGTTGCATGGATATTATATGGAAAAAAACATGTGAGGGAATTTGTGTCATGTCAGGAGAAGGCAGAAGGGAAGATGTTGGATTTAAAAGCAGTTTCACATTGCAGGGGGTTAAAATTCACCCTGGCCATGAACAAAGTGCACTTTAAGCACCCCCATGTGGTTAAATTTTTGTCTGGGAGAGGACATCTCACTTGAGGCCATGTTAATTTCCTTATTTCCTTCACTTGACTCTGGCTCAACTCCTGTATCCAGAGCAAGAACTGAATTGTCCAGACAGAGGTTTAGGAAATGGGGAATTTCCTAGGAAATAGGATAACACTGGGCCAGGCTCTGTGGGATGTGTGGTGGGGAGTGCGACCAATATTCCTGGAGCTGCTCCTGTGGTTGGGATGATGCCTTTGGCATCATCCTTCCCACTCCAGCTGGGAATGTGTCGATTTCTTGGGGTTCTGATGGTCAGGGTGACCCCGAGATCGTAAAGAGTCTTTTCTCCCAGCCTGCACAGCCAAAGAAGGAGCCTGGAATGCTTCTGATTGCACTTTCAAGGTTGTTTATTTATTCTTATCTAAACATTCTTTCTCTGACCTGCCAAGCCCTGGCTAGCAAAGAGGCCATGGCATTCTGCTCCTGAACCTCGGGCAGCTCCCACCTTATATACTCAAAACTACATGTCTATGTTTACAATTTATTACCAATTCCCATCACCTATGTTAGACTGTGAATCTCTGCCTTGAACCAATAGAAAAGTGCCACCATCACACCCAGACATGGAGGACAAGACAAAGAAGAAGGCCAGGACATATCCAAATTCCTCCATTTTGTACTCCCCTGAACTCCACTTTAAATATCCCCAAATTCTACTTTTTCACCCTGTGTTATTTCAACCACCACACTACTCAAACCCTCGTGGCTTGTAATTCCTCATACAAAATTGACAGCTTTTTCCACAGGCTAAAATCAAAGCCCCAGCTGTTTTTGACTTCATGCCAAGGTCTCTGAGACCCCTACCAGGGTCTCGAGACAGCCAGGGCAGCCAGAGGGGTGTCCTGGACTCCGACAGGAGTGGAGCAGGCAGGGATCAACAGCATAAACTGGTTGTGTTTGCTGCTTAATGGGCTGCTTTCCACATCCCCAGAAACAGCAGTATCAGTGCATTCCTGGCAGAATTCCCACGTCCCAGTCAATCCCAGGTGTGAACAAACTGTAGCATTGGCAGCAAAACCTTCTGGCACCTCAGGGCTTATGTCCAGGGCTCTGTATTCCAAAGCTCCTGGTGCTTCCCATGTGTTTATTTCCACTCATTCTTGTGTTGAAATTGTTGCTGTTTTGGTTGGAAATGGAGGTCTTGGAATTCATTTAATTAAAACAGGGAGTGATTTTTTTTTTTTCCAAGTGGAGGCTTTTTACCATTAATTCCATGTGTGGCTCTGGGTGCTCCATCCCTGGAAATGTCCAAAGCCAGGCTGAGTGACGCTTGGAGCAACCTCAGATAGGTGTCCCTGCCCATGGCAGGAGCTTTAAGATTCCTTTCAATCCAAACCATTCTGGAATTCTGTAAAATAAAGGAGTGATTCCAGAAGGGCTGAGCTGTTGCTGTCCCAAATGGTCCTGTCCATCCTCACCCTGTTTTTCCTGGAGTCCTCCAAGTGTTTCTGGCAATATTCCATAGACCTTTCCCATGGCCTAATGCCCATGAGCTTTTCCTGCTGCTCAGAACCCTGTGGAGCAGGATCATGGTCCTATTCCAGAGAAGAGCATCCCTCTCCCACCCCAATAATTTGGCGTTATTTGGTGGCTCCAAGCAATGCTGATGTGCTCAGATGACCCCTCTCACTTTGGCCCTTCCAGGCGTTGTTTCAGCTCCATTTTTCCAGTGTTTTTCTGAAGTCTCCATCCCTGGAAATGCTCAAAAAAACCCTCTGGAAATGGCACTTGAGGATATGGTTTAGTGGTGAACATGGTGGTTGGACTTGATGGTCCTAAATGTCTTTTCCAACTTTCTATGGAGAGATGTTGTAGGCGTAGGAAAACCTGTATTGGTTTGGTAACCCAAGACTGTGACAGCATTTGGTGATATTCAAAGTCAAAAGCTTAGAATTTTTCTGTTATAATGACTTCCTCTTTTTATTTAAAAAAGGGAAGTTGTGGTTTGTGACAAAACCAGAAATGACACCTCTCCGTGTGATTTCTGGTTGCCTAATTTGTTTTTCATAAAAGCTTTTTTATTTTTTTTTCCTCCACTGTGGGTGGGAGGAGACCTCACCCAGAATCTACCAGGGATGAAGTTGACTGTTCAGGCTGGTACTGGAGCTTAGGGCTGTTCTAGGTACACAATGGAGCTTTAATAAACAAAATAAAATAATAAAAAAAAAGGCAACCCCCCCCCAAAAAAAAAAAAAAACAAATGAAAAAAATCCCAAAAACCATGTGAGGGTTGGGAAGTTTGTACCCTTCCTGTGGCTGATGGCTCTGGGCAGTGTTGATAGAGGAGCTGTTGGAGGAGATAAATTTAGGGGTGGGAGGAGATGGTGAGAAGTTCCTCTTGTCTTGTTATGGTATCTGCTGCCCCTGCCCAGACTCTTCCCAGAAATCCAGGGTTGGGAGGATCTCTGGAGGGCTCCAGTTCAACCTTCTCCTCAAAGGAGAGTCAACTCTGGCTGGGTTGCTCAGGGTTTTCTCAAACTTAATTTCAATATTTCTGTGCAGGGAGATTCCCCCACCATCTGTCAGGGTCACCGTTTTGGAAATGAATCACTGCCCTGGCAAAGCTTTTCCTTCCCTAGGTCTGATTGGAGTTTTCCTTGATGCTCCTTGGGAGCGGCTGCTTGTTCTCTGTGCAGAGCCAGAGCTAGATTATCCTTGGACATCAGCTCCACAATTGTCCCTGTTAAAGGCAGCAACTCCCTCCTCGCTCAGCCTGTCCTGTTCCATGGGATCACTTAGCCCCAAATTCTGGGACTTAAAAGCAAAGAAACATGGAACGGTTTGGGTTGGAAGAGAGCTTAAAGATTGTGGAATTCAACCCCCTTCCCTGGGCAGGGACTCCTTCCACTATCCCAGGTTGCTCCAAGCCCTGTGCAACCTGGCCTTGGACACTTCCAGGGGTCAGGGAGCCACAGCTTCTCTGGGAATTCCATTCCAGTGCCTCACCACCCTCACAGCCAAGAATTTCTTCCCAATATCCCATCTAATCCTGCCCTCTGGCAGTGGGAAGCCATTGCCTGTGTCCCGTCCCAAGTCCCTCTCCAGCTCTCCTGGAGCCCCTTCAGGCACTGGAAGGGGGTCTGAGCTCTCCCTGGATCCTTCTCTTCTCCAAGTGAACATTCCCAGCTCTCCCAGCCTGGCTCCAGAGCAGAGGGGCTCCATCCCTTGGAGCATCTCCATGGCCTCCTCTGGATCTGCTCCAGCAGCTCCACATCTTTGTGCTGATGATCCCAGAGCTGGATACAGTGCTTCAGCTCTGGTGCCCCCAATCTGAGGATGGCTCTACAAGCAATTCCGCTTCCCACAGAAGCTGTTTGAGCAGCTGGAAGCTCCAGTAGGGTCCATCCCTGCTCATTACTTCTGCATCAGCATCCTGGAGATTCAGGAACATAAATCCATTGGCCAGAGCTGTGCACATCATGAACCTTCCCACGTCTCTCTCAGAGGGATGAGTCAGAATCTTGCTCCAATTGATTTTTGGTCCTCATGGATGAAAAAGCCTCATCAGCCTCTTCTTTTCCAGAGCCACATTCCATAGCGTCAGGTTGGCAAGGCTCCTCCCCTCCAGATGATCTAACTCATGGAATCGTTTAGGCTGGAAAAGCCCTTTAAGTTCATCAAGTGCAGCCGTTAATTGCTTCGTTCACCACAAGACAATGTCCCCAGGAGCCACATTTCCATGTCTTTTACATCCCTCCAGGAATGGTGACTCAGCCACTTTGGGGAAGGGAACTCATCAGCTTTGCTTGGCTGCTCTCTCATCTGCGTAATGATGGGACCTTCAGACTTGAGGAGAGGCGGAATTTCGGCTGATTTATCTTAATTGGTGCTGGGAGGGAAAGGGGAGGTGATGGAGCAGTTGCTGCTCTGCTGCTGCTTCTCCCTTGCATCCAGTCCCTGAAGTGCTGGGATGAAGGGAAAACCAACCAGCTGCAGCCTGCCAGACTCCTAAAAGCTGGGAAACCCCGGTGGGGTTTTGAGGAAGAAAAAGGTGAAGGATTTCCAGAGGGTTTTTCCTCCCTGCCCTTCTCCCCGTGAGGTCTGATGTTGCAAAAAATGAGGAGAAAAGAAAATGGGAAATACAGAACAGAAACTTTAACAGAAGCTTTCAAGGGAATGTTTTTTTTCTGCTTGAGAGGAAAAGGGGAAGGAGTTTGAGGCTGTGGCTGCTGTGATTCAGACGCCGTTTCTGAGCTCAGTGAGTGGAGACGTTTCCTTTTCCAACAGTTTTTAGTGGGAGACAAGAGTGTGGCTGCGGTTTGGCATAAATAAAACATGTGCTGAAAGAGCTGCCTGGATTTCTGTCCCTTCACACTTGGCCAGACTCAGATGGGTGGAAAATCAGCCTGAATTGCAGAGCCATTATCCCAGGCCACTTGTTTGGAAGCCCTGATGCCAAGGAAAGTGCCTGCAAGGAAAACAACCTGGGAGAAATCGGATCCCCGGGATAAACTGAAGGACTGGGTAATAAAGGGCAGATGAAAGGCTTCCAAGGAAGGATGAAACTCCAGGATCTCAGGTTTTTACCCATTGAAAGAGCTGACACTGGCTGTGGGGTCAGGATGGCTTCACATCCTGGGTCTCCCACTAGGAATGAGTGGATAACGTCCAGCCTGGCTCTTCCTATCCCTGTTTTTGACCAGTGGACACCTCTGTTACTCAAAATAAAGAATCAGGAAAAATTCAGCTGAGTTATCCCAAGCCCTGAGACTGGCTTCTCCAGACTTTATTCCTGAGCCATTGCAGGCTGGGGCAGGAGAAATCCCAATAAATTACTTTGTTAATATTCTTAATCCACGCTGGGATTAAGCTGCAATTATGATTTGATTGGCTTGGCTCAGGAATAAGCCTTGGGATAAAGGCTCTCCCAGCTCCAGGGAGGCTCCTAAATTCCTTCTGCTGCTGTGAGCCTGGAAGGAAGAGGGATCATGGAATCATGGATTGCTTTGTGTTGGAGAGGATCTTCAAGATAATGGAATTCCATCCCCCTGCCATGAAGGGGCTTTCTCCAAGCCCCATCCAACACTTCCAGGGATGGTGGCAGCCACGGCTTCTCTGGGAATTCCATTCCAGCACCTCACCACCTTCACAGGGAAGAATTCTTTTCCAGTATCCCATCTGATCCTGCCCTGTGGCATTGGGAAGCCATTCCCCCTGTCCTAGTGTAAAAAGTTCCTCTTCCAAATGATGGGATGTCTCTCCAGACTGTAGGAGCTTCCAGAAGTTCCCTGGGATTGCCCTGTGTTGCAGGAGGCAGAGAGCTGATTCGTTCCCAAAAAATGCCGAGTTTCCAGGTGGGTGGGTGGCATCCAGGCTGCCCCTCCTCTTGGAAAGAGGGCAGACGATTTTCCTGGTAGGGTGGGACAACAACGAAGTCTCCAATCCCTTCCCAGGGTCACCTGGAATTGGGTGAGCTCATTCTGTGGAAATCTCTTCCATCTCTTTCTCAAGGTTTTGTTGGGATTTTCTACTTCTGAAGGCTGGATTTGCCAAAGTGGAGGAGAATGGGGTGGCAATTAACTCAACCAGCTTTAACTGGGGCTCCTGTTCCAATCTGGGCTGACCCCAGGCAGAAACAGATTCTGACATTCCCACAGTTCATTCCTGGTGCAGGGAGCAGCACTTCAGTTGGAGGCAACACCTGGAGGGCTTAAATCTCCACCTCCACCCCTCTCCTGTGCATCCCTAGATCCAGAACTGGATTTCTGACAAAAACAGGCATGGAATGAACTCAGATGTCCACAAATTCTGCTGCTGCTGAGGCTGGGGGTTGAAGGTGGTGAGGGGAGATAACTGGACCAGAAGGTCCGGCTGCTCTTCCAAGCCCAGGAAATCAGCACAGTCCCTTTTTTAAAATTTTGGCTTCTCTTCCTTTGCCTGTGGGACCCACTGGATGGCTGCAGCCACAATTTCATTCCATTTTTTTCTCCAGCCACTTGGGCAGGCTTTGGAGTGTGGCCCTTTCAGCAAAAACTTGGCTGAACTGAGGCTGCATAAACCCTGACTCCCTTTTGTGATTTTAAAAAGAAAAAAGCTATAGGTATTTTTTATTTATTTTATTTGTTTGATTTTTCTCTGTGTTCTCATATTTGACAGAGCTCCTCCAAGGGGCTGTGCTGGGTCATCCTCACCGGGATCTCTTGTGTTCTGGGAAAAATAAAATAACACCACGAAAATTACAAAAGCAGGAGATAAAATTCCACAAATAGAACAGAGAATTGGTCAATCCAGGTCTTCCTCTCTGAATCCAAGACAAGGTTGTTCATTATCCCTTTAATGTGGTATTTTCTATGGATACTCCTCTGCCCTGCTCAGGTGAGACCCACCTGAAGCACCGTGTCCAGAGCTGGGATCAGAAGGATTTGGAGCTGCTGGGGCAAGTCCAGGAGAGGCCACGGAGATGCTCCAAGGGCTGCAGCCCCTCTGCTCTGGAGCCAGGCTGGGAGAGCTGGGAATGTCCAGCCTGGAGAAGAGAAGGATCCAGGGAGAGCTCAGAGCCCCTTCCAGTGCCTGAAGGGGCTCCAGGAGAGCTGGAGAGGGACTTGGGACAAGGGATGGAGGGACAGGATGCAGGGAATGGCTTCCTACTGCCAGAGGGCAGGGTAAGATGGGGATTTGGGAAGGAATTCTTGGCTGTGAGGGTGGGGAAGGGCTGGAATGAAATTCCCAGAGAAGCTGTGGCTGTTCCTGGATTCCAGGCAGTGTCCAAGGCCAGGCTGGATGGGGCTTGGATCAACCTGGTATAGTGGAAGGTGTCCCTGCCCATGTCAGGGCTGAAACTGGATGATCTTTAAAGCCCCTTCCAACACAACCTACTCCATGATTTTACTACCGGGCCACCAGCTTTGAGTTTGTAAAATTTCTGGATTGAGGCGGATTAGATTTGCTAGACTGAGTTTGTCTTGACCTGCCTGCAGCTTTTTTTTTTTTTTAATTTTTTTTTAATCTTGGCTGAGTGGGAAGAGCAATTTTCCTAATTGACCAAGTGGTTCTGGCTAATTAGCTCTGCTTTTGTTTAGCTTTGTATGGAGCAGCTGTAGATTTGTATAAATAGCAGCACCAAGCCATAATTCAGCACAGGATGAAGGATTTGTGCCTCTGATTCAAGGACACAGAACAGGGAAATTCTGGCTTGGAGGTCTGGAGGAGGGGAAATGTGGAATGGGAGAGAAGGGCAGGTGTGGAATGATTGGATGGGGTGAGGCCCTGCACAGGTTGCCCAGAGAAGCTGTGGCTGCCCCATCCCTGGCAGTGCTCAAGGCCAGGCTGGATGAGGATCTGAGTAACCTGGGATAGTGGAAGGTGTCCTTGTCCATGGCAGGGGGCTGGACTGAGAGGATCTTCAGAGTCCCTTCCAAAATAAACCATTCCATGATTCTATGAGTTGCCTTCAAAACAGGAATTAACATTCGTGGAAAAGCCTCCAACCACATTTCCCCCTGTTGTTCCTCATAGGATTAGTCTTTATTTTCCTGGAGTAGGCAGAACTTGGATGATCCTTGAGATGCATTTCCACTTTATGATATTCTATGGAGTCACAGGAGAGAAATCCATGTGGCCACAGTGGGAACAAGCCCTCCCCAAGGGTCCAGGATTGACCCCAACTGGACAATCAAAACTGGGGTCCTGGTCCTCACAGAGTGGTTTCTCCTGGCTGGATGCAGCACCACAGAAATCCAGGAATGCCCATCCTGGGGTATTTAGGAAGTCAAAAGAGAGGGATATATTAAGAGCTGGGCTGGAGGTTGGTTTTCCTTCTTCTTCTTGCTGTCACAGCTCCCCAAAAAAACTTGTCCTACAAACTTGAAGTGCCCTTGGAAGCTTTTTGTCCCATCCCAATTCCTCGGAATCATGGAATGAAAAGACCTTAAAGCTCATCTTGTTCCATCCTCTGTGAGTGGGGACACCTTCCACTATCCATAGTTGCTCCAAGCCCCATCCAACCTGGCCTTAGACACTTCCAGTGATACCAACTTTTGTGGAAAACCTGTGCCAGGGCCTCACCATCTTCACAGGGAAGGATTTTTTTCCCCAATATTTCATATAAACGTTCCCTCTACATCTACCATTAAAAAAACCCCCAAACAATTCCAAGATGTTTATTGTTTATTCTCTTTTTATGGAGAGCTGACTCATAGCAGGGCTGGTGGTTGGGAACAGGTTGTTCATGGAATTACACAGGGAATAAAACAAATGGAAGTGAGTAGGAGGAAGATCCAATCCAGATCAGCCCAGCCCCAGCCTCTCTGTGTGTCTCAGCCAGATGGAAATTTCAGAAGGTTTACGGGAAAAAAGTCTTGAAAAATAATGGATTTACAGCTCTAGTGGTATTGTTCCAGTGTCCTCTCTGGAGAAGGTCTGGGATTTTGGATACGAGGTTTTCAGGGGTGGTCCTACTTGGTCAGGTGAAAGTCACGCTGAGGAACACATTAGCAATTAAAAAGTGTGGACAGCTGATCAACAGCCCTTGGAATTGTGCATGGATAATCCATGGTATAGATTCCATACAGCTCTTCTGAAGTGATTCCAGCCCCAGGGAAGCTCGAAGGGCTGTTGGATCCACCCAGTAATGTCCTGAATTACAGGTGTAATCCTTTTTCTGACCTATTCCAGATCCAGCTGGGATTTTGGCAATACAGGAGCCCCAGAGGTACCATAAAATCGGATAATATCCATAACCAGGGATTTGGGATGGCCCTGGGCACCATTTCCCTGCCCTGCTTGGAAGAGAGGAAGCCAAAGGGCAAATTTGCAGGATTTCAACACCTTAGGCTACCCATGCTTGGTTCCTGATCCTGAGTGTCTCTTCCCCATGGAAATAAACATGGAGAGCATCCAGGAATGGGGAAGGTGTGGGGGATTGGCAGGAGCAGCCACGGGGATCAAATCCTTCCATGATTTGACGTGCAAAGGACTCAAGTCTGTGTGGGATGAACTCCAAACTCCTCCAGGTTTCCCTGGAATCTGAGCTCCTGTGAGGGTCTGAGGTGAGGCCAGGTCTGTTTCGGGGGCATGGTGGTGACATCTCACCTTGGTGGCCTGGTTTTGATGAGGCCACAACCAGGCAGGATGAAAAGAATGAGCCCTGCAGGATCAGCACAGAGAAATCCCTGTGGAGAAGGGATGGGAAAAAAGAGGGAGGGAAAATCACTTTTCACTGTTGTTGGGTTGAGGAAGGGAAGAGCTGGAGCTCTCACTCATCCAGGAGGTGCTCAACACACAGAGTTCCTCTTCTCCCAGGGCCACCTGTCCTTCAAAGTGCTGTCATTCCTGGCAAAATGTGGTGCCATATTTGGCCTCTTCCTTCCTCAAAAACTCCACAAAAAGAAAGAAAGATGGGGACAGCAAGACTCTGCAATTTCTTCAGTGGGTTTTATTTAGGGCTGGAATACCCCTGGAGCTGAGAATCAATTCCATCCTGCGACCTCTGATGCGCTAGGACTGGGTGGGGAAAGGCAAAACAGAGGGAAAGATGGAATTATCTGGGACTCTCCCGAGGTGCCTCCTGAGAAGGGATGAGGCAGGTGTGCCACCCTCTGATCACAGGGGAGCTGAGTGGGTAAAAACTTCAGGACATAACAGGAAAAGGTCTCATGATGTTTCTGTCCTTCCTCATGTCTGGGTTTCCTATGTGGATACTTTTCCGAGGCCATTTTTGAGAAGAAACCAGTATAAGGCTCCCAAAAAATGGGCAGATCCCTCTTCTTTGACTTCCAATCTCTGTTCTGCATCCAGGAGGATTCAACAGCCAGAACATTCCAGAGTTCAGGCAAACAAAGCCACATTTCCATGGCTCCAGAGCCAAGAGTAAAATCCAGGATCAAGTTCTCATCCTGAAGGATGTGATTTCAAATGCCTGCATGGGCCTGATCTCCAAGGATCAGCCCTAAGCTAGGGAAATAAACAGTTGCTAGGAACATCCCTGATCTGGAACATCCACAACATTTAATTAATTGGTTTAATTGTAGGTACATTCCCTGGCAAGGTTCTAGGATGCATCAACCATCATTACTCCATGGAATATCTGGAATAAAACAGAGGAGGTGGCACAAGGGAAGGATTATTCCCAAGAGACTAATATCTGCCTCTTGGCCTCTGTGCTGGAGATGGTCCTGGAAAAGTTGAATTTACTGCCACAGCTGTAGCCTGTGGATCCTGGGACACTTTTTTCCAGATCTTTTCCCTGACCCAGCCAAGCCTTCCATGCTCCAGTCATGCTGCTTCCATGTGTTGGCCATCCAGGGTGACACCACCATCCTGAGGAAATGCCAGCCATGGCAGTGCCACACCTCACACCTGCACCACATATCCCCAAGGCCGGATGGTAACTTCCCAAAAATCTGGTTCAGTGGGCCACCAGCAACCCCCAAAATGGGAATTGACCCATCGTGCCCTTTTGTCCATCATCCCACCTGTGCCTCAAGCCACTCCTGCCAGTGGAGCTGTGGTGGACCACTTCCCGTGGCCTTGGAGATCCTCTTCTGGCTGTCAGTGAGGAGCAGATTTGAATCCCTGGACTTGGTGATTTCTCTCTGGATCTGTGTCAGGCAGGAGATATTTGTGTCTTTGGTCCTTGGAACTGAGGGAATAAATGTTGTTAATCGTGGAATGTTTGTGTTAAAAGGGGCCTCAAAGACCCTCTTGTTTCAAGCCCCTGCCACGGGCAGAGACAATTTCCACTATCCCAGGTTGCTCCAAGCCCCATCCAACCTGGCTTTGAGCACTTCTAGGGGTGGAGAGTCCACAATCCTGATCGTACTGAAGAGTAAAACAATTATTTTCCCATTTTTTTTCCTCAAAAAAACAGTCAGAACTGGTGAAAACAAAAGGACAGAGCTTTTCCAGTGGGTCCTCCCACTGCTGCAGCACGCTGAGCCTTGCCTTCCCAGGCTGACCTCCAGACTCCCCCAAAGAGTCACCCCTGATGCCACGATGAATCAGGCTGGCCAATCCTTATTCCCTGGAACAGGTCCTGCTCTTTGGTCACCGCCTTGTGACACCCGGCAGCACTGACACGCCACCTCCCTCCGGCATTCCTGGGGCGCGCAGTCCCCGAGCCTGGCACGGTGTCATCTCTTGGGCAAGAGATGTGGTTGATCCTCTCCACACCCAGGTGTAGATCCATGGGAGAGGAACGGCCGATGCTCCTGGGGTTATCAGGGCTGACTTCCCCATCCTGTTGATCCAGTTTTACATCAGCAGAGCCGGTGGTGTGAGAAACCCCCAAAATATCTGTGAATCGAGCAAAAAAAAGCTCTCTGCAAGATTTCCCCCAGCTTTTTTTTTTTTTTTCTTGAAAAGGAAGATGTGGTGAGTTTTGGTGTCTCTGAACTTCCTCTGGCTGTGCCTTCACTGTGGTCAGTGATTGATCCCACTGGATGCTCTGAATGTCTTGGATGAGCATGTCCTCTATTTCAGGGAATTTGGTCATCTCTCCATCTCCTAAATCCCAGGCTGTCTCAGTCTCTGCTCTCTTCTCCTGCAGGGTGGAGGAGGAGGGATAGGCAGACACCTGATGGCCCAAGTGGCTTCACTCCAAGGGGCTCCTCCTGCCTCACCCTCTCTGCTCCCTGGTGGCTTGGTGATTCATGGAGGTGTCTGCTGATGTTCAGCACTAGACATCCTGATAACTCTTTCCTTGGGAGCACAAGTGGGACAGGCAGTCAGAGGGAAGCCCCAGAAGGGATGAAGTTATCAGCTCCAGCTCCACCCCTTTCATGCAGAGAAATTGTAAAGCCTGAGAATGTTTTTGTCTGATTGGCATTGAGCAGGACTTTGAATTGGATGGTCCATGGAAAAGGGGACAAAGATATTTTTAAACCTTGCTGGAAGTGCTCAAAGCCAGGTTGGGTGGAGCTTGGAGGCACCTGCAAGGTGTCCCTGTCCCTGGCAGGGGGTTGGGGTGAGATGGTCTTTAAAGTCTATTCCAACCCAAACCATTTGATGATTTTATGATTTAAGACTTTGTAGGTAACTAAGTTATGTATTTCCTGTCCCCATGAATATCCAGCTTGGTTTACCCTGACTGTAGATGCTGGGAGTTCTCCAGGTCTAACCCTGGAAATGGACTTGGCTGGGAAATCCACACAGACAATTCCATTAATTTATACCACTTGTTCCCATTTTCCTTGGAGAAAAGGAAATAACCTGGCCACAGATGCGATGATCAGAACAAAACCCCCACCCAGACATCAACAGCACTGCTGGCCTGACCAGAGATGAATTAAAGGATTAATCCCAATAAATGGTGTGAATTCCCAGAGTGCTTTCACTGCTCCCTGGAATCACCAGCCCAGCCTGAAGGCAATGCTGAGGTGAGAAAACAACCCATGAGCATTCCTGGCCTCTCATCTAATCCATGATCCCTGCCCACTCTTTCCAAATCATTGGCTTCCTCATCACTCCGTCCAAAGGCAGGGAAGATCTATATCCTGTCCCCAGGTGAGGGTGTTTTTCCTGGGCTGCGGAGACGACCGGGAGAAGATGAAGTTCTCCCTCCTTGCGGTGCTGGCTTTGGTCCTATTTGCAGCTCAAGGTGAGGTTTGCTCCTAGATAAAGTATAGCTGAGTGTTTTAAAGGTAGGAATGCCTCATATCCAGGGAGAGAAATCATGGAAGAGGGCTCCTCAGCTCTTGGAATGGTGCAGGTGAAGGACACAACGCTTGTTTTGGGGGATTTTATCAGTCTGGGTGTGTGGAAAGTTTATTTTTTGACTGGAAATTTCCCTGTCCTGCTGGATTTTTATGGAAACAAGATAGAAAGAAGGAGGCAGCTCCCACTGGTCTGCCTTTGAGAAACTCTCCTGGGCATTTTCCTGTCGGGGTGGTGCAAGGCTGTGGTTATTCCTAAATTTTGATGAAGACAGCACAATGCTCTGTGTTCCTGGTCCACGAGGACCACACCTCCAACATCTGGCCTTGTGCAGCTGTTTCTACCCATCTCCAAGAGCCCACAGCTTGCTGACTTCAGAGATTTTGGGACAAAGTCAGGGAATTAGGGAGAAATTGGGATGTGGGCTGAACGGGTTAATGGTGCTGGGTATTTGCATAGTAATTGTGTTATAGATGGTGCATTTTATTTTGTGGAGAGATGGTAAATTAAATCAGAGCCTTCTTTATGGAATATGATCCTCTGTCCTCTGTAGAGCAGAGAGAATAAACCTTTTCCTCATTGTGGAGAGCGGGAGAGGCTTTGCCAGTGCTTGGAATTGTGCCACATGTCTGGTGCAGAAAAAGAATTCCTTGGAATAGTTATTTCTGGCTCACTGTGTCCTAAGAATACCTTTCTGCTATTTAGCTTTGTTCACTCACCAGAACAGTGATCCTGACAGATTTCCAAGTGCTAACAAGGCCCGGGAGACAGGGAGGCTGTCCTCAGTGCCAAAATGAAGCCCGGCCTAATCCACGTTGGATTATCCAGGCAGTAAATATTAAGCATTCACTGCATGTGTTTTAGGGCTGAATTCTCACAGCAAAGACTAAAAAATCCTTCTCCTCATCTTCTTTGTCCTTTAATCCATGTTCTGGATTTATTTTTGGGGTCATTGATGTTCCACCCAAAGACAAAGGCATGGGAGCCTGACTTTTCTAAGCCGTGGAGGTCCCAATTAACCCCCTTCATCTGCCAGTGCTTTCTGCCTAATTAGGCTGCAGTTTAATAGTCCCCAGCAAGTAGAAAATGTGACCCCAGGCCTTGGGACATCGTTGGAAACTCCTCCAGGAGTCCTTCCCTGCTCCAAGCATCACATCAAACTTGGAGCCCTCGGCCTATCAAATTGAAGGGGGGGAAATTTAGGTTGGATATATGGAAAAAATTCTTCCCTGTGAGGGTGGTGAGGCCTTGGCACTGGTTTCCCAGAGAAGCTGTGGCTGCCCTGTCCCTGGATGTGTCCAAGGCCAGGCTGGATGTGGCATGGGAAGAGTGGATTGGGTCTTTCAGCTCCATGGCTTGTATCAGACCTGCACCTTGTGTATCTGTGATTCCATGAAAAGTAGGGGATGATTTTTGCTTCTGGCACTTCACAGAATCCCAGAATCATTTAGGTTGGAAAAGACCTCCAAGATCCTTGAGTCCAACCTTTGATCACCACCAGAGCTCTGAGTGCCATGTCCAGGCATCCTTTGGACACCTCCGTGGACAGGGACTCCACCACCTCCCTGGGCAGCCCCTTCCAGTGCCTGACCACCCTTTCTGTGAAGAAATTCTTCCTGATGTCCAACCTGAGCTTCCCCTGGTGCAGTTTGAGGCCTTTTCCTCTTGTCCTGTCCCTTGTACCTTGGGAACAGACCCTGAACCCACCTGGCTGCTCCCTCCTGTCAGGGAGCTGTGCAGAGCCACAAGGTCCCCCCTGAGCCTCCTTTTCTCCAGGCTGAGCCCCTTTCCCAACTCCTTCAGCTGCTCCTGGTGCTCCAGACCCTTCCCCAGCTCCGTTCCCTTTCCTGGACACGCTCCAGCCCCTCAAAGTCTTTCTTGTCATGAGGGGACAAAACTGCACACCGGATTTGAGGCATGGCCTCAGCAGTGCCCAGCACAGGGGCACAATCCTTGGCCTCATCACAAGCCAGGATGATCCCATCTCCCTCTTCCCTGCTTTGTGTCTCTTCCTGCAGCAAATGCCCTGTACTGCTACACCTGTAACTGGGAACAAAGCAACTGGAGCTGCCTGAAGGCCGAGAAGTGCTCGGACAAGGACGAGTACTGTGTCACCAACGTGGCCTCCGTAGGAATTGGTAGGTGCTGGCTCTGGATCCCCTTGTGGGGACTCAGGAGTGGGATGTGAGGTCTGGGCTGGGTTTGGGATGGGCTCAGGAGTGACTAGGAAGCACAGGTTGGAGGTGGAGCCCTTCCTAACCCAGCCTGGTTGAAGGTTTGGAATTCTCCTCTCCATCACACACGGAGATTTTCCTCTTCAGCTGTTGTTCTGTTCCTGTGTTGAAGATCAGGGGACATTGAGAGAAGAAGAAGGATAGTTCAGGGGAAGAATAAATAAATAAATTTGAACCTTGATTCCTTGTTCCCTGGGAGCAGAGCCTGAACTCAACCTGGCTGCACCCTCAGGGAGTTGCAGAGAGTGAAAAGGTCCCTCCTGAGCCTCCTTTTCTCCAGGCTGAGCCCCTCCCGTCTCCCTCAGCTACTCCTGGTGCTCCAGACCCTTCCCCAGCTCCATTCCCTTCTCTGGACATGTTCCAGCTCCTCAATTTCTTCGTTGCTGTGAGGGCCCAAAAGCTGATACCCAGGTTTGAGGTGTGGCCTCACCAGTGATAAGAAAGGGGAAAAATCCCTTCCCTGGTCCCGCTGCCATTTCTGATCCATGCCAGATATAGAGGGAAACAGAAATATTTCCCTCAAGTAGAGAAGCCTGGAAATGTGACTTAAATCCAGGAATGAACGTTGTCATTATACACCTAAAAGGGTCTTGATATGAGGATCCATGCTGTGAATGCCCAGTGTGGATGTGGAATTCCTTGTGTAGGAGGTCACCAACAATTCCTGGGCTGTGGTGGGATCAGGATGGGTCTCATGCTGATCTCTGGGGCTATGGGGGGACAATGGGACTCATCAACCCAACTCCATCCTGCACAAGGATCACTCAACAAATCCCATTGCTAATCCCGCTCTCTCCCTTCTCCGGGCCAGGCTTTTTGTCCCTTTGGAAGAGGATCACCAAGAAGTGCTCCAGCACCTGCCCACACCACAACTTCCTCCTGGGCCTGGCCACCTACACCTCCTACTGCTGCCAGAGCTTCCTGTGCAACCTGAGTGCCTGCCCAGGGCCCCGCCTGGCTCGCCCATGAGGTTCCAGGGCGTCCCATTCCGTGTCCTCCTTCACCTGCCTGGTGCTGCTGGGAGAAAACTGACCCTGAAGGACTGAAGAGCTTGGCCAGATTCCCCCAGGAAGGTGTGGACATCAAACATGAAGAACAGATAAAGTATTGTGGTCATTGTCTTGTCCTGTGGTGTCTCCCAACCTTCTGATTTTCTTCTCATCTCTGAGCTCTGCGGCTCCAGCATCTCCACCAGAGCTCTGAGTGCCACATCCAGGAGTTCCTTGGATGCCTCCAGGGATGGGGACTCCACCACCTCCCTGGGCAGCTCCTCCCAATGCCTGACCACCCTTTCTGTGAAAAAAACTCTTCCTGATGTCCAACCTTCCCTGGAGCAACTTGAGGCCTTTTCCTCTCATCCTGTCCCTTGTTCCCTGGGAGCAGAGCCCAACCCACCCCTGGCTGTCCCCTCCTGTCAGGGAGTTTTGGGGAGCCAGAAGGTCCCACCTGAGTCTCCTTTTCTCCAGGCTGAACCCCTTTCCCAGCTCCCTCAGCCCATCCTGGTGCTCCAGACCCTCTCCAGCTCTGTTCCCATCTCTGGACACACTCCAGCCCCTCAAAGTCTTTCTTGTCATGCTTTGTCCTGCAGCTTTGGGGGGAGATGCTCCTTCTGCACTTCCTGCATCTCCAGATGGCTTTCTCCTGGAATTTTATCCTATTTTGGGTGCATTGGAGCCACAGAGTGGAAACTTCTGGGCAAAAATAACAACCCCTCCTGTCTGCACATCTGTCCCCACCTCCACTTCCAGCATCCTTGGGAATCCTTTCCTTCACGTTGCTTTGCTGTTGTTGGAGCCACATGACCTCACCCAGGGCCAGCAGCTCCCTGGATTCACACTTCCTACTGCTTGGAATTGTGTCTTCCAGCAATCCATTTGTTCACCTTTTCCTCAGACACCCTCCAAAGCAACAGCAGGGTTTTCATGAAATATCCTGAGTTGGAAGGGGTCCACAAAAATCATCAAAGCCCAGCTCCTGGTCCTGCACAGGACAACCCCAGAAATCCCACCCTGTGCCTGAGAGCTTTTTCCAAGCCCTTCTGGAACTCTGTCAGGCTTGGTGCTGGGACCACTTCCCTGGGGAGTTCCAGTGCTCAAAGACCCTCTGGATGAAGAACCTTTTCCTAAAATCCAGCCAAACCTTCTCCAGCTCTTCCCTCAGGTCCCAGGCACCAGAGAGAAGAAATTGGTGCCTCCTCCTTCACTTCCCCTCATGAAAAACATTTGCAGCATTTGGGTCGAGCTGTTGAGGAAACTTGGCGAGGTTTACAGGGAAAACAGAGATTCCAGAGAGGCCAAATATTTGATAGTGATGTTTCCAGAGGCTGCAGAGAAATTAGGGTAAAAAGAGGCTGGAAAAATAAACAAGGACAAGACAACAGAGGTTTTTCATTGCCAGATGTGCTCTGAGTGCCTCTTCTTTCTCCTAAACAACATTTTTTGGAGGATTTTTTTTGCTGGAAAAATCATAGGAATGCTTTAACTCGAGTCAAAGCTCCCAAATCTGGAAAACATTCCTCAGCCAAGGGATGACACTCTGTGCTGTGCTTCCAACCCAAGCCTGGTAAACAACGGGGACAAAAGGGGCTTTGAGCTGTGCTGAGCAGGGCTGCCTCAGGCTGGAGGATTTCTTTCCAAATCCTCCAGAACAGGGAATTCTCAGGGATCTCTCTCTCTTTTATTAATCAACTTCTGTTTTCCTTCACCCCTCCTACTGTGTGAAGGAACCTTTTCTTATTTACAGCATGATCTCTTCCCAACCCTCTTCAGGAATTTTTATTTCCCACCCTAAAGCAATTCAAACTCCCTCCATTCCCTCAACCCAAAACTCTTAATTTACTCATCGCACAATATTTCCTCATAAAAACAAGACAAAGCAACAAAAATGGATTTTTGTGGTTCTTCTCCTGCGTGCCAGAATTTTTCCACTCTCTGAAAGCACTGAGGAATCCCACTTGGACCAACTAATAATTAATATTTCATTGGGTTGGATTTATTCTTCCTGCAGTTGTGGAGACAGAGGCTCCCCCAGCCTGCAGGAAAACACAGTCGGGTTTTTTTTTTTTTCTACTTTAAAGCAAAACTGGCTGTTTTTTGTTTTTTTTTTTTTTTTTTCTTGATTTGCTGTGCCTTTGCTGCAGAAAAACTTCCTTGTATCCATGGATAATAGAAAGGGGAAAGAAATCATCCTGGGCATGTTGAAGAATAAAGGGTTATCTTTTTACAATATTAAAAATAAAGTAAAAGAGAGGAGGTTTAGGTGGGATATTGGAAAGAAAATCTTTATTGGGAAGGGAGTGAAGCCCTGGAATGGAATTCCCAGAGAAGCTGTGGCTGCCCCATCCCTGAAAGTGTCCAAGGCTAGGTTGGATGGGGGTTGGAGCAGCCTGGGATAGTGGAAGGTGTTCCCTGGCAGGGGTGGCACTGGATGATCCTGAAGGTCCCTTCCAACCCAAACCATTCTGTGATCCTATAATTCCCTCTGCATCTCAAGGATATGGAAATCCCTCCTCCCGTAATGCCAATCATCCCTGGTGGCAATTACTCCTCTCCAAGACATCTGAGATGTGCAGGAAGGAGAGGAGGGTGTGATTCCCAGCCACTAATTTTGGCCAGGAATTAGGGCCAGCTGGGACCACGGGGAGATGGGAGTCATAAACACACGGATGAGGCTGCCCAGAAAATTACCCCGAGCTGTGTCGTGCAAGGCAACATCCACCCTATGGATTGGGAAGGTGTTTGGAGGATCCTAAACAAAAAAGGACTGTAAAAAAAACTTTTTCTCCTTGCTCCAAATTGCCCTGAGCTTCTCTGACCCCACCCTAAATCTTGGACAGGGGTGAAGATGCTCCAGAGGCTCATCCCGGAGTTATTGCAGGAATCTGGGGAGGGAATACCCAAGCTGATACACAAAGGGACAGAGGGGAGGGGGAGATGTTGTCCTCCAAGGCATGGGAAAAGCTCCTTGGAGGAAGAATTCCCTGTGCATGGCCCTGAAAGAGCAAACACAGAGCCCTTTCAGCGGCTGGAGCCGGCAGGATCACGTGGAATTGAGATGGAGCAACAATTCCAAATGGAATGATAAATGCCTGGCTGTGGATAATCATCAGTTTAAATACCTCAGGGACGTGATGTGGACGGAGTTGTGACGTGGTTCCTTCAGGTCCGGGATGGTTGTCACCCTTCATCTCTGCTGTCAGAGGCACCAGCAGCGGAGAAATTGATGCCCGTGCCAATCCACGTGTGTGGGCGAGGATGAGGAGTGCTGGGAGGGAGGGGGGAATGGGATAGAGCCATCAAACCTTTAAAAAACAGGGAGAGGAATTCCCAAGGCAGGGATCCATGAGAGAGGGGACATCAGATGGTGGCATGTGATCGGTGGCCACCCCACTGTCCTCCAGCCACCCCCACCATGAGATGAGTGTTGGGGCAGGCAGGAAAACCCCAAACCTCCTCTCTGAGGCACAGCAACCCCAGAGCTGTTTCCTAAATCTTTGTAGGGTTCCGGGAAGGGGGTGAGGTCCTCATTTGGTTTTGGGATTCTGGAGTGACCGGCAGGGTCACAGAAACCAGGGAATATGGAGAAGTGACTTGGCTGTCCCCAGCCGGGGATGGACAAACACATCTCTGAGCTTGTGACACTTTTCTGCTGGGAGTTTGGGTGGGAAAAGGTGCAGGAAATTCAGCTTTCAGGGAAACTCTAGATTTTTGGGGAAACCAGGAGTTTTCCAAGCCAAAAGCTGGAAGCTGAAATCTCTGGAGCTGTTTGGGGTCAAGATGGAATGAAATAAAATAAAAAAGAAAAATGAAAACTGAAAAAAATAAAAAATGAAATTTTTAAAAACATTTCATTCTTCTTTTTTCCTAAACTTTTGGTGTCATGAAACATGTTGGATTTTCAGCATTCCAAACTGAAATAACTTCTGGGGATTTGTGTCCTGGCCCTCATGACACTTTTCTGCTGGGAGTTTGGGTGGGAAAAGGTGCAGGAAATCCAGCTTTCAGGGAAACTCTAGATTTTTGGGAAAACCAGGACTTTTCCAACCCAAAAGCTGGAAGCTGAAATCTCTGGAGCTGTTTGGGGTCATGATGGAATGCAACCAAAAAAAAAAAAAAAAAAAAAAAAGAAAAATGTGTTTTAAAAAATTTTATTTTCCTTTTTTTTTTTTTTTTTTAACTTTTGGTGTCACGAAACATGTTGGATTTTCAGCATTCCAAACTGAAATACCTTTTGGGGATTCGTGTCCTGGACTCATCTAAATGCTGGATGCCTCAGTCTGTGTCTGCCCCACAAACTGCAGATTTTGGGGTGACTCCCCCCCTGCCAGGACAGCACCTGAGTGGCTCCATGGAGACCCCCAAATCTTTCCAGAGTCCCTGGGCAAGTGAACCTGAAGGATCAACCCTTTCCGTGCCTAAATGAGTTGTTTT
This sequence comes from Chloebia gouldiae, assembly GCA_003676055.1. Taxonomy (NCBI): domain Eukaryota; kingdom Metazoa; phylum Chordata; class Aves; order Passeriformes; family Passeridae; genus Chloebia; species Chloebia gouldiae. Next base: position 67,551,509 of record QUSF01000001.1, on the reverse strand, counting down.
GAATCCCAGACTGAGTGAGGAAAATAAAACCAATTTAAAAAATAAATTAAAAAAAAAAAGGTGGCGAAACTACAAAAAACCCACCCGCCTACGAGGTGGGATTTGATGAAAGTTGGCACTTTTCCATAAAGTTTCCATGCATGGGGCACTAATGAATATTCTGAATTGCGGGTGGGCGGAGGAGGAGGTGGGGAGGGGACGATGCACAACAATAAAAAAAAAACCAAAACACTTTTTTAGGAAATTCTGGCTGCTTTCCAGCACGAAGAGCCAGACGAAGCCCACGAGAGGGAGCTGCTGCCTCTGTCCACGGGAATGCTCCAGTCCTGGATCCTGGAGGAATTTCCAGGGGAAAAAAGCGAGCAGCCGTGTGAGGGATGAACAAGCTGGGTTGGAAGCAGCCCAGGGAAGGATCCGTCCAGGCTGTGGGTCCATCCTGCCGATCCCAGCCGAGCAGGTCCTGGTGATTCTCCAGCGTCTGCTCGCTCCCACGCCGTCAGCAATCCGGGATGTGCCTTGCTTTGGACTCCGGGATAATTCTGGAGCACCCTTGTGCTAGAACAGGGGGAATTTCCATCCGAATCCCAAAGCCCTGCAAGGTTTTAATCCGGAGCTTGGGCAGCTTGGAAGGGGGTGTGGCCCTCTGTCCCACTCTTGGGAATCCCCAAAATTGTCGGGATGGGCCTGGCAGCATGAAGGGAACTTTATTTTCTTGGCACCCATGAGGTTTTAGGGAGAGAAGAGGGGATCAGATTGGATGGGGCTGTGCCTTTTTGCCCCATTCTGCGTGAATTTTCCTGATTTTCCTATGCATTCCCTCTTTGCAGTGACTCCTTGTGCTGCTTCCCGCCCCTCTGAATTCCACTGGCTCCCTCCAGAAATGGTCACAGCCAAAACACGGGGCCAGCACTTGGCCTAATAATGGAAATTCCCCTTTTCCCCTCCTTTTCTCTGAGCTTTCACTCTGTGTTCAACCTGATTCCTTCAACAATTCCAGGGAAGTGGAGCAGGGAGGAAATTCTCCAAGTGTTTTTGGGAGAGGGTGGTCCAGGTGGGACTCCAAACCAAGCTTTCCCACCACTTCCTTTTGTCTGACCTCGGGGAGAGTCACTTGGAGTCCGATTCATGTGATAAAAATGGAGATAACAACTCCAGGTGACCTTGGGATTCTTTGTATCTCGGCCCCTTGGGAATGCTTCATCCAGGGATGACCTTAGAGCAGGATCAGGAGAGTCAGGGGTCCATCCACAGTGTCTGAGCCTCTCGCAGGTCCCTGCAGCTCCAGCTGCTGGGAACACTCCTCCTTCCCACAACCTGTCCTGGCAATGCTGGGACTGCTCCCACGTCGCTCCCTCCTCCGGAAATTCTGTTCCTTGACTCACTGGAAGCTTTTTTTGGGAGTTCTCTTAGGAGCCAGGCCTGCAGAAAGACATCCCAGCCCTCCTCCCCATCACAAAGGAGCTCGATGTAGACACAGAGGTGAAGATGAGGGTGTGGACATCGCTCAGGGCCTCGGCCACCGCCTGGTTTGGTGTCACCAGGGTGACAGGTCTCACACGGGCTGAGGTTGCCCAGCAGGTCTGGTGGGATCAAGGACCCCTTGTTCCACTTGGAGGGTACTGATGGTGGAAACAGAGGAGCTCTGAGGCCAGGATTTGGCCCCTGGAGTGAGGTGGGTTCCAGGATGGGATGCAGAGCCCTGTGTCCTCAGAAAACCTTGGAAAGCTCCATAGATCTGCTTCCCCCTCCAGCAGCTGCCTGCTCCCAGCACTGTCACAGGTCTGCCACAGCACACAGGACAGCAAGGAGGAGCACAGGGGTCAGCTCCACCCTGGAAAATTGGGAAACTGGCTTGTCTGCTCCTCAGCCAGCTCCCAGCTGGATGGCAGCAGGGAGCAAGGGAGCTGGTGCGTTATGCCCTCCCCACAGCTGAAAAACCCCAGAGAATCCCAGAATGGTTCGGATTGGAAGGAACCTTAAAACTCATCCCGTTCCAACCCCTGCCATGGGCACCTTCCACTATCCCAGGCTGCCCCAGACCCCATCCAACCACGCCTTGAACCCTTCAAGGGATGGGGAAGCCACAGCTTCTCTGGGAATTCCATTCCAGGGCCTCACCACCCCCATAGGGAAGAATTTCTTCCCAATATCTGATCTAAATCTCTCAACTTTTAGTTAAAAAATGTTTCTTTTCCCTATGCTTATAATTCAAAGCTTTTCCTGGACGCGTGGTCCTTGCTGCGGGGTCGGATTATCTGCAGATAGATGCTCTTCCCAAGGTTTGCTGCCTGCTCTGGAGCTGACAGGTTCAAAGGAAGCAGAGCCTGGTGGTTTTCTACATTTTACAACATTTCATTCCCCAAAATACCCCCAGCCCCCAAGGTTTGGTGGCAGAAACACAGAGCTTCCCCTGGATGCTGTCTGCTTCCAAGGGAACCGGCAGGAGAGGTGCTCCACATCTCCCAGGCATTCCCGAAATGTTCTTTCTCCTTCTCTGCAGCAAGAGGGAGCTGGGCTGGAGGCTGTCCCATCAGTGTCCCCACAGATCGTGCCACCACCCACCCCAAATCCTCCACCCTAAATTTGGCACTGCATGAATGGGAAGAAGCAAACACGTGAAAGGTCCCAAGGTTAAATCCTGCAGGGAGAGGCTCCATCCAGGCAGATAAACAGCACAGGGCAGGGGATGTCCCCCTGCTGCGAGGACACGTGTCACGGCGCGCTTGTGGCACCCTTTCCACCCCCAAAACATCCCAATCCGTCTCCTGGGCACGGACTGGGAGGAGTTTCTTGGCACGGGAGTGTTGACAGTGGGAAAATGCCAAGTTTTTGATTGATTTACTGATGTAGAAGTTCTTCTTCACAGCTCTTCTTCATTATCAGAGTATTTTGTGAACCTGGCCGGGATCCCTGAGTGGCTGGGAAACCCAAAGGAAGCAATTCCTGAGGATTCCTGAGGATTGCTTGGATGGCGTGGGTGCTTCCCCAGGGGAACGGGATGGATCAGACGGGGTGGGCAGGAGCAATCCCACCATCAGGACCAGGTGGCAGTGAGGACACAGGGGACATCATGGCTGGATTTTGGCTCTGGAAGTGCCATCAGAGGCACAGCTCGGTGCTGTGGAGGAGAGGAGATTCCCAGGGTGTCCCAGAAAGCCATTCCCAGGGAACAAGGGCAGGAGGCTTTTGGCCTCCAGGTGCTCAGCCAATCCCAAATTTGTTTCTGTTGGCACTTCCCTCATCCCATCTCCCTTTCAGCTTGAAGGGAAGTGGATTTTCTTCCACGTGGGGAGTCAAGGAGCAAAACCTGGGCCTGATGCCAAGAAATGGCATTCCAGAATGTTGTTCCAGAAATGGAAGGATAAGTTTCTGGAAATTTTCATGGACCTCTATCTCCACTGGAGATCCTCTTTCCTTCCTCTTCCCCTGCTCCTTGAGCAGTAATTGGGCTGCAAAGCAAAGCTGGAGGGAGGCTGAGGAACCAAAACCACCACTCTCCCATGCCTGTGACTTTGGGAATGACTCTCTTAGCTCAAGCTTGACTTTAACGCTCTGGAATTCTTTGCTGAAGCATTTTAAAGTCTCTTCATGACCTGGCTGCGCTTTTCCTGACAGTTTAATAATTTGGGAATGAGTCAAACCTGGGAGACAATTGGTTGTTCCTACCATGCCCTTTCCTTGGCAAGCAGGTGGTGCCTGCAAAGCCAGGGTGGATTTTGAACCTTTCTGTTGTTCCCTGCATCATGTGGGTGGATTTTGATTCCCATGCCCCTCCCAGGCTGCCATCCATGAGGTTTCCAAGCTGCTGGACTCAGAGGGGATCCTCTGCCAGTAGATGGATTTGATCTTGGCACTTGAGCTGCCCTCACCAAACCCCAGGGGTGGTGAGAAGAAGCCAAAGCCATCTGGAATGTGCAGGGATGCACCTGAGCTGGACTAATTACTTCCCCTCCTTCTGTCCCACCCTGAAAAAAACCATTCCTTGCCTTCCCAAAATAATGATAATGAAAAAAAAACCCCCAAACCTAAACAACAACACAGCCTTGAATTTTTGGCCAACCCTCCTGGGAAAATGCCCATCGTCTCTCCCAGTGACACAACTGAGTTCTGAGAGAGGACTGTTTGTTTCTGTGCCCTGGTGGCCACACCCGTGGGGTTGGAATGGTTTCAGCCAGGATTTTTCCTGGCTCTGGAACTCCTCCGACAGCGTGGGCTCTCCCTGGGGACAGCTTTGCTGCCCCTGGCCATGGCTGGGGAGGTTTCAGCAGGGCCATTACACAAGGTGTGACAAGTTTCTGGACGTAACAAGGACCAGCCCAAGCTCTCGTTCTCACCACCCAACCAGGCTTTTGATGCTGTGGCAGTGGGAGTGGGGCAGGAGAGAAACCGGAGCGTCCGGATCTTTCCACACGTGGGCTGAGTTTTTCCACTCTCGTTGAGTTTTTCTGCTCTCAGTTGGGATCTTCTTGTGGGAAAAAGCCGACTCGGAGAAGTTAAAATAAATTCAGAATGGTGATAGGGTGAGGGGGAATGGATTTAAACTGGAAAAAGGGTGGATTTAGATGCGATATTGGGAAGGAATTCTTCCCTGGGAGGGTGGCAAGGCCCTGGCACAGGTTTCCCAGTGAAGCTGTGGCTGCCCCATCCCTGGAAGTGTCCAAGGCCCAATTGGAGGGGGCTTGGAGCAACCTGGGATAGTGGAAGGTATCTCTGCCCAAGGCACGGCGCTGGAATTCAATGATCTTGAAGGTCCCTTCCAATCCAAGCAATTCTGTGATCCCATGAAGAGCAGACAGATTTTCTGTGGAGCTCATCCCACATTTTCCACAGATAAAAATGAAATTATTTATCTCATTTGATTCCCAGCTCTCACCCAACCTTGGAAATTCCAGCTCTTGTCTCCAGCACAGAGGATCACTTCCATGCCTGGAACAGCCACCATGGAAGAGATGAGTCAAAGCACATGAAAATGGGCAGACATGGAAAATGTTGGTTCTGGTGGAAGGTGACCAAAAATGCAGCAGACTGAAGCTGTCTTGGAGGCCCTGCAGGCACCTGGGGATGCTCTCAAGATGCCACCACAGCCGTGTCACACCAGCCTGGCAGGTTTCAGTGACACCACCCTGGATCTTAAAGTTCTATTTAAAAACACACACGCAATAAACACAGAACCGCCACAGTGCTGACAGAGGTCTTGTGAAGAAAACCACAGCAGGTGCCACCTACTTGTCTTCCTTAAACCCTCATGAAAATATTCCATGGCAATGATTTGGGTCATCTTTTTGTAAATATTTGTCCTGGCACGGATCCCTTTAACAGGCCAAGATTTACAAAGAGGCATCAGGGCTTGTCAGGGCCTGTGGGATTGTGTGGTGCTGGGGATGATCCCATTTTAGCTCCTGCATGTTGACTCCTCATGTTATGAAACAGGATCAGCACAGCTGGAGTTGGACAAGGGGAAATTCCCACTTTCAGTGCAAAAAAAATGGCAGATGTGGGATTTGTCAGGGAGAGGGGTTATTTCTTCCCAAGTATGGTTGCAGCCAGTGGCCCCCTCCTTGAGGCAGACTGGAATTAATTAATTCTGGGAAATTCCAAGAGGATGCTGGATTTTTTCCTCTCTTTCTTCTTTTGTTCCTATTCCCCACCACCCTCTTCATTGCCCTTTCCCCCTCAGACCCCTGCAGGTCTCCAAAATTCCCATTCCTGGCTGTGGAGATACCACCACCAAACAACAAACCTGGCTCCAAGGAGGATGATTCACATCCATAACTCCCTTTTCCTCCACGAACAGGGTGGTTACATCCAAGTGGCTTCCAAGCAGCAGCCCCATGCCAGGGGAACTGTCCAGGCTGGGCTGTGCCCAAGCCATGCTGGTGGCCCGATGGCTTGGGTGGCGCTGGGGCCGCGCTGGTGCCCTGCTTGATGGCAGAATCTGGATCTGGCCTTTCCATCAAGATTTTGCTGGAGGTGTGAATCATGGTGGTTGACTCCAAGCGTGATGGTGCTGTTTGATGTCGCTCCAAGCTGACGGGGCTGAAATATCCCTGAGGATCCTGGAGGCTGAGGGAATGCGACGAAATGGCTTCGGTTCCCTGTTGGCCGCAGACCCAAAGTGTTGGAACCCTGGTTCCTGCTGGGAATTTTAGATTTTCTGTGCTGACAGGCACTGACCCATGAGAGAACTCTGCATTGAACTGAGGCCGTGGAGAAGGCTTCAAAAATTGAATGACAGCACTGGAATTGTGGGTGTGTAGTTTGAATAGGAGTTTAAGGTTCTAGAATATAGTAATAAATATAAACAAGGTGGAAGTTTTAGGGTGGAGGCTGGTCCTTCTTCTTGCTTTATACATATTTCTATATTCTAAAACCTTCCAAAAAGCCTAAAATTCTCATCAATCAGGGTTCCAACACCAAAGAACTCAATTTCCTCAACTCTTGAGATCAACAAGGAGGCTCCTGGTGCAGATCACAGCTGCTGAGTTGGATGTCACAGAATCACGGAATGGTTTGGTTTGGCAGGGATCTTGAAGACCATCCCATTCCATTCCCCAGGAATGTCTCCAAGCACCCTCCAACCTGGCGTTGAAGCCAGCCTTTATCACCTGGTATTTCATTCACACATGGTGGATTTGGGCTACTTCTCTCCATCCCAGCTGTAACTTTGGTAGCCTCTGTCATCTGCTGTCAATCATCTAAAACTACTTATACTTCTTACTTCAGTACATCTTTCATAGTTCTAATTCTCTAAAATATCTAGTCTTACTCACAAAGCCATCTTTTAAAACTTTTTTCTAGCTCCATTTCTCTCTCAACAATATCCATCTTATTCTATAACATTTCTAAATCAACATTTCTTATTTTAAAGAAATATTTACGTACAAATACATACTGCATAAGCCTTCTATTAAAACCCTAAAAATTCTTTACAAATCTATTTCCCAGTCTGCCATGGGAGTGACCTGAGGAGCTGTGTCCTGCTGTTTGGAGCCTGCCAGAATAGCTGTGCCAGATGTGCATTGGGAAAGGGAGGAATAGATCAGGCTGCCTGCAACAGGCCTGAGTGGAAAAGGCAAAATGTCCCACTCGGCGTTTCCTTTTTTCCCATGAGTTTTTGAATCCCACAGACTCCCACTTCTGCTTCTTCACCAAACCCTGTTGCCACTGCAGGTCCAGATGAAGCAACCCAGCCTTCCCTGACCCTCCAAGGAAGGAGGAGAGGACACAACCAGACCAGCCTGGTGTTGTCTGGAGTCAGGCTGGAGCTCTTGCACCACCTGCGTGACTCAGGGACACGGGGAGCACCATCCATGTCCTCCACCCTCCCACCTTATCCACGGCCCCCTCCTTCCCTCTTGGCTGCACTTGACGGGCCTGAGCTGAAACAGAGGCTCCTCCCTGCACCGCTGAGGGGAGCTGAGATTGGAGCTACCCTCCTGAGAGAAAAAAAAGGAGGAAATGTTGACATTGAAACATCCCTGGACCTGGCTCCATCCCATCCCTCCATCCCCGGTTGAAATCCCAGGTTTGTCTGGCTCCAGTTGCACAAAAAGGCCTGGCCTTACACAAGGCATTCCCAAAGTCTGGCACAAACACCCTGTGGCTGCCAAGCCCCAAAGTGGGTGAAGGATTCTTTTTCCTAAAACTTCCAGGCCCTGTTAACTGTTTAATTCCCCTTGTGACACCCACTGGGTGACACCCGCCTGGCCCAGTTTCTGCTGCAAGGCTCACCCTGCTGCCCTCCCCTCACCCTGCTATTTTCATGTCCCTGGGAAATGGTTTTAACACCTCCCTGCCGCGTTCTCCTGGCACCATCTGCACTCCCACTCCCTCACTTGTCTTTGCCCTGGATTTTCTTCCAGCTTGCTTGACCCCCTTGCTTGGAAAAAAACTGGATTTTGCTTCCAAAGGCGCCGTTCCCTCCGGTGTCCTGGTGCTGGTTGGAGCTCAGAGCCCTTGCAGTGCCCCTGGGCGTGACTGCAATGCCAAGAGGGCCCAAGAATAGCAGGGATTTGGGACCTGGCCAGAGCCTGGGATGCCTCCCAAAGCCTTGGCAGCCTCCCCCAGGGATGCAGGGATAGGGGTCAGGTGATGCCCTGGATGCTTTCCCCATCCAGGTCACGCAGGAGCCCCCAGTGGTTGGTTAAACTGGGATTTGGGGAATCCTGCAGCTTCCCAGCCCCCTTGAAGGGCTGTTTTTAGCACCTGAACAGGGTCTGCAAGAAATGTACATTTTTCACACAGGAGGGACTTCCCTCCCATCCCATCCTATTCCTTTCCCTCACTCTGCCTGTCCTTAATTATTTTCCCCCAAGCTTTGTGTGTTTTCCTTGAATTATTTTGCTTTGCACCAATATTTCTCCGCTCCCTCCTTATTTCTTTCCACTTCTGTCTGAAATATTAATCTTGTTTATTATTATTATTATTATTAACCTCTCCTCTCTCCAATCTATTTAAAAGCTTTCTCACATTCCCACTTCTCACAGCCCATTTCTCACTTGACGTTTTTTCTATTCAGCTGCACTTTGTTTTAACAGCCTCATTTATTTACTGCTCATTTATTTGTTTTAATTCCAAAGCTTTTCTTCTTTCTTGTTGTGGGCTGTGTTCAAGCCTTGTTCCCTCTTCCCGCTGAGAAGCTGCATTTTTCTGCTCGATTGGCTCCGAGATGAGCTGGATTTGGGGTGATAATTCATTTTCATTTTGGGATTTTTGATGGGATGAAAGGGAAGGAAGCCTCATTTTCCATTTTTCCAGCTGAATGAGACAACCCTAGTGTTATACATTAAACAAACATGTGGATTAATACCTGTTTTTTTCCTCTCCCTGCTCCAGCAGATCCCGTTTCCTGCCTGATATTTTTCATGCCTGTATTTATAAAGAATCCTGCTCAGAGAGAATGTTTTTTTCTCCAGATTATTTCTGAAATATTGTTGCTGCATTATCTGTCACGTGGGCCTTTCACATCCTTGCTAAAAGATGAAATAGTTCAAGATTCCTGCTCAAGGTCAGACCAGAGAACAGAATGGAAAACTTGGAACACTGGGGGCTCATCCCCTCCACCCTCTGGACACAGAGACAGAATCACTGAGGGCTGAAGCTGCTGCAGAAAAAAAGGAGGAATTGGGCAAAGGAAAAATAATTAAAGGCAAAAAATTCCTAACAGGGGTTGGGAATAGGTCCAGCTTCCCAGGATTTTGCCTGATCAGGGCAGAAGTTGGTCTTGCTGATCCTTTTAGGTCCCTCCCAACTCAAGGCACCCCATGATTCTGTAATTAATTTTGGGGAAAACAAAGAGCACCTGGATGTTCTTTCTTCTGTTTCCACACCATTTGTGACCTTACAAACCTTGACCCTGAGCTCCCCTTGGTCATTTCTCTCTCCAAAGGGTCCTGCCAAGACATTTTGACCAGAATTTCTTTCATTTCTCAGTCGTTTTCACTCCCATTTGTAGATTTTTAACTCCTGCAGGTGCCTCCATGCGCTTTGTGCCTCTCCTGCAGCCTGAGTCATTTGGCTGTTCTGCACCCTGAGTCAAGAGGTGGTGTGGGAGCAGAAGGAGGGAGCCCAGAAAGAGTGGAAAGGTCATGGGGGACTGGAAAAACCTGACAGAGTCCAGAGCTGGTCTCCAGGGAGCAACAAACATTGTCACCTGGAAACCCTGGATGGTTCTGGAGGACAGAAGAACAAAACCAAAGCATCAAACCCCCACCCCTGCCTGGACTGTTGGAGCCTCTGAATGGCATCTCCAGGCATAAATAGTGGGATCAGGGGTGGAACAAGAGGATCTTTAAGGTCCCTTTCAGCCCAAACCTTTCTATGATTCTGTGATTAAAGGAATGATGCTGCTTCCTGCTTAAAGCATTTTGTACAAGGGAGATAATTCTGAATGGCTCTGGACAATCCAAAAATCTTTCCTTGCCTCTTCTCCCACTTCCCAGAGATATTAAGCTCCCTTTCCATGGCAGTGAGAAAGGATGGAGGGTGCCAGCAAGCAAGGTGTCACCCCAGCCATGCCCTGACTCACTCCAGGTTTTGTGGCTCAGCCCAAAAAGGGACTCCCGTGTTTGGATCAGCTCAATTACTCCCCAAAGTACCAACGCAGACAGGAGCAGGCCTCGGAAAAAAAAGATTTGATGAGAAGGAGAGGTAAAAAGGAAAACATTGCTATCTGCAGCCTCATAATAGGTCCTTACGCACAAACACACCCAGCACTGATCACATCTTGGGTGCTGCCACTGCCCAAACCTCAAATTATTGCAATCAAAGGAAGTCAGGGACGAGGCAGGGCTGGTATAAAACCTTCCTGAGGTGCACCTTCCCACACTGCTCCAGCTCCAAGGGCACGGGGACCAACCATGAAGGCTTTTCTGGTGGCCCTGCTGGCTGCAGTCCTGTGTGCCCAGCAAGGTAAGGAGGCTGGGAGAGCCAGAGGAGAGGATAAACAAGGAGATAAATGAGGGACAAAAGGGTTTGGCAGCTTTTGTTGCAGCTGCTGAGGTCTTGGCGGGGTATTTTTGGTGTCAACCATGGTGAGAAATGCTTTGTTGAGTGCTGGCTCCGGGGTGGGTTCTCTGTCACCTGGAGGAGATGAATTCTGGATTCTCACACCCTCAGATACCCAGGTCCAACCACACACAGCTGAAGACACACCCTGAAAAATGCTGACAAGAAATCAAGCAGGGCTCAGAGTTTTTGCCTTTGGTTTGATTTTTGTCCCTGAATGAGGAGCTGCTGTGGAAGAAAAGCGTGTCTGGTCCTGGCACCACATCTCCTGCCAGCATTTCACTTTATTCCCCACAACTCCAATTAGGTAATGAGGCTGCTGGCAGGTATTGGAAAGCCTCAGAGCTCTTTGCTCCTAAATTGGAAGAGCTGTTAAGTGCCTGGGAGTGTGTTTGGAATGGGATACACAACGCTCTGCTCTTTCTTGTCCTCTTTAAAAGGAGGCGCAGCCGTACCTGGATAATTGTGGGGGAATATCCAGTTGGGAAATCCTGGCTCTGGGCACGGATTTGCCAGCCCGAGGAGCACAATTTGCACCCTTAAGGTTGTTTCTGGCTACATTTGCAAAACTCCAGCTAATGGAGGGTGGAGGGCAGACGCAGGAAAGGCTTTAGAGCGGCTCTAATGGCTCGAGCAGTTATTGCTTCCTGGCTGGAAGGGATTTTCCTTGGATCACTTAGGGAGCATCAGCGCTTTCAGCTGCTCTCAGGCACGTGCTGAGGACTCGGCTCCATCTGCGGCAGGAAGTGGTTTGGGAAATTTGGCAGAAAAGCAGATCAGGGAGAGTTCCGGGGTCTGTAAATTGCAATAATACCCACCAGGTCTGGGTTTTGCTTTGCCTGCAGAGGGACAGGAGCCCCCAGCTCGGGCTGGGGAACCTCCAGAGGAGAGGTGGGAGGCTGAAAATTCCCAAGTGATGGAGAAATAGTGAGAGATGAAGAGGAGAATTTAAATCCAGTTTGCAACAAGGCTGATTTTACCTCCTGCTACAGAGAGCACCTGAGCTTGCAACACCTGGCACTGGCAAAGAGCAGAGAAAGCAGCAAATGATAAAATCATTTGGATTGGAAAGGACCTTAAAGATCATCCAGTTCCACCTCCTGGAACTGGGGGTTCCCCACCTTCCACTGTCCCAGGTTTTTCCAAAGCCTGTCCAACTTTCCTTGAAGCATCTGGGAAGGTTTCAGAGCAAGCCAGTCCTGTGCTGAGACACCCAGAGCTCCTCAGATCACAGAGGGGAGGCCTTTTTTCCTCCTCCTTTGGGACAGTTAGAGACCAAAAGGGCTTTCACTTCTCTTTTAAACCTGCTTCTGGAATCATTTAGCCGAGTGTCATGGGCACACTCAACCTCAGACGAGAGCTGGAATCGAGAACAAACTTTGAAGGGCCACTGGGAGGGGTTTCCTTGCTAAAAACAAGTCTAAGTTTGATTGGAAGGGGTGTTCTGAAAAAAAAAAAAAATTAGCCTTCCTGGGCTGAGAAAGTTAAGAAAAACAGAGCCAGGGAAATTTCAGCCTCATGGAGACCCCTCGCTGGTTTGTAATTTTTGTTCACCTTCAACCAAGAGCTCTTTACTGCTGGTGACAATGGAGCAGGATTTCCGCAGAGCAGCCCAGCTGCCTCTGTCACCCCTGCCCCAAAATGAGGAGCATTCCTTGGAATTTTGGGCAGGAGGGAAACAATTTCCACCAATTGTGAATCCACCTCTGGGGAACGAGAAGGCACGTCTGTGTTCTAGTGGCCAGCCTGGAAGCTTGACTCCATTTACTTCAGTTGCGCCCAATAATATCCCACTTTTTTTCTGGCTCTGGGATAGACCTGGCTCAGCACTGAGGAAAAAACATCATGGAGAACACCCTGTTCCAGGTGCTGATAGGAATAATCCATCCATTGTCCAGGGCAGCCTCTCCCAGGGAACTCCCTTTACTGTGGTGTCTCAATTTGTCTCCCAGGGGTGTCACTAGGCATTAATTAATTCATGTCTGGGCAGGGTTTTGCAGATGTTCCGTGAAAATATTGAAAACTGACCTCTAGAATTGGGCTGGTTCCTCCTCTCCTTGCCAGGACTTTGCTTTTGAAGGTTGGTTTTCAACAATGCCAACGTGGGGAGAAAAAAAAAATCACCTGAAAATGTTGCCCAGGCTGAAAAATGTAAATTTAACCCCTTAAAATCTCCAGTCCAGAAAGAAAACTTGGTTTGCTCTCTCCATTTGTTTTCTCAGTTCCATTAATCAACCCCAAACTTATTTCACTTGCTGGGAAAACTTGTTCACACCAGATTTTTCCCCTTGTATTTTCCAAGGCTTTCGGCACTTTTTTTTTTCCCAGGAGGGAATTTTCCCAGGAGGGAATTGCTGGGAATCACTGATCAGTGTTGTGGGTGTTTTTTTCCAGTTTCCTCCCTGTTTTGCTACATCTGTGACAATGAACATTCCAACTGGAATTGCATGAAAACCTACAAGTGTGAGGACCATGAGAAATACTGCACGACCACGTACAGCACTGCCGGAATTGGTGAGTCACAGAAAATGGGATTTGTTTTTTTTCTTTCCTTCTAGACACATTGGTGGGCAACTTTTTAAAAGGGAATTGATGGAAATCAATGGTTTTGTTGGAAAGAAGTGATGATTTTGGGGTTGAAGTGTCTCAGTGTGATGAGTGTGAATCCCTCAGTGGTGCTGTGAGGTAGAAGGGACCTTCAGTATCATCTTGTTCCAGGGACACCTCCCACTAGATCAGGATGCTCCAACCTGGCCTTTGATACTTCCAGCAATGGGGCAGCCACAGATTCTCTGGAAAACCTGTGCCAGGGCCTCACCACTGTGTGGAAGGTCTGGCTGGAACACCCAAATTTCAGGAGAAGTTGTTTGAGCTGAGAAGTTTTGGGATGGAGCATAGAAAAAGGTTGGGTGCCACTAACACGGTTTTTAAAAATGCCCTGGAATTGGAATGCATTGAAAAAAATGCATTGGGAATGCATTGGGATTGCTGTCCTACAGGAACCATTTAGAACCAGAGAATCATTTAGGTTGGGAAAGACCTCCAAGGTCTCAAGGCCAACCTTTGACTGGCCACCACCTGGGCAACCAGATCAGAGATTTTGGCCGGTGTGGATTTCAGTCAAGGACTTCCCAATGTCCCACATTTGATCCAGGACTTGTGGATTCACACCCAGCCCTGTCAAACCCCTCTGAGAGCTTTTATTGCTGTGTGGAAAATTAAGGAAATTGCAAATCCCTCTCCTCTGGTCAGCTCTTCCAACAGAATCCTAAATCCCAGCTCTCCTTTCTCACCCCTTCTCCACCCAGGCAAGGACATGGGACACCGCATCACCAAGAAATGCTCTGTGGACTGTCCCGAGACCAACGTGAATTTCGGGTTGGCCGCTTATTCCACCAAGTGCTGCAGCACCTCCCTGTGCAACTTCAGCGGCGCCAACAGCATCCGGATCAACTACGCCGTGGTCCTGCTGGGAATCGTGGGAAGTTTGATCTGTGTGCTCAGGGTGGGATTGTGAGCAGGGCTGGCAGGAGATTGTGGCCACCCGAGAAGCCACAAGGTATTCCCCAAGTGAGAAACCTCAGCCGAGTGTTTCCGGCAGCGACCCTGTTGTATTCCAAGACATTGCTTCAGATCCCAACATGACACCTATTTCCCCCCCACCCCCCGTTGTTTTGTACTAATTTTTCCCTGGAAAAGCTCTTTTGATAGCACGTGTGTGATAATTGTCATACAAAATAAAGATTTGTGTTATTCTAGAGTGTGTTTGTTGTATCCGCACCAGGACCAGCCTGAGAAATCAGCTCTGCTTCACATTGAATTCCTCTTTTTAGCACTTGGGACCCTTCTCCAGGCTACCTTTCCTAAATTTCTTCCATCCAGCAGCTCCAGACACTCCGCAGAGCCAGATGTCTCCCAGATCGCTCTGAGATAAGGAAAGGTCAGAGATGTTTGTGTTTTTCCCATTGCAAACAACAGTGGGAATTGTCTTGTAGATGCTGATGCAGGACCAGGAATTTGGTCCTGCAGGAATTTGGACTGGGAAGTTCTCCTGGGATTTCTGCAAGGTGGGTTGCTCCAGCTTTTAAACCAGGTAAAGGTCCCACCCCAAGATGCTGGAGATGCCAAAGGTAAGGAAAACACAGCTGGAATCTGTCCTCGTGGAAAGGAGAGCCCTGTGCCTGCTTGGAGAAGCTGCTGAGTGATTGCTCCTGGTTTTCCTGTGGGAAATGGGCAGGAAGAGTCTGGAAGAGGTGATGGTGTCTGAACTGAGACCTGGGGAGGTCTTTCCAGGGTTTCTGCTGCATTTCCAGGCTTGGGGATGGTGGGGATGGGATAGAGAACCCCCTCAGCTCTCAGAGAAGCAGAACTACAGCTGAAATAGGCAAATAAAATAATCTTGGAGCTAGAGAGTGTGGAAAAGTGCAGCAATGGATTTTGGGAGGGTCTTTATAGCAGCACCTGGAAAAAAGGCCTCCAGCCCTGTTTTATTTGAAGGGAATCTGGTGCTGGATTTGAGGGGAATCTTGGTCAAGATTTGAGAGGAATCCTGTACTAGATTTGATGGGAATCCTGCACTGGATTTGAGGGGAATCTTGAGCTGGATTTGAGGGAAATCTTGTGCTGGATTTGAGGGCAATCCTGTGCTGGATTTGAGGGGAATCCTACTCCACCAGCACTGCAAATTCCATGTGTTTCTGTGCAATGGTGAAGTGCTGGGTGAAGGTTGTAAAAATGGGATTAGGTTTAGTCATCCTATAAAGATTTAATTTCTGGTCAGGGAGGGTGTTCTGGAATTTATTTCAATGGGATAACAGAAGTGGAATTGTTGTAGAATTTCTGAGGGGACTATTTCCTCGGAAACCTGGGGCTTTGCATTTTTTTAAATCACTTTTCCCATCACTTCATGTTAATCACAATCTGTGATTTCTGAGATGCTTCTCAAAGATTTTGGCCAGTTTGAAGTTCCACATTTAGTAACAACATCTGAATTTCACAGCTACTTTTGCATTTCAGCACTTGTTTGATGAAAACTGCATTTCCCCTCCCAAAATAAACAATTGTTTGCCCTTCTCATGTGATGATTTCAACCAGGTTTAGAACAAGATAAGCAAAACATTCTCCTCCTTTCCTTCTCCTCTCCACTGTGCCAAGGGAAATAAATTTTTCCACCTCACCTTCCACCTTCACCTCCAGTTAAATCCCCTGTTACTCTTTACAAAACCATCCTGAATTTCATGAATTCTGAACTCTTGTAAATGGGGTTTTTAACTTCTCCTTTGCCTCAGTTCTTCTCGTGTCCTTCCTGCCTTCATGGGCTCCTTTCATTCTGTCACCTGGCCCTGGCAGGGACAAAATATCAGAGAGCCATATGGACCAGCTGGAAGATTTCAGGAGCATCTCGTGGAAAATCTGTCAGGAATCCTGCAATAAAGCCTTGAAGAAATCCATTCTGTTCTTCTCCAAATCTCAGCAGCTTGCAGGAGACAGGAGATATTTTAGGGTTTGGCATGGATTAGGTTTTGAGGGAAGGGGATAAAAAAAAAAGCAGTGCCTGAGCTGTTATTTCTGAACCTGTCAGGGGATGCTTGCTGGAGACAAATCCCAATGTGGGCTGGCTCTGGAATGGAACAGCATCTCCTTGGGACTGGAGCCCTCTGGATAAGCTCAAATAAACATGGATTTGCCACTAAAAACCCATTAAATCTATTCTGATTTGAGAAAAATAAAATATTTCACAATATTTTGCACTGGCATGGAGGGAGCTTTGTTTTCCTCCTGCTTGGTGTCTTCAGGAGGCCGACAGAGCCAAACCTCAGCCTTCCTTGGAGTTTTCTGGCTAACTGCCACCTCTGCTCCAAATTAGTTCCGTGCTATGCCTATTGGGAAAGCCAAAATTCCCTTAGTCATGCAAGGTTCCAGAGGGACAATGTTTATAAGTCCAGCTTGGAGGCGCTGGAAAAACTGACGTCACCTCAGGAACCTGGCGTGTTTTCCTGGTGAGAGGAGGGCTGGAGGTGGGACACGTCGGAAACTTAAATATTCCATGGGAGTTGGGAATCTGAGTGAGTTGGAGAGAAGGAGAAAGGGGATAAAGCAGACGGAGAGCAGCAAGGGCACTGGCAGAGGATTTGGGGCAGCACCGAGGGTCACGTGAGAGGATCCAGCTTGACTTTTCCTGGGATTTTGCCTCTGTTCTACGACTTAATGGCAGAAAGGCAACAATGGGAGGGAAAAACAACAACAATCCCCAAGAAGGTGGGAAAGGTTCTGATTTTATTCATGGAGATTGGATGAAACATGATTTAAAGGGGGTGGGGGGGGGGGGGAAAGGAGGAATAAAGAGCACAATCTGGGAATCCAGTGGAATAATCCTGTTTGGCATTTCACAAATTTTCTTTTTCTGAAGACTTAATGAGTTGAGATCATTGACCAGCCAACCCCTCCTTCTCCATTCTTTAATTGGTTTGTGTTTTTCTCCCTGACATTTTTTTAAATGAATTTGTGAAAAAATTCCCAGCTTGTTCCATGCCATGGGAGTGGGTGTTATTTCTATTTTTTTAAATGGCCATTTTCCTTTGCTCTGTGGAATTTATTTTTTAATAAGATAACATTTACTCCTCATAAAAAATATCTCAGAAAAATTTCTGATTTTGAACTTAAAAAGGAGACAGAAAATGATGCCTGGTCCCCTCTGAAAAGCAGTGGAAGGATTCTGCTCTTCTGATCTCCCTATCTTGACAATCCTGGGAGACACTTGGGAGAAGTTTCCATTCCAAATTCAATTTTAAATTTAAATTCCCTCCATTTCCATATGTGCAAGGACACAGTCTTGGAGGATGCAGCCTGCTCTGAGACCTGGAAAAGAAAACCTTATCCTTTTGCAGGGAAAATTGCTTTGTTTTTATGTTTTGCTTTTCCCCCACTTCTCCAGAATTAGAAACAATTGCAGAGTTCACGTCAGCTGGAGCAGTTGCGTTGTGAAACAACCAGGAAAAGGAGAATTTGTGAGGAAAAACACCCCCCCCCCCCCCTTATTTTAAAAAACCCCACCCTTCTCCATACAAGCCTGGACACGCTGCTCCCAATTATCCATCATCTGACACAGCAGCCTCTGGTTATTATCTCTGGATCAAAGCAAGCACTGCAGAGGTATAAAACCTGCCCTGCTCGAGTCCTGCTTGTTTTGGAGGCTCCCAGACCTCTAAAGGATGAAGCTTTTCCTCCTGGTCGTGCTCGGCGTCGCCCTGTGCACGGAAAGGGGTGAGTCCCGAAAGGATTGGGGAGCCATCCCAAAACTGGGGCATGGCTTTGGGTATTCCAGGATTTTGCGGTGTGGATGGTGAAGCTGAAGGGTCAGGAAGGAGTTATTCCAGGGGGTGGAGGGGTGATGAGGAGTGGGGGGTGAGTCCCACCTCAGATGATTCCTCCACCCTGGGATGGCTCAGTGGCAGCTGAGAGCCCTTGGAGCTGCTCCATGGGAAGAGGGATATCCATGAGGGATATCCAGGGCAATATGTGCAGTCAATCTCTGGATTTGACACTAAAGCCTGATCTATTTATGTTTGGTTTTTTTTTAATTGGTTGCACCTCAAACCATCATTTCCTAAATTGGCAGAGGTGGCTGAGCCACAAGAAGGTGCAATTCTGGCTCCCAACTCTTCCCTGCTGCTTCCAGGTGCAACTTTGGGGATCACAGAATCCCTGAGGTTGGAAAAGACCTCTAAGATCGTGGAGTCTGATCTGTTAGGAAGAATTCCATCATGAAAGGGGTGGTCGAGCATCCAGGCTGCCCAGGGAAGCGGTGGGATCACATCCATGGGAGTGTTCAGAAAATCCATGGATGTGGTGCTCAGAGCCAGGGTTTAGTGCTGAACCTGGACTCGATGATCCTGGAGGTCCTTCCCAGCCTTAATGATTCCATGATTCCCATCTGATCCCAGGTTTGGGATGGAGATGCAGAGCCCCATTCTCATTCTGACAACTTTCTGGGGGATATTTTTTTTTTGGAGAGCACTGGGAAGCTGCACCTCAATTTTCCTGCCTGGACTCTGACCACAACTCGTGCTCTGGGTTAGGCAGGGAACCGGAGGTGCAGCCTGGAATATCCCTCAGTTTTAGGGGAATGGTTGATTTCCTCAGCTCGGGGCGCTTTTGCCTCTTTGCAAACTGAATTTTTCCCTGCAGGATTTGACTTGCAAATTCCTGGCCGTTCTGGTCCTGGACTAACAGATCTTTTTGGCTCCCACTTAGTTTGAGGAAGGAAATATTCCACGTGATGGATTTCACAGGCTTGAAACTCGGAATTTTGCTCAAGCTGAGGATGTTAAGGCAAATAAAAGAATCTTTTCCTGCAGCTTTACTCCCATTTTTTTAAAAGACCAAGGATTGAGACAGCAAATTCCTTTAGGAATGTTTCTCTTCAGTTAGAGCAGACGTCTTGGTAAGTGTGGAGACATCCAAAGGCAGCCTGGATTAACTCAAGGTTTGCATCTGGGAGAAATAAAATTCCCTTCCCCTCTCAGCCCTCACTGCAACTGAGACCTTAAGAAATTAAATAAAATTAAAGTGTTTTTCTGTAGCTTGGCCAAAATTGTCCTCCCTGACTTCAGGGTGTGCCAGTTTAGGAGCCAGTCCTGGAGTTCTGGATTAATTGGTGAGTCAGAAATCTCTGGAGCACAGAGAGAGGTTGAAAAATTGATCCTTGGGTGGTGCTTCCCCTTCTCCTGCCAAGGAGGCTCCCAGGGCAACTGGAGTCTGAAATAGAAGCTTTGGGAGGTTGGGATGGAACAGGATTTGGGCATGGAACCAGCTCCACTGTTTCCTGCACTGATTCAGGAAGTTTTTCTGGGAATGGGCTTGGATTAAAGATGCTGCATTTATTAAGGATTAAAGTGAGCTCTGTGTCTGGAAAATCCAGTTTGGGGACTGAGTGCTTCTGTGAGGAAAGGGTGGTTCCCAGTGGGGTGGAGGTGAAATATCCCATATTATCCCATATTATCCCATATTATCCCATATTATCCCATATTCCATTCCATATAATTGAATTTTGCATGAGAAAAGAGAATGAAACCAAGCACCTTGGACAGGGACTATCTAAAGGAAGGTCCCAGACTTGGGGAAAAAAAAAAATTGGGCCTGAAAGGTCAGGACAATATTGAAGGAAAGAGCCAGGTAGGAGAAATGGAGCTTCTGGAGATGGGAATGACCACGATAGGAAAAAAATTGAAAACGTCTGGATATGAAGTCAGAGAAAGGCGGGTGCCAAGCCTGAGGCTGTTGGAATGACCATGGGAATGGTGGGAAGTGGGATCTGAGTTGTCTGGTGGCCTCTGCTTGGTGCCATCAGTGAGGGACAGCAGAGGAGGAGCAGGGAACGTGAGGGCTGCGGACCACAAGAGGAAAGGCCATGGGAAAGAAGGGGACGTTGGCTGGAGTGGGAGAAGAAAGCAGAGTTTCCACACGGGCAGAGGAAGAATAGAGAGCTAAAAGCAAAACAGTGATCCTGCGGTCAGGGTCTGAGGTGGAGCCAGATCTGGGCTAGCAGGACACTCAACCCAAGGAGCCAGTTTGGGCCAGAAGGA
This sequence comes from Chloebia gouldiae, assembly GCA_003676055.1. Classification (NCBI taxonomy): domain Eukaryota; kingdom Metazoa; phylum Chordata; class Aves; order Passeriformes; family Passeridae; genus Chloebia; species Chloebia gouldiae. The sequence goes on along the minus strand of QUSF01000001.1, from coordinate 67,531,419 downwards.
CTTGTCCAAGGTCAAACAAGGCCAGTGGTGAGGTTGGGACATCGCTGACAAAGGCGTGAAGAAACCTGGGCAAGGGTGAGGAGTGAGGAAGATGAAGAGCAAGGAAGGCAAAGCTAAAGGACAAAGCTGCTGAAAGAATTACCTGGGCATTAACTGCCAGTAGTCAGGGATATTCCTGAAATGAGGATGATTTTAATCCCTGGAGGGTGACATTGCAGCCAGATGAACAGATGAGGAGGAAATTCCCCTTATCATGCAAAGAATCCTTCCCCAAGGATCTCTTTGCTCTCAATGATGCTTCAGCCTCGAGTGCCAGCTGTTCTCATTCACTGATTGCAGCAAAGCACTTTGCAGATGCAGAGTGTTCCAGATGTGCACATTTGGTGGAGCGAGGAAGTTGTTCCCCCGTGGATGGCTGGAAAAAGGAATCTGCTGCAGCCAAGGCAGGGATTTGCTGAGCCCAGACTTCCATAGATCCAAGATTTTCCTCCTGGCACAGGAGAGCTCTGAAAAATCAACCCAAATCGTAGAAAGGTTTGGGTTGGAAAGGATCTTAAAAACCATCTCATTTTAGTGTTTGGTATTCAGAGCAAGTCCTGGACAGTTGCTGCCCTTGAATGTTTGTATTTTTTGTCTTTTTTTTTTTGGGGGGGGGGGGTTTGGTGTTTTCTTTTGGCACAGCACATGTCCACGCCCCATTTAAGACAGAGTTTAGACAGTGACAGAAATCATAACTCAATTTTTTCCAGGGTTTTTTTGGATGATCCAAGTGAAAGAACTATTCTGATGCCCACATAGAATAAATCATAGAATCCTGGAATGGTTTGGATTGGAAGGGAACTTAAAGATCATCCAGTTCTATCTCCCTGCCATGGGCAGGAACACCTTCCACTATCCCAGGTTGCTCCAAGCCTCATCCAGCCTGACCTTGAACACTTCCAGGGATGGGCCAGCCACAGATTCCCTGGTCCAGTGTCTCCATAAAAGAACCAGTGGCCAGAAACTGAGGCTTGGAGGGGCCAGGTTGGGAAGAAAACCCAAGAGCTTCACACTGCAAGTGGTGGGAGACTGGGCTGATCTTCCCAAAAACGCAGTGGAAATGCTGGATGTTTTAATGGATTCAAGGAAGAGTCAAACAAACATCCTGAGGGTTCTTAAATGAGCAAACCACAGCTGTGGCAGCAATTTGAGCTTAGTCTGGCTCCTGGGGAATCCTTGGGAACAAGTTTAGCCCATGCAGGAATTTTTTGCCTGTGGCCACTGGGTTTGACAGATCCTCCATCCATCCACCCCCACTTTTGTGCTCCTAAGGATATTCCCAGGATGTTTTTGTGCTTCTTTTGCAGCTTTCTCCCTGACCTGCTTCTCGTGCAAAGATGCAACTTCCAACATGCATTGTCTCAGCACCACCAAATGCTCGGATAACGAGAAGTATTGTCTGACAAGCTATACCACCTCAGGAATCGGTGAGTGTGGAGCTTTCCCAAGGCCCTGAGAACAAGGTGGGGCTCAGGTGGGGCTCACAGCTCATCCTCCTCCCACCAGGAGGTGCAATGGAGGAATTAATTAGGATTTTAGCATGCAGATAACAAATCCTGGGAAGGTGGGAACTTGGCCTGGGTCTGTTGCAACATATTGTAAAAATACTTCTGATTAAACTCTCAATCTACTGCTGATTGAACACTCTCAGGACAGGGAGATGCTGGAATGAAAAGAATTATTTTTATTATCCCTGCACAAACTCCTTGTCTCAACTCCAAGCTGAATTTCTGCCCATGAGGTGGTGGAAATGGAAAGTGCTGGGTGCTGTGGAAGGAGCAATCCCAAGGCACGGTGCCAAAGTCTTGCAATCTCACACTGTACAAATAAGTCCCAAATTCTTGCCCTCAGCTGGCCCTGAAACCAGCAAAGCATTTTTAAGGCCTGGAGAGGGTGTCCATAGGTCACACATACACAAACAATGATGGAATGTGATGAAACCCAAGGGAAAACTCAACGGCATCAAGCGCAGAATAACAAATTCCCCACGGGATTGCACAGCCAGGCTATGAAATCTTAAAAAAAAAAAAATGAGATGAAAACCTGAACTTTTCCTGCTGTTTTCTCTCCCTCCCACTCCAGGCAATGACCGGCACCAGCGAATCACCAAGAAATGTTCTTCATTTTGCCCAACAATTGACCTGAACATCGGCATAGCTGGAGTCGCCACCAGCTGCTGCGAGACCTCCCTGTGCAACATCAGTGGGGCCAGCAGCGTGAAAACCAGCTCCACCATCCTCACCCTGGGGGTCCTGGCCAGTCTCGCCTGCATCCTCAGGATGGGTTTTTGAGGGGTTTTGGGGGAAAATGAGCTGCTTGGCTTTGCATGGCATGGTTCAAGCTGCTGTCCATCAGGTGGGAATGCTGCCCCGTGCCTCCTACCTGGAAGGTCGCCTCCCATCAGGAGGTGTTTTTTGCTCTTTCCACGCTCTGATGACAACACAAAATTATGTTTGAGAGAGAAAGGGGTAAAATGGAGCCCTGCACATGCAGAAAGGCCCCATGTAGCCACCATCTCTCCTACTCCTGGCATTTATAACTCCGTGCATTTTTTGCCTTTCATTTTATCCCCGCCATTCTCTTGTGCCAATTTTTTTTTCCCATTTTCCACCCTGCATCATTTTGCTCCGAGAAAGCCTTTAATATTCCAGTTGTTAAACAGAAACTGGGCACAATAAAGTGTTATTTTATTCAATTGTGTGGCTGTGTGGAGTGGCACACTGGATGTAGCTGCTGGATGTATCCATGTTATGGGATAAAAGCGGAGGCGTTCGCCTGCAAGTTGAACGGGAATTATGCTGAAATATATTAAAATTACTTTGCATTCACTTCAGGAAGCCTCTCCCCATATTTTATTTTTTTCTGCACTGGCAGAGATGGCATTTTTGTGACTGAATTTCAGAATAAACTGAATTCTATTTAAATTCCTTTCAGTTCCTCTCCTGGGTCAGCTGCCTGGAAGGAAACGGCTCTTGAGCTCTCTAGGAAACAGAGGGGACACGGCAGGGAAGGGATCTGGAGCATTTTCTTTAAACTGGTTTAAGATCTCTCAGTGGAAATTCCTTTAGAAACATTAGGATTATTTAGGAAAGGGAGAAGAGTATCTTGCACCGTGCTTTAAGGAAAATCGTAGGAATAGACAGATGGTTTCTGAAAAGAAACCTGGGATTTTTCAAATTCATCTATGAAAAAATATTAACACTGCAAATAAACCTTATATGTTTGCTTGTCAAGTTAAAATTGAAGTGACTCATTACCCTGCTCTGACCTTCCTTGTGGATAATCTTAGGAATGAGGGGTTTGCTCCCCCCAGCCTTTCCAGGGAGGCTGAACTGCTTCTCCTGGGAGGAAGGAGCTCTCCATAAGGATCATCCCGAGGAAGATCTCCCAGGGAAACCAGCTGGGTGTAGCTCACCCAACTGGTTTTCTCCCCCTAGGCTCCTTGCACAGCTCCATTTGACAGGAGTTTTCTGGGATTAGAGGAACAACAACTCTCGGGAACAGCCACATCTTTGTTCCTTACAACAGCTTTGCAGAGGAAACGTGGGCTCGTGGCCCCAGCTCATCCTGATCTGCTCTTACCCCTTCCTGTGCGCCTTCCTCTCATCCACGTCCAGTTCTGCATTCCCTGGTTGTTTCCTCTCCCAGATTTCCTTGTTGGCTTCTTACTCCAGTCTTACTCTGGGTTTTTCCATCCAAACTCTATTTCCTTTCCTCAACACATCGTTCTCTCCTCAGTGTAAATGCAAGACTGGCTGAGGATACTTTGATTTTGGCCATGAGTCTCCCCATTCTCACCACGGATTTTATCGCCTTTCCCACCGAGCTGGCTCCATCCATCTGCACCATTTATTCTCCTCACCCTGCGTCCCTTCCTGCCAAATTTAGGGATATTCAAGTGAAACAGATCCAAAAACCTCCAAACAAGCCAATTCTGTGACCTTGTCAGGCCAATTTCTGCCCCGCACCCCGCTCCTAACATGGTGACAACTGAACTGTTTGGGATAATCTTCATCCATCCTGTGCCATCCACAAGTTTAGGATTCCTTAGGGACAATGGCTGGCATGGGGAAAGGCCAAGATGGGGCTGGTACGGCCTCAGGTCTTGTTCTGCTCAGCTTGGGAGTCCAGACCTGCCCTTGGCAGCCAGGTTCAAAATAAAGGTCACGGCTTGACCTGCCTGAACTTGGCAGGTGCCTCTGTTTTGGGATCAGAAGGATCCTGGCATGGAAAAGGGGATGGAAGCATGTGGGACACCCCTGGAGGGTTTCATGGCTGTTGTATGGAGAAGTTACAAACAGCTCTGGGAATCCAGAAGTGCCATCCCTAAGGGAGCAGCTCTGTCCTGGCTGGCTCCTTCTTGCCTAATTTCCCCCTGACCCCACTGGTTTTTTCCTAGTGCCCAACAAAACTCGTCCAAAGCTGACCCACATCCCAAAGCCCTTATCTGGAGGCGAGAGCAACTTCCCTGGGGCACAGGAGGCCCTGAAAACAGGAGAGCTGCCCTGGTGAACCCTCCCCTTGGAATGTTGTGTAAGAGGAGACTCTGCCAGCCTTCAGAAATCCTGACTGACGCCTCCCACGCACGTACTGCTCCCTAATTCCACATCCTTCCATCACCCCGGGTTTCTGGTGCCTCCCATGGCTGCACACTCCTCACATGGGAGCGTTGAGCTGCTCCTGTGATGCCTGCAGGGCTCTTGGGAAGGAGACAGGAGTCTCATTCCAGTAGCTGGAATTGATCCTGGGAGGTATCTGCCTCTCTCTCCCTGTGGATTATATCAAAGTCATTTTTTCAGAGCTCTGAGTCACTGCACCAGGACCTGGATCAGCCAAGGAGGCCTTTCCCTGCCTAACCGAGGCAAATGCAGGAGGTGCTTTAACTTTGGCCCTTCTTTTCCCTCTCAGGGTTTTTCCACCATTGGTTTTGAAGGATTTGTGGTGCCTGCTGCTCTCTTTGAATAATTCCCCTGCCTTTTCCCCTACAACAGGAAATTTCTCCCTCTTTTGGCTGTTTATTTGCCTCGATGCCAAAGCAAGGGACAGGATGGATGCAAGAGGTCACAGCAACACCCTCAGTGGGTCTAAAAATCTCCTGGAAACCATGGAAAGGGACAAAAGCAACCCTTTTTCCAAAGCTGAATGTTGCTTTCTTGTCACTGAGCCAACCCATGGCTCCAATTTGAGTCCACTGCCAACTCATGGCTCCAATTTGATCAACTTTAATTTTCTTGTATGGATAATGTTAAGATTACTCCAGAGAGGTGACTCAGCTTCCTTGGGGATTTTTTTCCCCCAGTCTTCCTTAATCTTACTCCTCACTTGGTGTCCCTGCTCCAGGCACCCCTTCCAGGCTGTGATCCGTGGCTGCAGGAGACACCTTCTCCATGCTGGATCCTCGAGTGAGGTCTCTGAGTGCTTTTGAGTTTTGTAATCTGCTCTGTTGGTAAATAAATCTCTTTTCCATGCTCTCCATGCACCGGGAAGGGAGAATGCTCCAGCATTCCAAGGTACATTAGAACCACAGTACTAAGGAAGATATTCACGTCCTGGAGACAGCTCCCAGAAAACTCAGAAAATCCCATTTCCCACTCAAATTTCTCTCCTTAGTACATATTTGTTGGATGTGCTGGGGGTGATGTTTCAGCCTCAGTGCTCCTCCAAAGTCAAAGTCAAAATCAAAATAGAAGTTAAAGTCAAAGTCCAAGTCAAAGTCAAAGTCAAAGTCAAAGTCTACGACAAAGTTGACTTGTGCTTATCCTATTCCCAGAAGATTCATGTGGGAATAAAATGGATGTTGGAAAAGTCAACAAAGCCAGGTTGGGTGGGGCTGGGAGCAACCTAGGATACTGGAAGGTGTCCCTGCCCATGACATGAGTGATTTTTAAGGTCCAAGGTGGATTTTAAGGTCCCTTCCTACCAATCCAATCTGTGATTCTATGGAAATCAACAGGAGCTGGGATATGGAAGGGGAAAGGAATAAACACAACATGTCTGTGGGATAAAAAACACCAAAAATATGGGAGAAAAAATGGTTTTTTTTCAGTCTCACTGCAAAATGTCAGCAAGGAGCCACACCCACTAATGAGGGAGAGAAACCTGTTTATAAAACACTGGGGCAGAGGACCAAGTTGTCCTGCGTGAAGCACAAGGCTCGGTGTGATCATCACCACATGCCCGCTGACCTCACCGACCTCCAAAACCCAGGGAATGTCTGTCGGGACACGGGGCTTGAACAACTCTGGAATTCACCACCGGATGGCGTCATTCCAGGAGCAGATCAGGAGGGCCTGAAAAAAGTGTCAGAAAATCACATGGATCGGGAAATCATCCAGTGTCGGAATGATTCATGTTAGAAACAGACAAAAATACCCTGCTGGTGGCTACATGCAGGGAATTGCCAGTTAAGTTATTCCCTAATTGCCAGAAAAAGCGGGGTTTGACAATATTTTCTTTCTGCGGTCCAGGACTAATCTTGTTTTAGAGGAAGCTCTGTGGATGTGGCAGCTCGAGCTCCTACAAGATGCATCTTGAATGAGGGTCTCTATCCCAGACTGTCAGGAACAGATTTTAAGGGAATTCAGAGGAGAGAAACAACACAGAGAAATAAAAGTAAAAGGATTGATTTAAGAGCAGGCATTTGAGAAAATGACACTTTGAGGGATGGCTCTTTCCAGAGCAGAGCTGCAATTCCAGGGTGCCAATTTGTGGGCTTGGAAATGGAGGCCCTGATTTCCAGAAACTGTTGGGCGTGGAGAAAAGCAGCTCCTCTAAAGAATCCCTGGATAGCAGCAAAAAGCCATTGAGTTAAAATTGTAGAAGGTATTTGAGGATTACAAGCAGGAAAAACAGCAAGCAGAGGGATTAACCAGAGGAAAATTGATAAAGAAATGAAGACTGGCATGTAAATTTGAGGAAAATCTTCTGTTTAACCAACCATTAGCTAATTAAATTAAGTGTAAAACACACTGATTTTGAGGTAAACCAGCTTAGGCCAGCTAGAGGCTGGTGCTGTTGAATAATTAAAACCAATGAATGGTACAAACCCTGGAGCATCACGTGCTGTCTAGGCAAAGGGACTAGAAAAATTCATTCCTAGGACAATCTCCCCGTGCCTCCGGGCTCTGCTTTCATCAGAGCAGCGGCTCTGGAAGGAAGGGAAGGAAGAAATTCAGAGGAGGAGAGAGCAGATCCTGACTTCCCATCACTCACACGACTGGAAGAGCAAGAAATGTGTGGCTGAAAGGGTTTTTCCCCAAGGTGCCAGCCTGTTCCAAGGGCTCTGGTGTGGAAAACTCCCACATGAACACTCCACACCCTCGGGTGGATTTCATGTCCACCTGGAACCTGTAAAACTGCTGCTGTTGGGCTGGGGTATAAAACCTTCCCTCCAAACATCTTCCCAGTCCTGCTGGGAGGATCTGCTGGAGATGAGGACTCCTCTTGTCACCTTGCTGGCTGCTGTGCTCTGTGTGGAACAAGGTGAGCCTCTCGTGCTGCTCCTACTTGAGACAAGGATTAGGGGGAAGATGGTGACAGTTTTCCACGTGGCAAAGCTCCAGAGGGCTGTCACCAACTTCGCAGTGTTGTGGTGGTGTCACCAATGTCCTTTTGCACCTCAGTCAGTGATTCGGTGCAGAAGTGAGATTCTGGTGAATTGTTTCTTCTTTCCAGTGCTGGAGCTCTGGTGGTGCTGGATGCCAGGTTAAATCCACACTGTGGTCCTTGGGATCTTCCAAAAGGAGGCAAGCTGGAAGTGACACAAAGCATAACAAAATGGGTTTTTTTTTCCTTAATAATTTAAGTTTTTGAGTATTTTAGAGGCTTTTCTGTCCTGCTGCTTCCTCCCTTGTAGTGGTTTGCCATGTGTCTTCCTAGGAAATGCAATACTGAGAATTTTGTAGATTAAATCAGAGGCAGAGGTGACAGAACTTTTCATGTTAAAGGCATCCTGCTCCCAAAGGGAAGGCTGAGTGTTGTCCTCCTTCTGGGAGTGAGACACACGTGTTGCTCCACCACTCCTGGCATGTGGGAATGATGACCAGAGTGCCAAAATTTCCCCCACACCTGATGGTTTCCCAGAAACCATGATACGAATCTGGTTGAGAAAGAGGCACCTAATTAATCAATTATCACTGATGTATCAACCCCCTGCTCCTACATCCTTTGGAATGGTTCTCCAGCGTGCCTGGAAGAGCAGGACCTTCGGCCAGTTTTGGGTGTGGGAAAAGGACTGTTCAATTAATAAAAAAAAAATGAATTAGTGCCCACAATTCCTGATTGAAGCAACGTAGCATGAACAGAAGAGGAGAATTTTCAAAGGCAACGTTCTCAGCGTGACCCAGGATGAATTGGAAAGCTCACGGAGATCCATGATCACAGGTTCATGGTGGGATTCCTTACTGCTGGCATTTGATTTGGCAGCAGATTCCCAACGGATTTAAGAACAGGCTTTTACACAGCACCTTTCTGTAGCCCAGCCCAGAAATTGGAGATTTCTGGCCTAAAACTGCGACAAAGGAAAATGTGGAAACTGGCATTTGACCCTTCTCAGGCATCCTGGGTCTCATCTGAGACCCTAATGATCAAATGTTGGTCAAAACTCTCGATCTCTCAGACAAACAAAGAGGGTCTTTCGCCTTTTCAACCCCTAAACTCACTGTTTTGTGAATTTTGAGTCCAGCAAAAATCATAAAAGGTCTTGATCCTTTTCAGAGAATCACATTAAGGGTGGAAAAGACCTCCAAGATCATCAACTCCTCGCTGCAATGTTGGACAAGACCAGGCAGATATTTGCTTAAGGTGTCCCTGAAAGTTTCCAGCAAGGAAGATTCCACAACCTGGAATTGCTCAGAGACTCTCATCCCTTTAGGAATTTAGTTTTAATATCTCTTAGCACCTATTTTTGTTCTGTTCTCTCATATTTCCACCATGGGACACATAAAATATTTTATTACTTTCTTCTTTGCTGCATCTTTTTTTCTTGCACGAAGAAGATTCCCGTGGCTTTCCTCAGCATATTCTCATTTTCAACAGACAAACCAAACCCTTCCAACCTTTTTGACAAGGTCACATTTCCATGATCTCTGACCTTCTCCCTCTCCTCTGGTCCCTCTCCAAATGCTCTGAATTTTTGGAAGCGCTGCGGAGAGATTTGGGCATGGGGCTCCAGCTGAGGCCCTGCCAGGGTGGAAAGGCCACTTTGTGTATCTTGCACATGACATTTCTGCCCCTGTCCCCTTGGGTGACGCCGGTTTCCATGGCTGGAACGTGACACTGTCGACTCCTGCTGTTGTCTCTGTGGCTCTGAATCGTAACTGAACCAATTATTTGTCACCCTATATTCAAATGTCTAAGTTTTATCTATTGTAATTTATTTCTCTTTACTTAATTGCATCCACACTCCTTTTTCACTTTTTTATTGCATCCATTTAAAATCACTTAAAACCACAGGATGATTTGGGTTGAAAGGGAGCTTCAAAATCATCTCATCCCACCCCCTCCCATGGGCAGGGACACTTCCACTATCCCAGGTTCTCCAAGCCCTGTCCAACCTGGCTTGGGAACTTCCAGGGATGGGGCAGCCACAGCTTCTCTGGGAAACCTGTGCTACCCTCACAGGGGAGAATTCCTTCCATTGCTCCAGTTGGTTTGACCAATATTCCTGGGGAATTACCCTCTGAGGGTCTTTTCATGCCTGGCTTTGCAGCTATTCCCTGGAATTTTCAGCAGCTCGTGTTTCCTGGGCTTGCTTGAGAACAACATCATTCAAAGTCGTGCCAAAAACTCCATAAAACCTCCTTGAATCTCCTCTACTCAGCACATGAAAATTCAACTTCTTGTAGAGGAGAATGATGCAAAAAGATCAACAGTTGGGGACTTTTTTCCTTCCTTTCTATCTGAAACTTCTCATTTTATGGTGTGACCTCTGCTGTCCTTCCACTTTCTCACTGCCAACTTCTTATCAGGCAAAAGTGTGCTCACAGGGACGCGTCCTTTAGTTGTTTTTGCCCTTTCCAAAGTGACAGACTGGCCCCAGACATAGCAGGAACTCAGCCAGCATTTGGCTCTGTTTCCCCTCAAAAAATTAGCTTTGTTTTTAAAGGAACTCAATCACAAAACCCCACAGTCTGCTCTGGGTGATTTCACGAGCTCTGAACTCAACCACCGCTATTAAACCTTTCCATCTGCCCTGCTGGGGAGTGCTCTGCACGTATTTTAGGGTGTTTTATCACCCAGACTCTGTTTTTGCTCCTCATCGTGATGCCTCAGGTTTTGGCTTTTATGTTTTTCAGATTCTGGGCTGCTTTAGCGTGTGGGTCTGAGCTTCATATTAGGGGATGGTGAGCTCTCTGCACAGAGCAGGGAGACAAAACAATTCCTTCTCCAGCTGGGGACCAAGGACAAATAATCCAAATCTCAGATCCAGAAGCATAAACAAAGGTGGACTGAAGAGAGAAAAACAAGGATGAGACATCATGGGCTAAAGCTATAATTGGACAATTAACTCCAATATGCAAATGAACAAAAACTTATCAAAGTGAGAGACCCCATGACCAGTCATGCATTTTGTGACCATTTTGGTTCATCTTGGGTGTAGCCCTGGCTGGGTTCTTGTGCTGCCCAAGGGGCATCCATTGAGGCCTTTTAATAAATCCCTGCTTTATTCTTTAGCTCTGTCTAGTCTCTGTTCTAGGTCAGCCTCCACAAGGCATCACTTCCTCTTATTTCCTGCTTTCCAGAGGTCTGGCCTACCACATTTTGGTTTTGAGGGCAAGCAGAGATGTTCTCGGCAGGAAACACAACTCATCGCCGCGTGACCTTCCTGCCAATCATCTGCCACTGCTGCAGATGTCGGAATTATCTCACCAAATCTGCCTTTAGCACTTAAACCAAGCTTTTGGTTAAGATTTTCCATCCGTTCCCGATTTTAGGCTAAAACCAGGAGTTTGACAGAGCATCTGAGGGCACTCACCAGACCTCCCAGAACTGAGGTTAGGCCAGTTCAGTGACGTTCAAGCACAAAAAAAAGAAATGTGACAGCAGTCTCTGAGCCAGATGAAAGAGAAGTAGGACACTGGGCATTGTCCACCTCCTCGAAGCGCTATGGAAATCTTTAAATTCTCCCTGCCAAGCCTTGCCCAGGAGAAACCCTGAGCAGTAATTGGCAATTCCCATGGCCGAGCCCTCGGGACCGAGCTGCTATGGCTCAGCAATAATCTCCTTCATAAAAGCTCCCAAATCCTTGAATTCTACTCACATCTCCTGCTCCCAGGGATTGCAAACAGATCGATAACACTTCTCAGCCTGAGCCAGAGGAGACAGAGAGGGATTTAGCGCTGCTGCCATGGGTCAGGGGATAAAGAAAGCCGCTGGTCATTCCCACAAAAACATTCCTCAGGCTGTAACAAGGGAAATGGAGATCTCTGCACGGGAACTTTTGTGGTTTTTAAACCCTGTAATGTGTTTTTTCCTGTTTTTTTTTTTTCCCCAGTTTATCCATTCATGTGCTACACCTGTAAAGAACAAGAGTCCAACAAGGACTGTTTGACCATTTCCATGTGTGCCGAGGAGGACAAACACTGTGTGACCGTCCGGAGGGATGTCGGGACAAGTAGGTTTGGGAACAACACCTTGTTTGTTTTGTAGGAGAGCAGTCCCAGGAATGGGATTTCATCCCAGTACGGGAACAACAGGCCTTGGTGACCAGCTTTTAGGAGATACTGACCCTGTGGCTGCTGCAGTGTCCAGACACACTTGATACTCCTGCTGGAAACTGGGGAAATGATGAGGACACACAGAGCAGCACCAGGGAGTGCATTCCCACCTGGAGCTGTGCGTGTTTCACTCCCAGAACTGTTTTGAGAAATGTTTTGGCCAAACCTCACTGTGGCTGACTCCCTGTGCCAAGCACAACCCTTCAGGTCTGTCCTGGGGGCTCTGTGCCCTCAAAGACCTTCACGTGCTCTTGTCCCAAATCTCAGGTCGTGCAGAACATCCCCCCTGTGTTCATGCTGTAGGAAAAACCATCCTGGTGGGAATGACCCAGCCTGAGCATCACTTCAGGCAGCTGGAGCTGAGAACCACAGGTGCTAATTCCACGTTAGGATTGACAAAACTTAAAAACGTGGAGCCCAGAGAAGTCCTGGTTGGACTTGATGATTTTAAAGGCCTTTTCCAACCTTTACAATTCTAGGATTCTATGGCACTGTGGCTGCCCCATCGCTGGAAATACCCAAGGCCAGGATGGATGGGCCTCTGAGCAACCTGGTTTGGTGGGAGGTGTCCTTGCCTGTTGGATTATTCCTGGCTTTTATAGAAACAGGGCAACTGAGAGGCATTTTAAAAGATTTCATTCCATTATCAGTCTCGTAGGAGGGTGAGACATTAGAGATGTAAAACTCAACGCCATTCTTACAGAAGCCAACCCACTTCCTGGTCACAATACTTTATAAATGTTTTCCAGCCTATTAGCTTTTGCCACACAATGCTGCTGTTACTTTAAACATCAATCACTTATATTTTTACCCCACATGGTCTTGCTACAATGCACCTTTCACAGTTCTAATTCCCTAAAATACCTGGGATTTTTTGCAAGGCCATATTTTGAAACCTGTTGAAGATTGTTCCTAGCTCAATTTCTCTCTCAGCAATGTCATGTCTGTCCCATGGCCTTCCTAAGTCATCTCGGTGTTTGCATACACATGTACAAGGCTGTGTGAGCTTTCAGTCGGTTTTGAGAATTCATTACAAATTCGTTTCTCACATCTCGCCCTGTTTTTTGGATTGTTAAAACTTTTTTGATGGTCTTTGTCATTTGTTGTACATAGTGAAGTATACAACTCATTACAAATCCATATCTCATGTCTGCCCATGGATGATTTTTAAGGTCTCTTCCAACCCAAGCCATTCCATGATTCTGTGATTAATTCCATGAAATTTGCCTTGATGATTAGTGCCTGGCCTTCCTTTACTCGCCAAAACAGATTTAGCCACAAAAATACTTAAACAATTATTTTTCATCCCCCTTTTTCCCTTTTCTCCCCCACTTTTTTTTCCCCTGCATTAGAGCCCAACAAGCCTAAATACGTCATCTCCAAGATGTGCTCTCCAACGTGTCCGGCAACAGGTCAGCAACAACTCCAAAGCTCCCAGAATGTTTCCTGCTGTGAGAAACCCCTGTGCAACGTGAATGGAGTCAGCAGGAGGCAAAGCAGCCAGGGACTGATGTCCCTGGGTGTCCTGGCCGGCCTCGCTTACATCTTTGCATACAGCTTGTGATGGGTTTGGCAGAGCTCCCCGTGATGGCTGAAATAAAAGTGTTGTTCTGGGATAATTTTCCACTCTCTAAGATTTGTGTTTTGTGGTTGAGCTTCCCCCTGGGATTTTTGAGAGAGCCTGGGTAAGTCAGGTGCTGAACTCCCATTGATTTCCTGAGCCTGCTTGAATCCGAAGTGTCCCCAGACATCCAACTCACCTAAGAAAACATACAGAAAAATGGCCTTTTTGACATGTTCAAGCTTCAAATCATTATTGCTCCGAGGAGATCCTTGAAGGCATAGTTTTGTCTCTCACTTTCAAAGCTCTGCGAGGAACAACATCCCACCTGCCAGAAACACAGGGAATGGCTCCACGGTTGTGTCAGCACAGGGGATGATCGGTGAATTTGCTCACAGTGAGTCTGGTTATCAAACATCTGTTTACAAACAAGCAGGTGGAAGTAAAGCTGATTTGTGGCAGTGCTGTGGACGTTTCTCGAGCCTCTCTGGGGAGCAATTTCTGGCTCCTCAGGGTCTTTCCTCCCATTCCCATTTTGAAATGAGCTTCCCACATCGGAGAAAAGAGGGAAAGGCAGAGAGGGAAATATCTGGCTGAGAGAGGAAAGACAGTGGAAAGGTGGGAGAGAGAAGGGAAGGAATTGGGGGCAGCCTGCTGAGCTGGGAGTTGCTCTCACACTGCCTCCTCATGGACCTCATCCAGCTGGAAAAGACATCCCCATATCTATTCCCCTCTTATTTTTTCCCAGGGCCAAAACAACCTCACACAGCTGTCACCAATCCCTGTCATTCAGAGGCAGTGAGAGGCTTTCCACAGACCCACGTTCCTGGCAGAGAAACCATCGATTGTGTTGAGCTTTGTTTGGTTTTGCCCTGCACGCTCTCTGCTCCCTCCTCTCCCCGCGGGAGCTGCAGCTGAGGGGAGACAGAAAAGCTCTGTAAGAGGCCTGGGGGGTGTCACAGAGAAGAAGAAGGGCAGCCAGCCAGGGACTCACACAAACAGCTCAGAGCTTCTTGGGTCACAGCCCCAGCTGCAAGCTCCCATTCCTGGAAAACACACAGAAAAAAAAAAAAAAGAGAGAGAGAGAAAAGGAAAAGCTGGCAGCATCCCTCGCTCAGCTGTGTCCTGGGAGAAACCAGAGCTGGTCCAAACAATAGAAGGGTGTCGGTTTTTTTTGTTGTGCTTGATGGTTAAGTGAGATCTTTGCTTTCTCTGAAGCACTCCCCTGGAACTCTGCTGGGTTTTGGTTGCACATGTGGATTTTTGAGGCATTTCACGGTGCCTGGATTTCAGAGCCACTGGTTTTCCAGGAGAATGAAAGATTCCATGTCAACTTAATGTTTTGTGCTGTGAGCTCTGGATCTGGTGACTGGTTTTAAGTAGTTTGTTTAACGGATGGAGGGGAAATAAAGGAAATGAAGGAGGTGACACCACAGTAGTGGGCAGGAACAAGAGGACACCGACACCCCACTGAGCTGTGCCTGGAGATGACAGCTGTCAAAAGCCCAAATCAACAGCAGAACCTGCTGTTAATTTTCTCTCACCAAAGACAACCTCAAAAGGGAAGGAAAATTAGGATGGAGAAGGGGAAGAACAAAAAGAAGGAAGAGATGTCCAGCTGCTCAGGGCAGGCACTGGTAGGGCTGTGGTGGCTGTGCTGCATCCCAATTCCAGGAGCAAGTCCTCCGGGAGCATGTCCTCCATACCCTGCACAGTTTTTCCCTGCAGGACCTCAGGTGCTTTCAAAAAACTCCGAGAAAGTTGGGCTCCAGGCCAAAGCTGCTACTGTTTTACCACCTGTCATATTGTCAGGAGAACGAGGAAGTAGAAGGAGCAATTTTTATCTCAACCAGTTTCGCTGGACACGAGAAAGCAAAATCTTGGTGGAGAGACCATATGGAGGGGAAGGAACAAGTGGAGGGTTGAGATAAGTCCAGTGAGGGTGTGGGGAACCAGGATGGACACAGTTCAGGAGGGAGAACAAACTTTATCCTGATCTTTTGCAGACCCTTACTGCCAGCTCTTCCCCCACTTTTCACCACAACTGTTTAAGTGCTGACAGAAGGTCAAATGAGAGTGGTTTCCTAGAACTGTCTACAAATTTAGAGGAACCCTTTATCTTCCTGAAATTTCTGGATGCCAAAACAGCTGAAGTAGCCAGGATTATCCTGCCTGATTCTTTGGAGGTGAAGGGGTTGTGTTTAAAAGGATTTACTCGTTGTCTTGTCCACCCACCCAGTTCCTGGACTGAAAGCTCCTGGCTGTGGATGCTGAAGGTCACAGAAAAGTAAATCTGGAGGTTATCAAACATTTGTTTACAAACAAGCAGGTGGAAGTAAAGCTGATTGGTGGCAGTGCTATGGACGTTTCTGGACTTTGACAGCGCGGATCCTCTGAGTGGGAAATCGGTGGAAGTCTTTCAAAAAAAAAAAGAAAGAGGGACAATTTAAAACTCCATGATTGGAGGTGAGGAATGGGCTGATTATGAGGTCACAGCTCCCTTTCCACACTGGTTCCTCCCTTCCCTAGGCTGGAGGAAGGTGCAGGTGGAAGATCAAGGCTTCTGTGGCTCAGCTTTAGGCAAAGCCTAAATCTCCTTTTTTTTCCACATGGATTGAATCAGTCCCATTTCATTTTTCCAGTGTGAGGTTTGGGTGCTGGTGCTCTCCAGGCTGGGCTGTCTGGGAGAAGAATTCCAGGTGATTCTTGGAGCCTCAGTGTAGGATGTGTTTTTCCAATCCCACAGCTTTGAGCGGCACTTGCAGAGTCAGGAGTTGTGTTTGGAGCAAGAGGGAATACAGGTGTGGAGACACAACCACATCAAACACAACAGCAAGAACCACTTTGCTGCCACAGACATTAATGAGATGAACTAATTAACACATCAAAAGTGAATAAAATTAGTGTTTTCTACATAAATATGCAAATCGGTGAGGTTTGTCAGCCAAAGTGGTGTCCAGGAAAACTGGGAGAAGAAATCCATCACAGCTACCAAACCCAGCCTGTTTCTCCTGCTCCTGTACCTTTGCAACAGGGAAATCTGGGTGTTTTGGGAGACTGGGTAACAACAAATCACAGACTCATGAAGGTTGGAAAAGCCCTCCAAGATCATTGAGTCCAACCTGTGACCAATCCTCACCTTGTCAACCAGACCAGAGAGCGCCACCTCCAAATTCTTTCCATGAAGAAATGTGGAAATAACCCATTATTATAAAGGGCATAGGGTACTCTTAGGGACACACAGAGCAGCCAACCCAGAGTGGGAAAAAAGCTGTGAAATAGATAATCAGTCAATGGTGTAGGGGCTATCAAGGAGGGAGGGATGATCAGCAAGGATTTTGTGACAGGTGGGTGATATCCCTCCCTGTGACAAGATAGCAAAAATCTGTGAGGGTAAAAGTGGTACCTGTCACACAGCTCAGCCTTAATAAAGCTTTTGGCACAGTGTCATGTGATGGGCTCAGAAGCAAAACCAAGGAAACACAGTCGGGCTGAAATCATGAGCAAATCACAGCCAACAATTTGCTGTCAGGCTGGAACGATCCATTAAAAGGCTCCTCTTGGCTCTGCGATGATGCAAAGTTTTAATTGCTGGTTTGGATGATGTATTAGGCAATAAATTCACTGAGCTCACGGGTGATGAGCTGAGAGAATCTGCAAACAGGAGAATTCTGGGTGATTCCAGTAAATTTAAGTGGTAGGTTGAGAAAAGAGGGTGTAATTTAGAAAGGACAAGCACAAAAAGCTCTGCAGTTAATGTGGCACAAATATGGGATGAGGGAATCTCCCTTGCAGCAATCTGGCAGGAAAAGAAGGTGTGCTGGATCACAAATGTAACACATGTCAAACTTTGAGAAAAAATGTGAAACAAAGCCCTGCTGGAATTCTGCACTCCACGGAAAAATCTTACACATTGCACTGGGAAATGTGAACTGGTGTGTGACGGGATGAGAACCTTCCAGATCCTCCAAATGGAAAGCTCAGGTTGCTTTGTTCTTCCCACTTTTTGTGTTGGGGTTGACGCAGCAGCAAAGAGGATTTTAGATAGGATCAGAAGGAATTCCTGGCATCTGAGGTAGGGTGAAGAGCTGGAAAACTGCCTCCAGAAGCAGCAGCTTTAGTACCATAATTAGGATTCATCAAAGCATGGAAAAACTTCAGTCTCAGCGTCTCCTTCGTGTCTCCAGTGGGGCTGAATGAAGTAATTCCTGGTCATTCCCATTCCTGCCTCTCTCTGTCACCTTTCTGTCATTCCCTCCACCAGAGCAGAACTGGGGTGCTCGGGATTGGGCTTTGCTTTATCACAGAATCATGGAATGTTTTGGGTGGGAAGGGACCTGAAAGATCTCGTTCCAACCAGTCTGGCCATGAGCAGGGACACCTTCCATGAGATCAGGTTGCTCCAAGACAGAGACTGAACAGCAGAAGTAACCCAAAGCTCTTCCAGTGATGTGGAAAGAACTTCCTTGCAGGAATTTTCACTCCAAAGGATGTTCAGCTCCAGGGGTCCCAGGATTTCAGTCAACATTAAAGCAGTGCTGAGGCAGAAGGTGGAGAGAGTTCTGCATAGAAATTATGATTTTACTGTTTTCCTGCTGATTCCTTATCAGGCAAGTCCTTAAATTCCACACAAAGAATTGGGGGTGCCAGGGGTTCAATTTTCCTTGGTCCAGGAGAGGCAGGAGCAGGCCCTGGCTCTGTGCCCAGGGCTCACAACAGCTCACCTGGGATCTGCCTGCAGCTCCAGGATGCAGAATTAGATATTAATCAGCAATTAGATAACGAACAGGCACTGCTCTTGGAAATGAGGAATTCCCTTCTGCAGTCACAGGAAACTGGAGGAATAAAACTCCATGCGAGATCTTCAGGGAGAAGAGAGAAGAGATTTTATACTTGATAATATAAAAATCTTGGAGAAAGTGGATTTTGCCTTTCACACTCTTCCTTGTAGATTTCATTGGATCACAAGCACCAGTGGGGGTGTGCCCAGATCATCTGGGCCCCTGTCACTTCTGTGCCACCAGCAGCCAAAAAAGATGAAAGCCCCACAACTCTCCTCGTGCCTTTAAGGTTGAGCAAAAGGTGAAGGTAAAAAGTGAAAGGCAGAGAAAAAAAATCCCAAATTCGGACTTGTTTTTTACAGCTTTTGGCAAGAGGATGCTGACTCTGCTCACTTTTTCTTTCGTTTCTCCCCTTTTAGGTGAAATCCTGAATGTGCCAGCCCTTTTGTTTACTTTATCTGGGTGTTTTATGGCTCCAACCCTGCTTAGTCCTTTGGAGTTTCCTACCCAAGGTCAGCTTGTTCTTTTTCTACTTTTGAATGAGCACAGGCACGGTGCTCCACAGCACTCAGTAAATGCCTCTCTTTTTACCCTTTGCTCTGCTGCTCCTTCTGGTTCTTCCACACCCAGGAACATTCCCATTTTTTACACCAATTTTAACATTTCCACTACAAACCTCCAGAAGTCTATCACCTTGCCTACAGTTTCAGCATATTTTCGTGCTGCCTCCTTGGAGCCTGGTGAATTCCTGTAGAAAAGTGAATTTTTTTGGTGGAAGGAATAAGGGAAAGGACTGAAAAGCCTCTTCTCTTCCTCCCAAAAAAACTGGAGATGAGGCTCCAGGGAGAGAAGGTGCCTGGGAAACTTTTCAGGTGGTCCAGAACTTCTGATAGCACAAAAAACAAACAGGCCAGGATTGGGAAAAAAAAGCTATAAAATGGATCTAGAGTTTACCCAGGAGATGGAATTAGGCCTGGAGACAGGGATAAGCACTATATAGTTATGTAGTCCTTATAATTATATAATCCTTATATAGTAACTATATAATCTTTATATAGTTAAGGATTAATGTTGGAGAAGAATAATGAAATATCCTGAGTTGGAAGAGCAAAGGGATCAGCAATTCCAACTCTGGAAGTCACAACCTGAGGCCAGAAACAGATGGAGACAAACCCCAGCACGTGGCCAAGGTCATCCAGGACGTGGCTGGAGACAGGGATGCTTACAGGGCCTAAAGGGTTAAGCTTGAGCTTAACAGGGGTTCCTGGAGCCGTGGGCACAGTCTGAGGAGGGCCCTGCTGAGATTGCTCAGGGAAATTAAAGTTTTTGCCAGAGAAACAAGCTCTTTAAAGAATCACAGTTGTTTTCTTGTCAAAAGCCTAAAACAAGCACGGCTGAGGGTGAGTCACACAGACTTTGGAAGGAGGAAGTGTGAGAATTCCAACACCAGCTGAGCATCACCAGGCAGCAATCCACTTTCACCTCAGGCTCAGGGAAAGAAGGGAATAGGAAATGTGGATGTCGGCCAGAAGTGAAAGTTTGTCAGCCTGATAGCCCGATTCTGACAGAAGGCTGTGGTTGGAGGGGGCAGATGAAGGTTTTATTCCTTTAACTATAAAAAACATAATAAATGGCATGGCCAAAAGACCTGGTTGGGCACCTTTATTTCAGGAATTTTTAGGGAATCTCAGTAGCTTCCTGAGAAAAATCCCAGGTTTTTCCCCAGAGGATGCAACAGAGGTGGTAGAGGACAGTGACCTGTTTGGCACCATTGACAGCAAAGGATAACCTGCAGCTTGGTTTGCCCGTGGAAAATCTATGTCCAAAGCATCCTTGGATGCTCCAAATATGATCCTGAGGGTCTCCTGGACAACTTTGGTCCGAAGAGATCAGGAGGGACTTCAGGAGGAGGAACACCCAGGGTGGGATGAGGAGGAAGGGCTGGGATATGGAGTCAGGCCTCCCATTCAGCCAGGTGCAGCAGGGTGGTGGGAGCAGGAATTCCAGGGATGGAATTCCAGCTCCAGCATGCCATGGAGTGGAATGGAGTGGGGCACCTGGGCAAGGAGGACCTTCATGCCCAGATTATGCTGCAGCGAAGTGCTCTGGACAAAGAGAATTGTGGGGATGAGAGGAAGCAGCAAGCATGGAGATGCTGGGTTCCTGTTCCCTCATGTCCTCCCAGCCCTCTGCCAGACTGATTCTCCACGTTTTGGCAGGTGAGATAGGATTCTGTCACAGAGCAGTTCCAACCCCCTCTAGAAAAAAGTCTGAATAATTCCCAACTCCAGAGTGTGATGCAATTACTGAAAATAAAAAGGTCTCTGTCCCCTTCCTGGGTCATTGGACGAAAGCTGTTTGAGCAGTTCTGCTCCACCACCAGGGGAAACGTCTCATTTGCAAATTCCTCTGAGGTTTTGGTGCCTCACGTGCGCAGCCAGGCCCAGGAAGTCTCACACAAACCCTGAAACAGAATCGTGGTGGGGAAGGAACCTCTCCCTGTCCCACCTGGCTCCACAGAAGCTGAGCAGGCTTTTGCTGACCCACAGTTACAAGCTTTATCTCGTCTAGTGCCTGTTCAACATCAAACCCCTGCAGGCCTAGTTAGTCTAGGTTTAATTTCTGCACCATCCCTGCTGCTCCGACCCATGAAGGGACCTGTCACACTCATCATTTCCTGATTTTAACTGTACCCATTCCCCCGCAGCGTGCCACAACCATGAAGTATTTACCCCAATACCAGTTTGCCTTCTGATCCAGCCACTTCCTTATCCTCCCTCAAGTGTGTTTTTGTAGCTGTCTCCACCTCTTCCCAGCACAGGCCACATTCCTGGTGCTGGACTCTACCCCTGCTGCCTCTCTTGCTTCACTCTTCTTTTTGTGAAGAAATATTTTTTGGCCTTGCACTAACAATACTAAGCAAGTTCAATAAAGTCCTCCAGTGACCTCTAAACTTGCAAGCAGAGGCTGGAGCACTCGGGGCAGTGTTTGTGGGCTGGACTAGAACAGAAATCTCTGCCAGCACAGTTGCTGGTTGAGCTCTGCAGTCTGTCCCACACAACAGCCTTGCAGGAGGAGGTGGGAGATGAGCTTAAGCCATGGGATATAAAATATCCTGACACAGAAAACTGGTCCCTGGTGGCTCTGGTCACCCCTTCCTTTTGCAGCATCCTGTCATTAGTGCTGTCCCCGCCCAGCCATTCCAGCAGTATCAGGATGACTCCAGATCCCGTGCTGGGCTGTGACTTCTGTGATCTTAGGTCCTCCCTGTTTCTTCTTATCAGCAGGCATACCCTCTCCAGGAAAAAATAAAAAAAAAATGGGGCTGATAAGGTCAAATGTAAGCGTGGGAGAAATCCTGGAAGCTGTAGATCTTCCAGGGATGAGGAGAGTGTAACATAAAATCCCAAATCTGGGTTGGAAAAGGTCTTAAACATCATCCAGTTCCAGCCTCCTGCCATGGACAGGGACACCTTCCACTATCCCAGGGTGCTGCAAGCCCCATCCAACTTGGCCTGGAACACTTCCAGGGATGGGGCAGCCACAGCTTCTCTGAGCAACCTCTGCCAGGGCCTCTCCACCCTCACAGGGAAGAATTCCTTCCCAATATCCAACAAAAATCTACTTCCTTGGCCTTTATAAAACAGGGGGTTTGCAAATGTGTCTGATTTACATTTTCTCAAGTTACCACAAAGCTGAAACTTCCCATTTTTTTAGTATTTGGCTTGTCCCAGCTGTCTGTTCCAGTGGAAGATATGAGACCACAGAAACTGCTCGGAAGTCAGTTCCTGCTAGAATACCTGGCAGTGACAAATAAAGCTGAGCCACAGGAAAGAAAAAGGAAGCAGGGGTTTGCAGGCATGGGTTTGCTTCCCAAGCAGAGTGTTCTGAATGCCTCCAACAAGACAGGAGCCGGAATTTCTCCTGACAGATGCATTCGCCAAGAAATGCTGACTCTGCAGAATTAAACCCATCTGTGGCACAGAGTTTGTCAAGCCTGCTTGTTTCCTGCTGGCTCACCAGCCTTATCCTCCATTCCCAGGCTTTCTTGACAGCCAGTTTCACAGGGGCCCTCCCCTGCTGCCCTTCCTGCAGCTCATTTCCTAGAGGATTTCGTTATTTCCATGGAACCTACTGAATTTGGGACACTCCAACATCAGGGGACTTATTTACAGTCTGAAGACTCACCCTGCCAAGCAGCCCAGGCTGTCCCATGCCACCCCAGCTGCTGGGCTCTTCAAACTTCCCAATCCTGTATGTCTAATCCAATTTAGGCTCTGGTCAACAGATGGGGGAGTTGGTTCTTTATGTGCTTGGATCGTGAGCGGGGGCTGTGCGCGCAGAGGGGTCAGACCCGAAGAGGGGGTGTTAAAAATGCAGGGGGAATCTTGCTTGCAGATCCATGCAGGGAGCCCTGGATACGGGGAACGTGTGAGTACAGGGTGGTTTGGAATGTGTGGAGGACGATGTGTGTGTGCTCAGAGGATCCGTGAGAGGAGATGCACGGAGGAGGGAAGGGAGGCAGGAAACCAGCAGGTCCTGTGGGTAGAGGGAGTCAGAGAATCACGGAATCCCAGAATAAACTGAGTCGGAAGGACTGGACTTGGATGAGTGGGGTCCAGCATAGAGGCAGCCCCCTAATCCCGCCTCCTCCTTCAGGGAAACAGAAGCGATCTGAGAGGGGACTGGAAAAAGCCTCTTGGGGCACGGCTAGGGGAAAGCTGGCTCCGTTCCCCCTCGGCCAGCCGCTGCCACGCCGACACGTCCTTCCCAGCGCCCCTTGCCCGGCCCCGGTTCTCGCTAGCGGGGAAACGAAACCAGGCGTGGCCGGGGAGGCGGAGGGGGGAGGCGGCGCGGGGGCCGCGCCCGGCCCGCGGGGCGGAGCCGCCGCCCTTTCCCCACCCCCGGCGCCCGGCCCTGCCGCCAGCCCGGAGCTCCTCCAGCCGCCCTGCGCATCTCCCCGGCCGCATCGCCCGCACCATGAAGGCGCTCCTGCTCGCTGTGCTGGCCGCGGTGCTGTGCGTGGAGAGAGGTAAGGGAAAGGGATGCCCCCGCCACCATCGCCTGCCCCGCAGGTCCCCCGGTCCCTCCGCAGCTCTGCGTTAGAGAGCGAATTGAGGGTTGGGGGGGGGGGTGATGCGTGTGGCAGGGGAGGCTGTGGAAGTTGGAGGTTTGTAGGGGATATAAGGGTGTAAAAGGGGTTGGGGCCACAGCGCTGAGCCGCGTTTTGTTTCGGAGCGGGATGCGGGGGTGTCTTGCCAAGACATGCCTCGCAGCAATGTCCCTCCTGAAGCAGGAACTTCAGGGCTGCCCCGCCTGTATGAAAAGGTGAGCATCTCCGGCTGTGCGGGTGGATATCCTGGAGCTGTTCCCAGTTACAGCTCGAACAAAGAGCAGGGCCGGCTCCGCTCCCCTTTTTTTTTCGGCGCAGCCAGCCGGGATAACGGCGCTGGGATGGGCTGAGATGCAGCCGAGAGGAAGGGGGGTGGTGGGGACAGGCAGCCCAGCCCCGGCAATGGCTGATGGAGCAAAGTCAGGGCAGAGGCACTCGTGATTCTGGCTCCTGCTGCCCCCTCCGAGCATCCTTCGGGGGGCCGCCTGCGGAGCGCGGTGACCCCTAAGGGACAATGCCCTGGGGAGAACGCGGTTCCTGTTGCTGTGTGTTAAAACTGCCAAGTTGCCCAAGTCGCAGGTCCTGCCATCCCCTCCTTCCCCGTCGACTCCATTCCTCGCTATCCAAACTCCTTGGGGCCGTGGAAACCACGTATTTATTGTTCCCATATGTCGCTGCTTGGAGAAGCCAAACAAAGAGCCAAATGGGAGAGTTCTGAGCTCTCCCAGCCCCTGCTCGGCAAACAGGGTTCCTTCTTCTTTTCTGAGGATACCGCTGAGATGGAAACCGGCTGTTTGCTGCCCTTTCCAATTCCCCTTCCCAGTGGGATCCGGGAAGCAGCTGGCGATTGCAGCGTTGGGACTTGGGCAGATCCCACCTGGCTTGCGCTCAGTTCCAGCGGGCAAGGCCAAGGCAGTGAAGGGTTTCACCCCCCCCCTCCCCCGCCCCGAAAAAAAAGCACAACCCCTTCAGCTTTAAAAGTAAGTTTTTATCCAGGCAAAAGGGTTTGCTGCGGGTGATTTTACCCCCAAACACTTCCAGCATATTTTGGGGGGGATTTCACAGAAGAGCTTTACCTCCTGCTCAAAGATCTTGGCTCTGGATCTTGATAAGGATTTTGCCTAAGAGAATGGAAAAGCAACATCGGGGTTGAATGGGAAAGCTGCCGAAGCAACAGCATTTTCCTCATGCTAACGAGCTCCAAAGTGGGCTTTTAAAGGCCTTTTTTCCCCCTGCTTTTGCAACAACGATTCAACCCCTTATCTGTAGGAATTCCCCCAAATGTTCTGCTCTGTTTTGGGAGCTCTTTGTTCCTCCAGAAGCCGAGCAGCAAACAAATAAACACGAATTCTTCCACTGGTGAAAACAAGGCTTCTCTTTTGCATTGTTCAGTCTTGTGATTTTTTCCCCCTTTTTTCCTTTCTTGTAAGGTTTACTTCCAACTCTTTGCTCCGTCTACAGCTGCATGAAATTAATTCTGCCACCCCTCTTGTGCCTTTTGTCTAAACCACTCAGCCTGTTTGTGCTCTCATAACTCTGCAGTGGGTGTTTTTTTGGGGGGCAGAAAGTGGCTGAATATTTCCGTTCTGAAATTCTGCCTCTCCTGGAAGGATTTTTTTTTTTCTGTTAAGACAAGGGGTAATGGGTAGGTGAGACAATGAAAAACATGGGGACAGGTAGGACATGCAGTGGAAGGAGCAGGGATTGAGTCACGTGGCAGAGAATTTCATGCCCAACAGCACTTTTATGTCATGTCCAAAGATTTCTGGTGTGTTTGTTCCTGGAGCCTTTAATGAACAGCATTGCACCACTCATGCCTTCAGTGCAGTGAGCAAATACATATGGGGACATCTGTCCTGCCAGAGTGCCCACAGGAAGCCTGTAATCCACTTCATTCCTGATTGCTGAAGATTCCTGGGATGAGTCAATTCACCTCCTCGGGGTGGTTGTGAGGTAAAGAGTTTGGGACAGGTCACCCGAGAACTGAACTGGGCTTCACTCCGAGGTCCCACACGGAGTTGTGGCCAGCCCAGTGACTCAGTGGCTGGTCCCTAAACGCAGAGATCCACTGAGGAATCTCTCCGAGAGGATTTGGCTCAGCTGGTGGCCCCTTTAATCCCGGTGCTGTGCATTGTGGCTGTGTTGGTGTGCTCAGGTAACGCGGGTTTGTTGTAGGAACCGTGTCCAGAGTGAGGATCCTTGGAGGAGGCGTGAGCCAGTCCAGGAAATTCCTGTTTGGGGGGGGATTGTGGTCTTGGCTTCCACTCCAAAGCAGCGATTTGGCTGCTCTGCTGTGACATCCAGGATCTCCCACTAACCCACTTTAATCTGTTTCTCTGAGATTATATTTTGTTTTCTCTCCTCAGCTGTGGCTGCTCAAAAGTCATTCCTCTGAAAGCAATTGTTTTTTGTTTTTGTTTTTTTTTCTCATTTTTTCTTGTAGAAGCCTTTTATTTTCCTGAGAGAAACAGGAATGAGGAGAGCAGTCCTATGGCAGAGTGGGACAGATGCTGAGCAATATTTGTCCAAATAATAATTCTTCAAACTATCCATGTCAGTAACTGCTGTGCCTCAAGAGAGCTCTCCCAGGGCTTCCCCTGCTTCACTTCCTTAGGAAAATATTCCAAGGGGGGTCTACAAGAAAGCTGGAGAGGGATTTTTTTACAGGGCCAGGAGAAGCAGGAGGGGCTTCAAGCTGAAAGAGAGTATGTTTAGGTTGGATATTGGGAAGGAATTCTTCCCTGTGAGGGTGGGGAGACCCTGGCTCAGGTTTCCCAGAGAAGCTGTGGCTGCCTCATCCCTGGAAGTGTCCAAAGCCAGCTTGGATGGGGCTGGGAGCGCCCTGGGATAGTGGAAAGTGTCTCTATCCGTGGCTGAATGATCCTGAAGCTGCCTTCCAGCCCAAACCGTTCCGTGATTTTTAATAATCCATTTGTGGTGGGGCTGAAGGAGGTGGGAGCAGGGACGGGGCTGCCTCACACTTCCCACCCTCAATCAGCCCCCGCTCTGTTTTACATCCCATAAATACAGAAAGGGAAAGGCTGTGCCTCGTGGAAGGGCTGCCTGGGAGCTCCAAAATCCCGAGTCCATGGAAGATTGGGAACAGACCTGATCTGTTGGCATATGTAGGTCAACAACTGCAGCGTGGATGTGATGCTCTTGTATGGAAAATGCAGAGATCAAAGTGGCCGTAGCCTTGCTGAGTCTCTGGTCCAGGCTGTCTCCACAACCATTTCCCACCCCAAATGCTGTTTTCCAATCATTCCTCCCTGTGAGGGGTGAGGGATGGGAGCCAGTTATTCCATCCTGCTGCTGTAGGATAAGCCTTAAATGGCCTCAAGCTGCTCCAGGGGAGGTTTAGTTTGGGAATGAGGAAAAATTTCTTCACTGGTCAGAATTTGAAACGGTGGTGGGATCACCTTATCTGTAAGTGTTGAAAAAATGGTGCAGCTGTGTTGCCTAAAGACTTGGTTTAGGGGTGGAATTTGGCAGTGCTGGGTTAATGGTTGGATTCAAAGATCTTGGAGGTCTTTTCCTGAAATGATTCCACAGCTCTATAATTTTAGGGTACCTGCTGGTCTTGCAGGTCTTGAACTTTCTGCAACTGAAAAATCATTTCCACCACCTGCTCCAGCTCAAGCATGGCCTGATCGTGATGCCCAAAGCCGGGTCATGGAAAATTTGAACTTGTGGTCACACCTGAGCATTTCCCATCAGTGTCACAGAATTGTAAAATCAGAATGGTTTCTCTTGGAAGGGACCTAAAGATCATTCAGTTCTATCCCCCCTGCCCCAGGCAGGGGCACACCATGTGGTGGCTGAGCTGAACAAGCCCAAACCTCAAAAATTCTCCTCTGGAGTTTGGTTTAAAGTTGGCAGCTGTAGCTCGGACACATTCTTAGTGCAAACAGGGCAGTAACAGAAAGTACCAGGCTGTGGTTGTATCAGCTTTAGCTGATAAGAGCTTGAAATGCCTCTCTGAGGCTTGAACCCTTCGCTTGGCCAATTTTTTTGAGGGGGGGAAAAGAAAAATCCCATATTACAGGTTGATAAAACTGAAACAGCAAGTGTGGCTGTGGGCAGCTGCGAGACGTCCCGTGGGACAGAGGTGGGGACCTCCAAGTGAGGACATCTTCCCACCAGCCCCTAAATGAGGTTTGCCTTTCTCTTGCAGCCCACACGCTCATCTGCTTTTCCTGCTCGGATGCCTCCTCCAACTGGGCCTGCCTGACGCCTGTCAAGTGTGGAGAGAATGAAAACCACTGCGTGACGACGTACGTCGGAGTGGGACTCGGTGAGTGGTGACAGCACCTCCTCCTGCCCCTCCTGGCTTCTCTCCCGGGTCACCCGCTGAGCTGCAGCGAGGTTTTGCCTCCTTCTGGCTTGGGGGGGAGGGAAAAAAAAATGGGAAAGTTCTGCTTAGCAACTGAGTGTCGGACCATCCCACGGGAATTGTGAGGAGGGACGCGCTGCCAGGAGGAGTCACGTTAAAGCCCGCGTGCCTGTACCGATGCCCGCGAGTCCGGGGGGAATTTCGGGCTGGGGGTGGGGAGTTTGCTGATGAATAAGTGAAAGCTTGGAGGATGCTGCAGGCTCCCTGAGTGGGAAGCTCCAGGGTTGCTGTTCCTGTTGATTTTTTGCCTCGTGTTTGGGTTCTTTGTCCCCGAGTCCCACCTTTGCTTCGCTTTCTGTGGACGAGGAGGGAAGGGAGGGTTGTGGGTTTCCTTCCTGAGTGCCTGGAGAGATTTGGGGGATTCTTTCCTTCCCAGCCGCTGCTCCGAGGGAGGCAGGATTCTCTGGCAGATCTCCTGGAGCCTTTGCAGGAACCAGAGCCCATCCTGGCTCTCCCTGGCAGGAGGAGGGGGAATTTCATGCCCGAGTCTGCAACGTGGGTGGGTCAGATGTGCACAAACAGAGACTGGGAGCTTTTATAAACTTCCCTTTGCAGCCCAGTGCTAATGGTTTCCTCTTTCCTGCCTCTTAATGTGGGCTGTGCCTCTCTGGAAATGCAGACTTGGCTCCCGAGTGTCTCCCCAGTGCTCCCTGTCTCCCTTGAGGAGCCCCAGAGTGAAGCTCAAGAGGGATTTTTGGGATTCCTGACAGGAGCCGTTGTTGTTGAACATTGACCAAGCCAAAGGGGCGTCCCTGGGGTGTTGTGCAGTCTCTGGGGTGTTTGTGTGAGCTTATCACAAGTGATCCTTGATAAGATGGGCTGGCTGGGATTCCCTTCTCTGAGATCCACTTCATCCTCTCGGAGCACTTCGTCCTCCCTGTGCTGCCTGCACCGCCGCGGCTTTTCCAGCGCTCCAATTCCTTTGCAGAGCAGGTGATCAGAAACCCCAAAAAAAAACCAAACCCATTCTAAACCTGCCTCTTTTCCTTCCTCTCCACCTTACCCCAAATCCAGGCGGCAAATCCGGCCAGTCCATCTCGAAGGGATGCTCTCCCATCTGCCCCAGCGCCGGGATCAACCTGGGAATTGCAGCCGCCTCCGTTTACTGCTGCGACTCCTTCCTCTGCAACATCAGCGGTTCCAGCAGCGTCCGAGCCAGCTACGCGATCCTGGCCTTGGGAATTCTCATCAGCTTCATCTACGTCCTCCAGGCTCGCCAGTGATGGGGCTGCCTGAGGAAGAGCCGCCTCCCACGGGTCTCGTTAGCCAATATCTTCTCTGTTGCTGTCTGCAAGGAGATCCTCTACTTCTCAGCAGGCTTCCAAGGTGATTGTTTCCCAGACTTTTTTTGCTCTTCCAAGCGTTGGAGAGCTGGGCGGTTCGGCCGAGCTGTTCTCCTCCTCCTGTGGACGTCTCCCGCTGCACTCTCGCTCCTCCTTGGCCAAGGTGGATGATTTTGGAAGGGTTTCTGCTTTTTCTACCTATTAATAATCCCCCCCCCCAACCCCCGTAATTTCTAAGGTTGGTTAAACCAGGCTGGGACTCGCTGAGAACAGATTCACCCCAAGCCACCACCAGGTCTGCTCCAGCACATGGGTGGCACAGGCAGCGGGAATGCAGGATCCAAAGGGAGACACGTTCCTGGCCCCTCGCAGCTGCAGTCTCTTTTTATAAAATAGTCTCGTTTCTTCTGATCCTGGGCTGACTTTTCTGGAAAATCAATGCCGTGTACCTTGTCCTTCCAAGTTCTGTAAGCGCCAGACCTGAATAAACTTGCTCCTGATGTTACCTGAGATGGGACGTGTGTGTGTTTCCTTGCTCCAGGGATTAGGAACTCTTTTATGGAAAATCCCAATATTGCTACCCAGCACGAGGGTCCCTCACCCTCTCGAGCAGCTTTTGGGTGCTTCACATCTACATCCTTCCCAGCTGTGAGCAGCAAATCCATCTCCTCCCTGTTGCTGTCTCCTTCCTGATAAAAACCTCTGGGCCAGCTTGTTCCACCTCCCTTGGGAATGACTTTTTCCAGGTGCATTTTAGTGAGAAATGCCAGGTTTTGGGGTCCGAGTCAACTCTAACGGGGCAATTGCCTTGGCAGGAGGACTCTGAAGTGAATCTGCATTTTACAAAGACTTGGTGCCTCAGTTTCCCCACTTTGGATTTGTCATGGTGATTACTACAATGGCGATACCTGAATGACCATGGGCAACGGGTCTGAAAAACTTGAAGTCAGAGGAGAAGATGTCAATACCCCAGATCTTTAGGTCCAACCTTCAATGCCTGATGGTGCCCATGGACTGCTGGAGGTGACTTCACCACCCAACCTTCCACATCTGCTGTCCCTCAGCTCCCAGGATCTTCCCCGGTGTTTTGGCAAGGTTTTTCCTAGAAGTTCTCAGCTGTCCCATGGGAGATGTGTCCTCCTGCCCTCTCTGTGTCTTCTGTCCTGCCTACTCTGCTTGCCTGTGGACCTGCTCACCACAAACCAAGCCAAAATTCAGCCTTAAACTGCCAAGTTCAAGCTTTTTGCCACTTCCACTGATTGATCAGAGGTGCACTGGACGTTTGTTTTTTTTTCTATTTCTAGCAGCAAAACCCAGGTGTTGGCACATTTTAGCCATGCCTTGTACCTGCTTCTCCTATTCTGTGTCACAACCCAAACAAAAGCTCCACAAACCTTCAGTTCCACCTCTGCCCCCTCTTCAGGCAGTGATAAATGAAAGGTGGTTGCAGTTGTACAAATACTGGTAACAAAAGTGGTTTTAGGGTATTTTCCCCCCCACTCCCTTCTCCCCCTGTTTTAATCAAAGTGACAGAGAT
Organism: Chloebia gouldiae; assembly: GCA_003676055.1. Classification (NCBI taxonomy): domain Eukaryota; kingdom Metazoa; phylum Chordata; class Aves; order Passeriformes; family Passeridae; genus Chloebia; species Chloebia gouldiae. Next base: position 67,500,995 of record QUSF01000001.1, on the reverse strand, counting down.
GTTAATGACAGCTTTTCCAACAGGAGGGATGGGTCAGTGGGATGTGAGCTGCGATTTAGTGGTTAATTTGGGAAGAATGCATCACTTGTGCTGGTCCTTGGATGTGCCTTCCTTTGGATAATGCATCCTCCTGGGACCTTGGGGTCTGGAGTGCCCCACAAAGCTCTGCTATGCACATGGGGCACAGGGAAAATTGGGGAAAAACTCCCTAAACTGAGATGTGCATTGCCCAGCTTCCCTGTGCCTCAGCCTTCCTCCCGAAAAGGGTCCAAACCATCATTTTTTGGGTCCATTTGTCCTTCAGCACTTGCTGTGACACCGAGGTGTCACCCAGAGCACTCTACTTTGAATTTAGGGGGCTCTGTCTTTTTTGGCCATCTGGAAAAAGGTTTTGGGGTTGGTTTGGGACTCGATTACCTTTAGCAAAGAACTGAACTTCAAAGCCATCAGCTGTGTCCTGACGTCCGTCCATGCTTTTATGAGGATCCTGGCGATGCCACACTGGACACCCCCATGGGCTGAGGACCTGGTTGTCTTCTCCAGGGGCCATTTCCTTCCTTTCTTGGGGTTCCTTGGCCAGTGCCAAGGATTTGGTTGTGCCAGGGAGCAAAAGTTCATGGGAGGAGCATCCAGAGGCTGCTTATCCCAAAAAATCACAAATTATATTCATGGAATTGCCAGGGGAGTGAGCTGAGGGTTGGTTGGATAAATTTCACCAGGAGATTTGTTTTTCTTCCATGCTCTCTTTTTATCTCTTCCTTCCCATGTACTCTAACCTAGAATGTGGAAAAACGGATATTTTCAGTATTTCCTTTCCTGGCAAAAAGACATTTGGATAGATCCATGTGTGTGTGAGAGAGGGAGGGGGTGACAGCTTGTCGCAGTTGAATCTCAAGCACTTTCTCATCAATCATGCCAACTCTCACTATTCCTGGTCCTACTCTAGGTTTATTTTTTGCCTCCAAATCCCCAGAATGACAAATCTGGTGAGAACCTCATCTGTTGTAAAACCCAGGCCTAAAAACGGGGAGGTGAAGTAATTAAAATAATTTATAACAAGACAATAAGTAGGAAAAGCAATGAGATTTATTAAGTGTTCAGACTGGTGGGTGGGTTGTTGATCCAAATGCTGGATTTGGAATTTGAGGGCTGTAGTGGGACAGCCCTGAAGTGCTTTGTTTCTGTGGACTGTGGAAATTAAGAGATCAAAATCTGAGCAGAAGACTCAGCTATTCAGCTGTTCTGACAAGACAAGAGGTTATGAGGGGTTTGGCTCCCTAGGAGGATGAAATATCCTGGAGGAGTTTGTGCTGGAAATTAAGAGTTCAAGTGAAATACCTGTGCACTTTTGAGCGTGTTCCTGAGAAAATGGTTTCAGTGCTTCCATCCTGGAAATGGCTGTAATTCACCAGCAGCTGCTGCCATCTCCCACCACCCCACCAAGGGCTCGAATTTTTGTGGATTGTCTAAAAATGCTCAAAACCCATTGTGGCATCAGCACGTCCCACCCAGGATCTGGGGGTTTGCTGTTTGCGCAACAAAAGGACTTTAAAATGAGCAGTTCTTCCAGCTGGTTGTGAGAATTGTTTTGGTTTTTTTTTTTTTGTTTTTTTTTTTTTAAGGGCAAAATTTCTTTTGGAAACCACAAACCTGACGTGACTCCCTTGCTCCAGGAGAAAAAAGGATCGTTGCTTGATTATTATTCCAAGGATCCACTCTGGTGCTCCAAGGATGTCCTGGATTGGTGTTTGTTTCCTCAAGTTGGGTTTTTTTTTTTTTTTGAAGGGATTTGTCTCCCAGGGATTTCATTTGCTGTGAAAAAAGGAGACTGTGGGAAGCTCTGGTGGGGGTGTCTGTGTGTCCATGGGATGAGTTATAGGATCCATGCCCTCTGGAGAAAGCAGATGTGGTGCACATCTGGATGCCTGGAGGTTTAGGGCCCTTTCCTTTGCTCCCTTGGTTGGTCTCAGCTGTTCGGGATGAAGTTGGCTGTGGATCCTTGATCCTGAAGGAGTTATCTCACCCCTCTCTGAGCCTGGTGAATGGGAATGGGAGCAGAAATGCCTGGTTTTGCATTTTGGGAATGGCCATGGTGCCCAGGGAAGCGAAGCCCTGGGTTGGTCCTGCCACCTACTGGCTTTTTCCTGACTTGGTGGAGGAACTCTGAAATCCAAATCTCTGAAATCAAGGCGGATGAGCGGCCTCAAACCCAATAATTGCACCCAAAGCAGAGAACCGCCATCAGCAGAGACAGATTGAAGGTTTTAATTTGTCCAGCTTTGCTCTGATCATGGAAATTGAGAAATAAAAAGGCTTAAGAGGCTTCCCAAATTTAACATTTTCCATGGGAACACTTATTCCCAGCCCTAATCCTCCAGTTCCATCAAATGAAAATACATTAAGCCAATAAAATGTTGCAGGAAAAAAAAAAAAAAGTTGGCACATTTTATTTCAGCTTTGTTGGATGATTTGAGGTGGTTTCCCTGAAATGCTGATTTTACTAATTCCTATCTGTGAGATTTGTAACTGTGTATAATCTTTATTGTAACAGGATAAGCTGGATGAAAAAGCATCCATCCCTTTAAGTATATTAACCTAAGTATAAGTGAAGTGTATGTTCCTACTTGTTTCTTATACTCTAATAAAAAATATAAGGAATTAATAAAAAAAAAACCACTTGGAAGGGGATTTTTGGGTGGTTCTGCAGATATTCCAGGTATTAACTCTTGTTTTGTGTGGCGGGAAAATGCCTGGATTATATTCCAAGCTCAGGGCTGCGGGTTGTGGGCTGGATAAAAGAACAGGCCGAATTTAGGGACTAAAGTAGGGTTAAATTCCTACATTTCATCTCAAGGCCATTGGAATCTCTTCCTGGGGATGGATAAAGAGCAGGGATTGTGTTTTCCTTCAATAGCCCATAAATATCCTTGACTTGCCCGTGACCCTGCTGAGAATGGAGATGGGATTTGGCCTTGGAGCCTGCACTCTTCCTTGTGGGAGAGGGCGGCTATTTCGGGCACAAAAAGGGCCCTGTGTGGGTGTCCGTGGGCAGCTGCTTTTCTTCCTGCACTCCCAGGGATCCAGCCCTGCTCCCGCCTCTGGACACACGGACGGACACACGGACACAGGGCTGGGTGCTCTGGAGACTCCCCCCTCTCTTCCTCAACATTTGTCTGCAAAATTACGTCACTTTAATTTTTGTTTAAAGATTTTTATGGGCATCCCTGTTGGATCCCATGGGAGAAGGGGATTATATCCCCTGGGGAATGTAAGACAAATGCGGAATAATAGAGATGGGAGTTTCATCCCTTTTTTTCGGGATAATTCTGGGCTGGACTTCCATTTCCACTGCCTGCAATCCATATTTTGCAGCCAGATTTGCAAGTGTTTTTTGGGATGGGAGGGCTCCAGTGGTGACAGGGAATATTTTGGGGACTGAGGGGACATTGCACAGAAGAAACCTGCCCGTCCCTCCTGCCTGGCATTCCCATTTCTCCTCCCATTGTCACCACATTCCAGCGCCTGCTGTTTCCCTAAGGATCTGCCTGTCTCTGCACAGGCCCAGGATGGGCTTCTCCATATTTCTCCTGTTTGGAAGGTTGAGGGAAATGGTGCCACATCTCCTGTTGCCTTTCAGATGTTCCTCACTGGCATCCCAAGGTTGTCCTGATCATCCCAGGATGGGAGACCCAAATGGGGCTGAGATGGGAGAATTCCGGCCTTCCCATCACAGGAGCCTGGAATGGTTTTTGTTGGAAGGGACCTTGGAGATAATTTCATTCTGCCCCCTGCCATGGGCTGGGATGCTTTCCACTATCCCATGTTGCTCCAAACCCCATCCAACCTGGCCTTGGACACTTCCAGGGATCCAGGGGCGACCACAGCTTCTCTGGGAAACCTGTGCTTCAACACCCTCACAGGGAGGAATTCCTTCCCAAATCCCATCCATCCCTGCCCTCTGGCAGTGGGAAGCCATTCCCTGTGTTGTGTCCCTCCATCCCTTGTCCCAAGTCCCTCTCCAGCGCTCCTGGAGCCCCTTCAGGCACTGGAAGAGGCTCTGAGCTCTCCCTGGATCCTTCCCTTCTCCAGGCTGGACATTCCCAACTCTCCCAGCCTGGCTCCAGAGCAGAGGGGCTCCAGCCCTTGGAGCATCTCCATGGCCTCCTCTGGATTTGCAAGATTTTCCAGCAGGTTCCGTAAGCCATCCACGTGCTTATGACTCCAGACCTGGATAGAGCATTCCTGATGGGATCTCATGAGGGCAGAGCAGAGAGGTTATATCCTACTCTTTGCTGTCTCTCTGGACAGGGCTCCCCTCTGTCCGTGGCAAATACTGGTTTTGGAGGAGGAAAAAGCTCTGGAACTGAAGAGGAGTCTCTAAAGAGCTAATTCATTTGGGAGTTTCGACGCTTTGGAGGAGTCAAGAAAGGCATGTAGGAAGGGAGTTTGGAATTTAAAATAGTGATGCTGAAGGAAAACAACAAAAAACATAAATAAAGACTGAATCAAGAGCTCCACCTTCCTGCCAGTGCTGACCCTCTTCACCTCCTTCCTTTTCTCCCCATTCCACGGATTTTGAGAGATCATCGGGGCAATGGGGAATGGCACCTCAAGGCTGCTGGAGGCTGGAAAGGTGGGAAGTGCTCTATGTGGCTGTGGGAGCATTTCCCAACCTTCCTGCTCATCTTCTCCCAAGAAAAAGAGATTTCAGGAGTTGCACATCGTGCCTGGGTCTCCGTGATGTGACCTTTCCTGGGATACAGGGAACGCTCGGCCACACGGGCTGATGTTAATAACTTTTTGATAAAGCTGCACACAAACAGCAAATGTGACACAGGAAATGTGACACAAACGGCCCCAAACGCAGGGACAGAGGCGTGAGCAGCTCTGTGCTCTCTGCTCCACTCCAATTAGCACCAGCAACGGGGTGGGTTGAATTTCACACGGATTCTTGTCACACTTTGCCGCCCAGAGCTAAACCAGGTGTTTTCCACAGGTGCCAAAAGCGCTCCTGGCTCAGACTCCATCTCTCATTTCTCAGATTGTGGCGATTCACTCACCCATTGTTGCTCCAGAGGCTGAGTTTTGCACCTGAGCTCAAACCAGTAAAACCTGCTTTCAGGAGCAGCAGCACCCATCTAGTACCAAACTATGAGAGGAAAGATGCCAAAAAAACAAAACAAAACAAAAAAATTCAAGTTCAATTCACTCAGTAGATAAAGGATGGTGGCACCTTGTGTGTGACCACTCAGGTTCTTTATAAGGACAAGGTGGAGCTATTCCTGTTGGAATTCAACTCCTGGGTTGTTCCAGGCGATTTAGATAAACTGAATTTTTCTCCTCATTTCTTGTCCTCAAGCTGGTTGGAACCAAGTGATGACAAACCAGGAATTCTGGGAAGAGTGAAAGTTTAAAAATAGCGAAATTATCCTGGAAAGTCCTTCCTTCCTTGGGAAATGGGCTGGGAGGAGGGATTTGCGTTTTCTTCTCTTGTCAGGAGGTGGCAGTGGCAGGTCCCAGTTCTGCCGGTGCATTCCCTTGGGATGGACTGGGATGGGAGTGTTGCCATTCCAGGCCCACAAGCCCCACTCCTAAGGGGAGTGATGGAGAAAGGACTTCATTTGGAACCTGTGGACGAGGAATAAATCCATCCCAAACCTCTCGCTGACCCTTTTCCATGGCAGATGCTATGGGGCCCCCTGAGCCCTCCCTTCCCAGACTGTTTTCCGGGCTGAAAAAATTCCATCTGTCTCATAACTCCTCGTGTTGCCTGGGGTTAAATCCGTGTTCCAAGCCACATGAAATGTTGGGATTGTAAGGACATGGTGGGATAGCTCAGAGAATTGAGTTCTGTCGTGGCTGGGCTCTGGTTGGGCAGGGAGAGGGGGTAGATCAGGACAGGTTGTGGGTATCTGATAACAGCCTGATCAGATGGGAGGAGATAAGGCCTTTTCCAGACACCTGGAACAGGCCTCACATTCCAAACTGCCTTTTTTTATTGTCAAGCCATTCCCTCAGGCCCTTATCCAAAGTCCCTCTCCAGCTCTCCTGGAGTCCCTTTAGGCACTAGAAGGGTCTCTAAGGTCTCCTCAGAGCCTTCACTTATCCAGGCAGAAAAATCCCAATTCAGCCTTTCCTCATAGGAGAGGTGTTGGTTTCCTTACATTTCCCAGGGAGAAATGCTCTGGGAGCCACAAGTTTTGGGAACGGAAACATCTTCCTGAAATCTTCAAGCATCTGGAGGCCATATCTGAGCTGTTTTTTTGGTGCAGGACACACTGAGCCTCTCACCTGGGCAGTGGAATTTTCATTTAAATTTTCTACTGGTTTGGGAAGATCCCAGCATCGAAGAACATGGATATTTCCAGCTCCAGTGCCAAGATTTGCAGGATTAGAGGGAGATGAAAAGGGCCTGGAGGCAAAGCCGGTACTTTTCAGTCGGGTTATTTAGTGTTTTACACATGTTGTCCTTGTTCTTCCCTTCTGGGTCAGCGAGAAGTGACTCAGGAAGGAAAGTACCTCCTGTTCCTTGGATTAAATCTGGAACGAAGGCAGGGGATAATTAAGGCAGGTGACAGCTACACTGAATGAGTGATTTACATTCCTGCATCATTAACAATGCCTTGGAAAGGCTGGATGGAGCAAATCATCTTCAAATAAGTGATTGCTGCCTCAGTCAGGGTTGACGGGAAGGGGAGAATTTCTTGGCTTAGAAGCAAAAAGAACAAAAGGGAGTAAGAAAAGAATTGATAGGGAAGGAACTGAAATTCCCGCTAGTTATAAATATATGATCAATCCTTTCTATGCACATCATAAACACATTTTAGGAATTATGAATCCTCTATGATTTCAGGAATTATAAATCCTCTAAGATTCCCCCATGGGATCTCTGTATCCAAGTGCTGGCCACTGGCCAGGGGAGCGATGGACGTGAAGGTTTCACCCAGAAAGAGTTAAGAGCTACACAGGGGTTAATCTAAATAATAACCTGGGGATAAGAGGTACCTGCATGGAATTCAGAGAGGGAGAAAAACAGGTTGGGGAACAAAAAAAGGCAGGGGAATGATTACCTGGAGGGAACAGGACTCCTTAAAAAAATAAATCATCTTGTTCCTGCCTTCTTCTCCTGGGGAACATCCAAAGCTTCTCTGAGCCCCAGGGGCAGCTCACAGCACACGGCTGGGGCAGAGAGGGGGACACGGCGAGGTCTGGTGGGAATCTGGGATGAGCTGCAGATTTAAGGACCTGTCTGCCCTGGGTCTGGCTTTGATCAAATTCTCTCAGCTCTCTGCTGGAGCCAGAAGACAACAGAACCCTGGGATGCGTCACAAGGAATGCGACCAGCAGGTCCAGGGGTGGGATTCCCTCCCTCTGCTCCACTCCCTGTAGAACCTGGAGTTCTGTATCCAGCTCTGAGAGCCTCAGCACAAGGATGTGGAGCTGCTGGAGCAGATCCAGAGGAGGCCATGGAAATGCTCCAAGGGCTGGAACCCCTCTGCTCTGGAGCCAGATGGGAAGAGCTGGGAATGTCCAGCCTGGAGAAGGGAAGGTTCCAGGGAGAGCTCAGAGCCCCTTCCAGTGCCTGAAGGGGCTCCAGGAGAGCTGGAGAGGGACTTGGGACAAGGGATGGAGGGACAGGACACAGGGAATGGCTTCCCACTGCCAGAGGGCAGGGATGGATGGGATATTGGGAAGAAATTCTTCCCTGTGAGGGTGGTGAGGCCCTGGAATTCCCAGTGCAGCTGTGACTGCCCCATCCCTCCAAGACCAGGTTGGATGGGGCTTGGATCAACCTGGAGACAGTGGAAGGCATCCCTGCCCATGGCAGGGGTTTGGAATGAGATGATCTTGAAGCTCCCTTCCAACCCAAACCATTCCATGATCCTTGGTCCCAGTTCAGTGCCGAGGTTAAAACCAGTGTGGGGAGAGCTGCCAAACTTCCTGCATCCATCTGCAGCTCCAATCTGTGTCAAACCCCCCTGCTCCCAGGTGGGAAAGCCACAACTCTGTGCTCAGATGGGTCCCTTGAGCCTCTGCCTTGTCCCACCGAGGGGACACACGTCCTTTCCCTGACGGCACCTTCCAAAGCTCAGTTATGGGAATCACCTGAACTTTACATGCATTCCAGAGGCTTGGAAGAGGGATGAAGTGTCTCCAAAGCTGTGCCAATGAAATGGTTTTTAAGCCAGGCAGAGGCATGCTGGATCCTGGCCATACATTGTAGGGGACTGTAGTAAAATCAATTAGGAGGAATAAGGCTGCTGTGACTAATGAGCTGATGAGTGGTGCCTTAGTGAAAATGGCTCTAAAAGAGCTGCAGGGTTGGATTCCTGACTCGTTATTCATAGGGATAGGCCAGAGTCAGGCTTGGCATTCTCTATTTTTCACTTTGTTCTTCAAGCATTCTCTTTAACTTTTAAAGACATTCCTGATCAGTTGAGGAGATGGAGAAGGGCAGGGATACCTGCTTAATTCCTCTCTTTCTGGTGCTGGAACCTCAGCTCCGGATAATTTTTGGTTTCTGTGAGGGACAGGTGGGGACTGTGATGTTCCCAGAGGTGAAATTCACGGTGATTTAATCCCTGGCATCTTCCCAGCAGCTGCTGAGTGCTCAGAGTAACCCATCCTTGGTGCTTCCATGAGTGCCTTTCATCCCTGACCCATGGAGATGCTGGAACGAATCCAGAGGGGGCCATGAGGATGCTCCAAGGGCTGGAGCCCCTCTGCTCTGGAGCCAGGCTGGGAGAGCTGGGAATGTCCAGCCTGGAGAAGAGAAGGATCCAGGGAGAGCTCAGAGACCCTTCCAGTGCTTGAAGGGGCTCCAGGAGAGCTGGAGAGGGACTTGGGGCAGGGGATGGAGGGACAGGACACAGGGAATGGCTGTAAACAGGAATAGGGTATGGTTAAATGGGATATTGGGAGGAAATCATTCCTTGTGAAGGTGGGGAGGGACTGGATTGGAATTCCCAGAGCAGCTCTGGCTGCCTCATCCCTGAAGGTATCCAAGGCCAGCCTGGACAGCATCTGGAGCAGCCTAGGATAGTGGAAGATGTCCCTGCCCATGGCAAGGTTTGGAATGGGATGATCTTTAAGTCCTCCACCAACAAAAACGTAGCACTGTGACATGCCAGGGTCATGTCAGCACCTCTCCACCCTTAAATCCAATCCCGTCTTTCACTCCTACATCTGTCTGCTCTGGAAATTTGGGATTCATGGGAGATACATCAAGAGCTGATTAGAGTAATGAATATGGAGAGTTCAAAGTAATTAAGTCAAGCAGCCCTTTGTTCCTGAAACTCTGCCCTGGAGGTGGATGTGGAATTTTAGGATTTGCAATGGAACTGGGCAGCCTGGGAGTTGGTGGGATTTGGAGATTTCCAGGCTGAATGCAAGTGAGGCAGGGTTGGTGAAGGTGCCTCCACCCTGAGACAGCCTCAGCTGGTGAGGTAGGACAGGAAAAAAGCTTGGCACAGAATTCCCAGGCTGGGAGTAAACATTTGGCTGAACTTTTCCTTTTGTTTATGACAACAAACTCATCTGAAGTGCTAGAGTTGTTTTAATTTCCCTTTGAACAGATACACTAAAATGTATAATTTTTTTTTAAATCCAACTTGTGATGAGGCAGATTTATGCAGATTATGTGCATTTTTAGATTTTTTCTGTAATTAGTGGGAACCCCCCCCACCCGCCCCCCGCAATAGGACAGGTTGTGGTTTTCTACAAAATAATAAAATGAATTTAACAAAACAATATTTGACTATTCTCATTATTTCTTGGTAATTTTTTTTTTTTTTGTGTGAGTTGCCAGCCCTGAAAGCAGAAGCACAGGGTGTGCATAAAAGAGGAGACATTTCAGGACTCAGATAAGATCAACTGAAACCATAAACAAGGTGTGTTGACACCCCTCCAAAACCTCCCTCCAGAGCAAAGGAGGGAAGAGGATTTAGAGCAGGGTGGTGGCGGAGATTCTTCCATCCAAGATTTTCTAAGGCGAGGGAGATCACATTTCAGCTGTGCAGGTGGAACCAGTCATTTAACACATATTGTTTGAGGCCACTTAATACCAGAAACCAGAAAACCAGAAGCCACACCCTATCCATGTTTCTTCTTTCTTCTTTTTTTTCTTTTTTTTTTTTTTTTATTCTTTATGAACAAGGCAAACACCGTCAGAGGATTTCACCTTTTTAATAGGATTATAATGTTTTCTGCTGAACACGAGGAATGCCAGATGTGGAATATACCTAAATGTCTTTCCCTCGGTAATTTTTAGGGCTGGAAATAAATGCTTGGCTCTTGTAATCCACATAATTACTGTGTTAGAGAAGCAACTGTGCAAACAATCCGTCGGAATTCCTGAGGATGGAAGTCTCCTAGAAGCGGTGTTTGGAAAAGCAGCAGGGATTGCTGAAACGCTGAGACCACCTTTAGATTGGATATTAGGGGAAAATTCTTCCCTGTGAGGCTGGGGAGAACCAGGGATGGAATTTGGGAGAAACTGGCTGGCCCATTCCTGGAAGTGTCCAAGGCCAGGTTGGATGAGGTTTGGAGCAGCCGGGGATAGGGGAAATTGTCCCTGTCCATGGCAGGAGGTTGGGACTGGATGGTCTTTAAATTCCCTTCCAATGCAAGCCATTCTATGATTGTGGAGCCTTAGACTTGAAGAGATATGACTGGATTTTTTTATCCAGCATTCCTGGAAAAACTTGTAACATTCCAAGGCAGGACAAGACAAACTGTCCTCAAGTCGCACCAGGGAAAGTTTAGATTGGATATTAGGGAAAATTTTTTTGCAGAAAGGATTGTCAGGCATTGGAACATGCTCCAGGGTAGTGACGGAGTCAGAAACCTGGAAGTGCTCAAAAATCCTGTGGATGTGGCACTTGAGGACAGGATTTAGTGGAGAAAATGGTGGTGGTGCTGGTTTGACTCTGGATGTGATGATCCTGACATCTTTCCCAACCTTAATGGTTCTATCATCCCAAGAGTTCGAGTGAATAACCCTGAACCAAGTTCCTTTGATGGTGGAATAACAAATGTGGTGAGGATATCTCCAACACCATTTTGGATCCAGATTTTCCCCATTCCTTCGTAAAATCTGTCTTGGGAGGGTGCCTGGCATAACCACCAAAAGGCTCTTCCTTCCCAGTTTTTGCAATTCCACACTTTACTTGTCCCGTGTTGGAGGAGGATTTCCTAGCATGGAGCTGGCCCGAGGTGCAGGAAAATCCAGCAGGTGCCTGGGGCAGCAGGGTTGGGAATGGGAGAGGTGTTTTGAAAGCAAAAAGGTCATGAGCTTGCAACCACACTTGGAGAGGGCTGGCTCAGAGCAGAGGGGCTTCTCCATTCTATCCTGGAAAATGGGAAAAAGAGCCTGAGAGATTCCTTTGGCACAAGCTTTTGGGCTCTGGTCCTGCTTTTTTTCCCAGTGCGCCATGCTTTTTCCAGTAAGTGAGTGATTGAAAGTCAGATTTCCACTTCTAGACCAGGCTGGACAAGGCTTGGAACAACCTGGTCTAGTGCAAGTTGTCCCTGCCCCTTCAGAGGGTTTGGAATGAGATTATCCCTTCCAATACAAACCATTCCATGATTCTCCTCCTCCTGATAAACTCTGGACCTCACTGAAGGTGAAAATGCAGAGGAGAAATATCCATGAGGTTCAATTCCTTGGTGTTCACACCCACCAAGGCGTTTTTACCCAAGATTTCCTGAAACCACTCCAAAAAAGGAGAGAAAATATCCCCAAGCTGCAAGACATGATCTGAACACCAGGATTACTTAACACCCCGGGCCTTCTACATCCTGCTTGGACACAAAACACCAGGCTTAACCAATCCCAGCCATTGTCCACCCTGCAAAACCAAATTTTCTTCTCCAAGGAACATGAAAAGACATGACGGAGTAGCAAGAGGTGGGGCCTGCTTTGGAGCTCCTTCAATTCATTTATAGCTCAAGAAGAGTCGTTTTTCCAGTAGATTTGGATCTGGGGACGGAATCGGTGCATGGCAAATCACCGGGACGCGTGGCATCGGTGAAGAGTGGTGACAACCCAGTAGCCAAACAAGGGATGTGCAAGATGAAGGTGTTTCTGTCTCTTCTGTTGGCTGCTGTCACTTGCATGGATTTGGGTGAGTTCCTACTCAAATTTATCCAGACTCCTTCAGGAGATGCAGTGTGAAGGGAGAGGATGTGCCCTGTTCTGAAAGTCATGTCTCTGACTTTAGGCAGTTGTCAGGGAAAAAAAACCAAAAACTGTTTTTGGAATATTTCCATATGTTCAGGATGCTGATGGTATCATTGGGATTGTCAGTTCAGGCTCTTTAGGAAGTTTCACAAGGCAGAGTGTGATTAAACGCTGTCATTTCTTTAGTGCAAATTCCCACTCTCACTTTTTCCATGTTCGTGCTCTCACTCGTTTTGGTTTTTTTTTTAACATTATTTTTAACTTTCTGCACCTTTTTTGATACTTAGCCCTGGATGTCAGTTCCATGCAGTGTGTGGGGGAGCTCTTCAAAAGTGTTACATGTGGGATTTATCCAATTTTAGCTGTTAGAAATGGGAAGGATGGGCTGGGACATTGCTGGTGGCCCAGGTACTCCATGGAATCATGGAATGGTTTGGGTTAGGAGGGGCCTTAAAGATAAAAGTGAGGCACTGGAACAGATTATCCCAAAAAGTTGTGGATGCTCATTCCTGGAAGTGTCCAAGGCCATGTTGGGCTGGGCTTGGAGCAACCTGGTCCAGTGGAAGGTGCTGCTGCCCATGGCAGGGGGTGGGATTCCATGATCATACCCTTCCAACCCAAATCATTCTGTAGTTCCATTCCATGATTCCATGATCCTCCCTCCATCCCTTCTGTCCCTCGTTCCTACCACCACACCAATTTCTTGGCTGAAAATTGATGATCCCAAGCTTTGTTGATGCTCTCCTGGACGTCCAAGGTAATTCATGGGCAGGATCAGTCCAGGATCTGTGACTGTTCACTGGGATATTCTCAGATCCAGGCAGTGCCAGGTCTGATTTTATCTGTGCCTGTCTGTGGAGCTGTCAGGATTTTTTAACTCCTATTTATTTATTTATTTTGCAAGGACATTTTTGGTTCTTCCCTCCTTGCTGAGCAGACTCTGCAGGGGAGAAACAGGTGGTGGCTTGTTTGGTTTTCTTTTCAGAGAGGAACACAAATCCTGTGGGTTGGATTTGTCCAGGATCCTGAAATGTGAGACTAAGAGCGATGTTTCCTCCTAAAGATGAGTTTCACAACTGTCAGACGTGGATTAGTGCAAACAAAGCATCAGGTCATGATGGGCAAAGCAAGAGAATAAAGTTTGCTTTAGCAGGAAAATTGCTGTGTTTGTTTAAAAAGGGCTTTTTCTGGCTCATTAATTAGGATGGCGTCTGTTTTCACGGGGTGACTTGTTTGCCTGAGCCTGCTGACATCCCCTGGAGCTGTGCTGGGAGAAGCTGAATAATTTCTCCTTTTTTTTGTGAGGTTTTAAGGAATTTCAGTGGGAATGTCACACACACAGGGCGACAAGGGCTTCCCAGACTGAAGTGGGGTTGTTGGGGTGTGATGGCACCAAAATATATCAGTGTGGTTGTAAAACACAATTTGAGGTGTCTGCTGGGGGTGGAAGAGAGCACCTGGAGGAGAGAACCCAGATCAAGTGTTGGGTTCCTCAGAAAAACCCACAAAGAGGAGAATACCCTGAAAAACTTGTAAAAAAATGGCTTTTTTTTTTTGGTGATAGGAAGCACCAGACACTGTTTGGATTTGATATTTTTAGCTTGGAGTGCTCTGTGTCACAAAAATCTGGGTTTTTCAGTGGTTTTCTCCAAAGTTGCTCCATCTCAGACGACTTTAGGCATTGAAAGATTTGGGCTGTGGTTATTCTGTGAGAAGAACCTGCAGCTCTCAAGGGCTTTACAGCCTAACAGGGATGAGAAATGTCTCTGAAGTAGTGAGGGAAAAGGCAGGAGGAGCTGGCTCAGGATGGATTTGGAGTCTTGAGTAACAAATGTTCTGTCTGTGATCTCTGCCTAGAGCAGAACTTGTTACATGCAATCCATTCATGGTGCTGTGGTCTGGTCTAATTCTCCTCTGTGAGGGTGGTGAGGTCCTGGTACAGGTTTTCCCAGAGAATCTGTGGCTGCTCCATCCCTGGAAGTGTCCAAGGCCAGGCTGGACAGGGTTTGGAGCAACCAAGGACAGTGGAAACTGTCCCTGCTCATGGGCAGGGGTCTGGAACGGGAAGATTTTAAGGTCCCTTCCTGTGGTAAGTACATTACCTTCCAACCCAAACTGTTCCACGATTTAAAATAATCCCTCAGAACCATTCTTCTCACAAACCCAGAATCTCAGCACAAGGGGAAGTGTTGTGCTCAGTTTGTTCTCAGTTTGGTGGAGACAAATTCCTTCCCTCTGGGACACCCTCCCAGCCTTTGGGGAGAGCTGGCAGAGTGGATGGCACCAAGGAAATTCTCACTGCTGCAACTCACGCCCAAGTCTGACCTTTTTGTGTGTGTATCCAGATCCTTCCCCAAGGGGACAAACCTGACAAAGCTGACACATTTCTGTGATAAAGTGACTGACTTGGCAGACAAGGGATGAGCTGTGGATATTTTCTACCCGGATTTTCAGGAAGGACTTTGATGCTCTCTTCTATAAGATCGTGGAATCAGAGAATGGTTTGGGTTGGAAGGGACCTACAGATCATCCAGTTCCACCCCCTGCCATGGCAGGGACACGTTCCACTCTCCCAGGTTCCTCCAAGCCCTGTCCAACCTGGCCTTGGACGCTTCCATGGATGGGAGGTCCACAACCTGTTTAGGAAACCTGTTCCAGAATCCTTATGGACAGGCATTGAGGCATGGGCTGGGCGAACATTTCTCTTCTGAGGAAAAGCTGGGACTTCTCAGGATGGAGAAGTGAAGGTTCAAATTGGGAATTTATAAATGTCTGTACATTCCTGAAGGGAGAGAGCAAAGAGAACAGAACCAGGCTCCTTTCAGTGATTTCCAGTGTCAGGAACAGGCAAAGGACACAAACTGAAATAGGAAACATCAGGAAACACTTTATGACTGTCACGTTAACTGAGCACTGGTAGAGGTTTCCCATGGAATTTGCGGAATCTCCATCCTTGGAGATATTAAATCCCCACCTGGAGACAGTCCTGAATTAGAGGCTTTAGGTGATCCTGCTTGAGGGCAGGCTGGTGGAGCTCCAGAAGCCTTTTCCAACCTCCCCCATTCTGTGATTCTGGGAGTTTGGAAGTCAGGGATCTCTTTCTGATGCTCTGCTAAAGTCAAGGAGAGACACAGATCCAGAAAACAGAAAGAAATCAGCCCAAGTTTTTTCCTGTGTCACGGTGTCTCCAGTGTGTGGCTCTGTCTTGTTTGACTCATCACAAGGGGTCTGAACCTGACCTGAGGCTGTGCTTTGACCACCAGACCTTTGTGTTTCTCATTCCCATCAGTCCAAACACGTCCTACTATTCCGTTCCCATTCTCAGCATGATTATTTTGGAAAATCCCTCCCAAGAGATACCTGGACAGGATCCACACTGAGGTCATCCTCATGTTTTCCATCCTCCTGTTTTCCCTCCTCACAGGACACTCCTTGCAGTGTTACACGTGCAAGGAATTGACTCCAGTTGAGGAGTGCCTGACAATCGAGAACTGCACAGGGTCGGAGAACATATGCAAGACTACGATCTATTCCCGGGAGGATGGTAAGGACAATTCCTTCCTTATCCATACTTTTAACAGGAATCAGCGTTTCGACAGTGCTGTTGTGCAGACCAGTTCCTCTTTCCACTTAAAAAGTGGAGAAGAACTCTCATGGGAGCTCCAGCTCTCCTGCTGTTGTGGGAAGCAGTGTTTGTGTGAGGGAATATTCGGTGTATGCAAGCTCCTGGTTAATGCTCAGAAATGAGATTTTAACTTTTTGCAGGGTCACGTGGTGATAGGAAAACAGGGAATGGCTTTAAACCTAAAGAGGGTGAGTCAAGATTGGATATTAGGGAGAAATTGCTCCCTGTGAGGATGGTGAGGCCCTGGCAGAGGTTTCCCAGAGAAGCTGTAGTGCCCCATCCTTGGAAGTGTCCAAGGCCAGATTGGACAGGGCTTGGAGCAATCTGGGATAGTGGAAGGTTTCCCATGGCAGAGAGGTTGGAATCTGACAATCTTTATTTCCTTTCCAACTCAAAACCATTATACAATTCCATGACGCAAACTCCTGGTCATCAGAAGACAAAAGACAATGGTGATGCTCTCCCATGTTTTTCCCATTCCTAACTGAGCCTATTTTTTTCATTTTCCATAGTTTATCCCGCCCCGGAAGTCTCGACTGTCACCAAGATGTGCTCCTCTGTCTGCGAACCCTCCGACGTGGATGGCATCGGGATGACACATCCTGTCAGCTGCTGTTACTCCGACCTGTGCAACTTCGATGGCGCAGCAAGTCTGGGGATCAGCGTTGTGCCAGTTGCGATCCTGGCATGTTCCCTCTGTGCCTTTTTCTGGACTAAACTGTGAGGGCAGTAATTTATTCCAAAAATTCCATGAAGAAAATAACCCCCCCACCAGCCCAGCTTTCCATGTGGATGCCTCATTAACAACACTTAACAGCTCACAAAAATGGTTTGGTTTTTGTTTTTCCTTTCATTTTTTTAAAATATCCACATTTTCCCCACAACTAAGAGAGAAGCAAAACTCAGGAAGGCCCAGCTCAAGGTTTTAATTGATTTTTTCAACAACTGCCCCAAAATTAACTGCGGAGCTTCTTTACTGTGCTGGTCTGGTTGGGTTTGAAGTAAAAAAATCAAATGCGTGAAGTATATTTAAGGCAAGAAATCTTGCAAAGACCTTTCCCTATCTCTTTAGAGCAGGTTCTCTCCACCCCATCATTTCTGCTGTTCTTTCCTAGGTCTCCTTCTTTGTACCCAAAATATTAAGGAGACATTTCTGTGTCCAAAATATGAGGCCGGAGACTGAACTTCCCATGCCAATGATCTGTTCCAGGGAGGTTAAACTCTCATGTTCTCTGTAGTCTTTTGAGCAGAATAAAGAGAATCTTGTGTTAAAATGGTTGTAATCACATTTAATTTTCCTTTTTTTATTTCCAAGCTTCATCTTCCTGTACTGTTTAGCAGTTAACAGGGTTGGGTTTTGGGATCGGTCGCACAGCAGATGGATGAGACATTTCCCATTATCCCTCACTGGAAGCGACTTTCCATCAACATTTCTTCCATCAACTCTCCTTGTACAAATCTGTCTTTACTGGGAATAAAAATCTATCTTTACTGTACAAATCTATCTTTACTGAATTATCCCTGAATTCCTTGTGTGTTGCTCTGGGCTCCTACATTTTGATCCCTCCTGCTCTGGTTCTGCATTCTCGTATAATCCCCTTTCCAAGGTCCAGCAAAAATATCCTCCTGCAATTATCACCCTGCTCCTGATATTTGGGATAGTCAATCCAAATGTGATATTAACTCTTCCATGTGGCTCATGGAGCTTCCAAGAGAGGTGGCAAAATTCCCATCCTTGGGAGATTTCATGGCCTAGATGGATAAAGTCCTGAGAAACCGGGGCTGACCTCAAAACTGGGAGCTTGGATCAGGAACTTGGTTTAGGAACGTTTTGAGGTTGCCTTTCCAACCTGAGTGCCCTGTAAATCATTATTCCAATGGGATCACTGGAACACAAACGCCATCGTGTCCAGGCATTCTGCAAGGAACGCACACACTGGGAATAAATTCTTCCCTGGGAGAATGATGAAGCCATGGCACAGGTTTCCCAGAGAAGCTGTGGCTGTCTCATCTCTGGAAGTGTCCAAAGCCAGGTTGGACAGGGCTTGGATCAGTCTGGAACAGTGGAAGCCGTCCCTGCCCATGTCTGGGGGCTGAAATGAGATGATCTTGAAGATCTCTTTCAACCCAAACCATTCCATGCTTCCATGAAACTCTGAAAGTTCCTTGGTGGGGATTTCTCCAGCTCTGCTGGAGCCACAGATCCTGGAGCCAAGTGGGTTGACCCCAGAGGTGCCACCTGGGATAAAACCAGGAAGTCCCAACACTTGCCCCACTATTTCATTTGGGGTAAGCGATTAAATATTTTTCAATTTCCTCCCTTGTTTCAATTCCATTTCTCCTTCAGCCATCCCACTTATGCCTCCCTTGAACCACTGAGATTTTTTTTTTTGAGGTCCACACCCTCCAAAAAATCATCAGGCATGGCTGATTGCAGCCACCTCTCAGGTGGCTGAACTGGAGCGGCTCCGTAGCCGTCATCGCTTTGAGGAGGCACGTGCGGAGGAGCCGATCCTCCCTCCCTTCACTGGCCACGGATGCTTCACCCCTTTGATCTCCGCCCAGTTTAGCAGCGTGTTTCCCACATTCTGGCTGTTCCCTGCAGAGATCACGGCTGATCATGGGAGATCTGGTCTGAAAGGCAGAAAATCTGTGTGGGTGAGGCTTTGGAGTCGCTCCCCCTGGAGCGAAGCGGAGCTCTCCAAGCACAGGTTGATGCTTTGTGGTTAGACATCAACCTGAACCTCTCTGTGGTTTGTGTCTTTTCTGATATAAAAATTAATATATTAATTAATATATTAGCTCTGTTCCACCTGGTGTGAAGCTGTCCCCAACTTCCTGCTTCTGGAAAAGCCTCTGATTATTTATTTCCCCCCAATAGCCACATGTTTTTGGTTTATTTTTGCTGAAACTTAATTCCCTCCTCATCCAGATGACCTGCAGGTTCATCTGTTTTTTCTGACCCTCCTCATTCCTGGGGGCTGTTCAAAGCTGTCCCTGAAAAGTTTTCCTGGATTTGTTTCAGAATGAGTCTTTTGCTCCTTTTTTTTCCTCCCAAGCTTTCTCTCTTTAGGTTTGCCTCTTGTCCTGTCACGGCGAATCTTTGAAGAGTTTTAGCTCAGTCTTTTCTAGACCTTTTTTGAAATGCTTGGAGAGGACAAGGAGACAAAATGCAAAGAGAACTTCAGGGAGAGATGGATAACTTGTCCAAAAGCTGTCCGAGGAAATCAGGCAGGGCTTTGCTTGGTCAGTGGAGACTGACTTTGGAGCAGACATCCACCCCACACCTTCCTGGCTCTTGTATGGAGCTCGGATAAATTGCCACGTAAAATTTTTTGTTAATGGGATTTAATAAAGTGATCTGTGTTTTCCTCCTAGCTCAGCTCAGGCACGAATTTTTGTAGAACAACCTGGCTCTGGTTTGTTGCTTCAGCTCCCAGCCTGAGAAACCTTCCCAAGGGCCTGGATCTGTCTAAACAGATTCCCTTGGGAGCAGTAGGATTCAGACAAGACTCTGGATAAACACAACCTTCCTGTAAACAGAGCTAAGTGCCCTACAATAATTCTCCGAATATATTTTGTTTTTTTCCCTGTCTCTAGGGGCAAAAGCAGCTGAATTCCCTCTTGGCAGCCCTCCAGGTAAAATCCAGCTTGGTGATTGCAGGATATAGCTCAGAAATCTGGGAATCAGCAAACAACCTTGCCAGAATGCTTCACACAGGGATCTGTGTCGTGCTTCCAATCCTGGCAGACTCGAATCAGTCCAGTGCGTTTGCTAATTCTTCCTCGGAGGAAGTGTTCCAAGAGGCCAAGGCAGTTGTGATTTCCTGCTGGGGATTGCAGAACCCTTCAGTGACATCCTGAGGAGGAGGCACCAAGGTTTTCTTTTATGTCCCTGCATTAAAAAGCCCTTTGCTGCTGCTCCTGAAAATGTGAAGTCTGAATTTCAACAGTGAGTTGTTTTATCTGGAAGTTAATCCCAGATTGAGTTGTTCAACAGTTCAACAGTTGAGTTGTTCTATCTGGAAGTTAATCCCTCTAATTCCCTGGGACAGGGAAACCTTCCGCTATCCCAGGTTGCTCCAAGCAACATCAAACCTGGCCTCGGACATTTCCAGGGATGGGGCAGCCACAGCTTCTCTGGGAAACCTGTGCTACCCTCACAGGGAAGAATTCCTTCCCAATATCCATCTAATGCTGCCCTCTGGCAGTGGGAAGCCATTCCCTGTGTCCTGTCCCTCCATCCCTTGTGCCAAGTCCCTCTCCAGCTCTCCTGGAGCCCCTTTAGGCACCAGAAGGAACTCTGAGATCTCCCTGGATCCTTCTCTTGTCTAGGTGAACGCACCCAGCTCTCCCAGCCTCTCCATGCAGTGCTGCCTTAGTTTCCTGGAAAACAAACAAAAAACTGGATAATTTTACCCAGAGTGAGCATCCCAGTTTGCAAGCAGAGCTGTGCACGTGCCTGGACCAGGAAGCAGAAACGTGCGCTCGTGAAGTCCAGGAAGTTATTTTCAAAACTGATTTTAAAACCAAATCTGGATGGCTTCCTTCACTCTGAGGAGGATTCTCGTGGTTATATAAGAAGATTATCTTTGACTTCAAGGCTGTGTCAACATGAGTCAGGCCCTCAAGGGCAGGGCTGTGTCACCAGGCTGTGGTTATGGATTTGCAAATCCATCCTCCCTATAGCAACCCCAACATCCCCTGTGCAAAAAAACTGGGAAGGACTTGGAGCCAGCACAGGTATCCATGGGAGAATGGAAACTCCTACTGATGTTTGGAAAGATTTCCAGCTGGATGTGACAGCAACTGAGGTGCAGTGAAAGGTGTTTTGGGGGTAAAGCAGAAATAAAAGGAGTTGCCTCCCAGTATGGATCCAGATCTGGAATTATACATGGGGTTGGAAGGCAGCTCTGGAGTCTGTGGTCCAACCCCCTGGGCTGGTCTGGGGGACGATTCAGCTGCTTTTCCCAACATGTGGATGGAAGAGCTGTTCCAAAGCCCATTTTTGGTGAATTATAGAATTTTGTGGACTTAGGCTATGGTAAGCTGAAGGTGGCCTGGGAACTGAGCCATCCTTCATAGTTCTTCCTTTTTTCATGGATGAACAATATTTCATGGGAGAGTAGGATGGTTTTACTTGGAAAGGACTTCAAGATCACCCAGTTCCAACCCCCTGCCATGGACAGGGACACCTCCCACTACCCCAGGTTGATCCAAGCCCTGTCCAACCTGGCCTTAAACACTTCCAGGGATGGGGCAGCCACAGCTGCTCTGGGAAACCTGTGCCAGGGCCTCACCACTCTCACAAGAAAGAATTCCTTCCTAAATTCCATTTTAAATCTACTCTTTCTTTCAAATAGAATTGTTTCTGCTTGCTGGGACATTTTGCAACTTGATTTTTTTGGAGTAATTAATCATTTAAATCTCTTCACAAACCACACGGAGTTTTTTATTTCATGAACTTTTGCAAAGGGCTTTGGTTCAGTGTCACACAGGACAGGTTTATGACATGGCTTCCTTGACTCTAAAATAAGGGCAGTATTTATCAGCCAGCTTTGATGCTGGAGTTTTTCTGCCTAAATTCAGGCTCTGAACTCCTTCTTGTAGAGCTTCAAAGCCTTGTTCCAAGAATTTGTTATCTTAGCAGTGAACCCTTCACAGTGCTTGCATTTGATTGTATCCAAGGAATTCAGGACACTTTCCAGGTGCAAAGTTTTCCTGAGAGAAGGATCTCACAGAAAGCCTGGCTGTAAATGTTGCATTCTCCACCCCACAAAACCAAGATCTGGATGCCCAGTGCATCCTTGTCCCAGTTATCAGCCAGAATTAGAATATGCAGCTATTTATAAGGAAAACCTACACCT
Organism: Chloebia gouldiae; assembly: GCA_003676055.1. Classification (NCBI taxonomy): domain Eukaryota; kingdom Metazoa; phylum Chordata; class Aves; order Passeriformes; family Passeridae; genus Chloebia; species Chloebia gouldiae. Next base: position 67,479,322 of record QUSF01000001.1, on the reverse strand, counting down.
GGATCCCAAAAATAGAGTGGGATAAAGCTTCATGAGGAATTAAAAAAAAACATTGAAAATAACAGTGCTGCATTTCAACAGCTCAGGTTTATCATGGGCCTGCTTTCCTTAAAAAGCTGTTTTCTCCAGTGGTGACTAATTCCATGCACCTTTCCAGACCTGTAGGATGGGAGGATGCAGCCCAGGGACGGAACTTTGAGTTTCCAGGAGAGAAGGAACACTACAAAATGAGGAGCAAGAATGGTTCAGGCTCATTTCTTCTTCTGTGATTGGGAAAAAAAAATAATCCCACTTTGGACTGGACCCGCCTGGGCTGCAGAGAGGAACCTGCTACTCATTCCCTTGGGATGGGGTGAACCCAGGACATGGCAGGGACATTTCCTGGGGTTATTTCTACCAGGGTGCTGCAAGGAGGTGACTTTGTCACTCCTTGTCCCCAAAAACAAAGCACGAGGATCTTGGAGCCAAACCAGCTGCAAATATCTGGGGGCTTATAGTCAGCTCCTACAAACTCCTAACAGCCTCATTAAGCTCAGTTGTACCTAATCCTTAATGAACCAATAATGTTGCCACATGTTGTTCTGGGGTTTGGATGATTACAGGATTCCATAAAACCCCTTCTTTAGCCTCCGGGGCTGGCAAGAAGCTGCCAAAATAAATGAGGTTATTGAGCAATGAGGGTAGAAACAATAACAAAACTCCATCCATCCATGACCATGCTGTCCTGAATTTCCCAAAAAAACTCAGCCACTCCCCAGGGCTCCTAATCCCGGCACTGCTGGCACCACAGTTCAGAGGTTGGGACATGGATCAGGATGGATTTCATCACTCAGGCTCAGGTTCCTGGGAATTCTCGGCTTGAACAGAGCTGCCTTGAGCAGTTTAGGGTGGGGAACCCAGCTGTCTGCTTGTGGAGGATGGTTGAGGTGTAAAGCTTGGAAAAAATCCATGGAATCATGGCAAGAAGAGAAATGACACTGAATAAAAGAGCTGGATGAAAGAAAAAAAAGGTGCTGAACACTTCTTCTTAGACTAGAAATTAGGAGGGATTTCTTCACAGAGAGGGGGGTCAAACACTGGGACAGGCTTCCCAATGGTGTTCCAAACCTGTCAGGGCTTAAGAAGTATTTGGATAATGCAATTTATAACAAGGTTTAACTTTTGGTCAGTTCATAGGTAGTCGGGCAGTTGGATTAGATGGTCATTGTAGGTCACTTGAAACTGAAATACCTTCTCCTTCTCCTTCTTTCTCCTTCTCCTTCTCCTTCTCCTTCTCCTTCTCCTTCTCCTTCTCCTTCTCCTTCTC
>QUSF01000001.1:67453411-67477916 GCA_003676055.1 Chloebia gouldiae | reverse complement strand
AAAAAAAAAAAAAAGGGACTATCAGTGGAATGCTCAGCTGTGTTTTTCTATCGAGTAAGGATTCATAAATTACCTTTATAAAGGGGTAATATTGTAGCTCAGATATTACCTGAATAAAACATCTCAGCTCCTTTATCCAACCCAGGAGACAGAAAACAGATCCGCCAAGGATCCTTCTTGTGATGTTCTCCTAACTGGTGACATCTTGCACAGAGCTTGGGTTTCTCAAGGTGACAATCACAGATAATGGTAATTATTGTATTTGGAGTGCTGATCTCCCAAGAGCAGATCAGATCAGAACAGGCTGGAGCCCTTGGAAATACCACCCAAGAGCAGGGAGAAGAAGAGCAGTAATTTATTCTCCATGTGTTTTTTGACCATCACAGCTGTGAAAGTCTGGAATATGAGCCACAAAGATGCACAGATTTCAGATGAAGTTTTTTCTTCAAAGAAGAAATAAGAAATAGGATAGAAATAAGGGTGAGATTTGACTTCTAGAAGCCCAGGAGATCCTAGGCGTGAGCTCCTTGAGTAGTAAGAGCCCCTTGAGTTACCATGACTGGCTCTCTTTACTTGAAGAACCCCACCAGGCCCTGACATCTTTGCACAGAGCTGGAAAAGCAAAAACAATATTTCAGAAACCCCTTTTGTGATCCAAGGGCACCAGCAAGCATAAAACCTTTCCTAATTGCATCCCCAAATTTCTTAAGTTGCCCATGGAAAGGTGGATGATGGCATTTTGTTTAAAACCCCTCATTTTGTGGGAAAAGTCAGATATTTTGCTATTCACTCTCCCCTTCTTTCCAGGCTGACTTTCCTGCTCTGCTGTGAGTGCGTCAAAGTCTGTCACCATCTCCTGGGTGTTTGTTTCTCTTTCAGATTTGGGTGGCATCTCCCAACACGGTGACAGCTGTCGATGCTAAAAACACCTCTTCCCCCGTGGCTTCTCTCCCTGGAGATTGGCAGCAGCCAGGAAAGATTAGGAACAACGTCTGGCTTGTTTTCAGCCCGGCTTTGTAAGGACACGGCTCACCTGATCCTGGTTTTGTGCATGAGCGGGTAATGGCACAAAGCTGCTGCTTTGGACTCGCTGCACGGAAGGAGTTTCTGGAGGCCCTGTGGATTTCAGGAAACAGATTTTTGGGTGGAAAAATGTCAGAGTCCAGGACATCTCTCTGGCTGCCCTGGATGTCTTGAGACCCTGGCAGGGGGCTTGGAGACCTTGGCAAGAAGTCAAAACCATCTGTGGCTTCGATTTTAGCCTGTGGAAAGCTGTCAGCTCTGGATGAGGAATTACAAGTCACAAGGGTTTTAGTGATATTTGAACTAACACTGGAAAAGTAGAATTTTGGGATTTTTAAGATAAGGGGTTCAGGGGACAAGATGGATGGATTTGGGTGTGTCCTGACTGTCTTCTCCTTCTTGTCTTCCATGTCTTGCAGTGAAAGTGACACTTTTCTATTGGTTTAAGGTAGGGACACACTGTCCAACATAAATGTTAGATATTGGTAATAAATTGTAAACATAGTATACGTAACTTTTGATATAAAAGGTAAACACTGCCCGAGAGGGCTGGGCAGATGGCCATGGCCTCCTTGCTAGCTAGAGCTCAGCAGGTCAGATAAAGAATGTTTAGATAAGAGAAGAAATAAACAACCTTGAAAGCACAGTCGGAAACTTTGTTCAGGCTAAGGGAAGCAAAGACTCTCTATGATCTCTCTTGGGGTCATCCTGACCTAGGAACCCCGAGAGAGAAATCCATGGAAAAGGTTCTGCTAAAGCTTCCACTAGGACTGAAGACACCTCTTTAAGGATTCAGAAGGTCTGTGAGGAAGAACGACATCAAAGCACGTCGATAATCAGCTCATGGTGAGCCTGATTCCCAGGAATTCCACTTTGGATCAGTGCTCCTCACTGGGAGCAGTGGCACATCCCACTGCTAGCATCTCCCTGCTGGCTCCCAGCCACCCTCTGGAATCCTGCCACTGCCCAGGGCACAGTTTCGACTGGCAGATTTCCACCCTCCCCCAGGATTTCACGGAGGCAAAGCCTTCAGCCCCAGCCCGTGTTTGTGCCTGGTCCAGGGAACCCAGGGAGCAGCCAAGGAAGGTGTGGAGCAGCAGGCCTCAAAGAAGGGGCAGAGCTTCTCCCAGTCATCCCAAGCTCCTCACTCTGCTCCTCTGGTGAAATTTTTGGAGGTGTCCTGTGCCCTTCTCCCTCAATGATCCCTGTGGGTCTCTTCCAACTCAAGGTATCCTGTGATTCCGGGATTCTAAATCCAAAAGTACTGCAGGAGCAAATGCACCGGCACTGGAGCGCCTTGACTTCACTCAGCCTGCTTTTCCAGGAAATCTTTGGTATCTCCTTCCCTGATTATTGAGTGAAAGCCATTTCTTTTGCAAGGATGTGAAGGGATGGATGTCTCAGTCCCGACAAGACAGGAATAACTCTACTGCTCCTGGATGATGAGTCCAGGGCAAGGCTGGACATTAAAATAAGGTTTGAATTGTGCCTCAGTACAGGAGTGTCACTGTTGGTGTGACTGGGGACACATCAAATTGTCCTTGGAATGGGCAGGAAAGACCTGAAGACAAGGAAAACGTATTCACCCCTTGCATTACACCAGCCTGGAGTGCCAGGACAAGGGGGAATGGCTTCCCACTGACAGAGGGCAGGGTTAGATGGGATTTTGGGGAGAAATTCTTGGCTGCGAAGGTGGGGAGGCCCTGGCACAGGTTTCCCAGATAAGCTGTGGCTGCCTCATCCCTGTAAGTGTTCCAGGTAAGGTTGGAGAGGGCTTGGAGCAATCTGGGATAGTGGAAGGTGTCTCATGGCATGGGGCTGGAATTTAATGATTTTTACAGGCCCATCCAACCCAAACCATTCCATGATTCCATTAAGAGACCTGCTGGCCAAAGGCAGCCTGTAGAATTTTTGGTGAGATTCTGGAGTAGGTTTTTGGGACTCTGATCCATGGATTTAATCTGTTTTGGCTTTCAGTTCCCTGTAACATGTTGGATCTCATAGATTTCAGCACTTTGCCCAGCCATGAGCTGGTGCAAAATCATTTCCCCACAAGGCACAACATCCCCACCCACATTTACTGAGGATATTTAGAAACTTAAAGCTCAGTTCTAAAAAATGTGGGGCTGGACCAAGCCTGGAGCCACCAAAGTGTGACAATTCCCATCTGTCCAACGGGGGCTGAGTGATAAAAGGGATCAGGACCCAGACCAGGGCAGAGAAGGATTAAAACACATCCTATGTGTTTTCCAGCCAGATGGGAATGTACAGAGTGCATCCCCAGGTCTGTGCTGGAGGTGGAGCCCACCCAGACCATCTGCCCCAGCCTTTGGCAACACTCTGAGCATCTCTCTCGTATCCAAGTGACCCAAAATGACTTTTCTAAATTAAGATCCCAACCACGATGCCGTGCTACACTTCCTTCCCCCTCAACACATCTGCTGCTGACACTGAAAGTTTCTTTTCACCTCATTTTTAGGCTTTGTTTTCAGGCCTGGGGCTGTACAGAATAAAGAGGGAAAGAGGCTTCTGCGTTCCTCTGGAATTAGGGATGTGAGAGTCAAGCAGGAGAAGAATGAAGATATCCAAGAGAGGATGTGCTGCCGTGTCAGAGGCAGATGCTCCAAGCCCTCCAAACCCTAATATGGAAAAATGGCTCTATTTTAAGACCGGAAAAAAGTGCACATGATAGGTTTGAGATGAGAAATAATTTGGGAGTGATATTGAAAATGATATCGCTGCTGCTGTACTTCAGTGCTGCCAGGCTCATTCCATAATTAATAACTCCTTCAGATGGAGTGACTTTCCTTTGAGGGTGTAGAATTAAACATTTAAATCTCTCTCTGTAAATACAAGGCTGTGTGCAGAGCTCTCCAGAAGCCTTGCAGCTACTCTCTAATGTATATTTATATTCTAGATAAGTATTTTTAGCAAGAACTACAAGTCCTCTCTGTATTTGATGACATCAGAGCTCTGTTTTACATGCAATGTCCCGACTGCAAAAAATATTCCCTTCTTTTTCCTGCTCTTGGAATATTGCAATAATTTCTGCCCTTGTCTCATCTCTCTTTCACGTTTAATGTGTGTTTCAAAAGATCTGTGTGGGGCTTTTTTCTTCTCTCTTACTCCCAAAGATGATAAAATATATAAAATTTTTAAAAAAACAAAGCAGCCAAACAGCTCCTGGTGTTTCCTACCTCTGCAATTGGGCCGTGCTGGGATAACAACCACCACTCATGGCCTGACCAGTGTCCTGCTGTGGAAAGCAACCCGAAATGATCCGTGCTGGAAAACCATCCTTTAAATATTAATCCTGCTGTTCCCATGATGCTTCTCTGGGAATCCAGCTCAGGGAAAACCAGGATTGAACCTGGGTCCTCCTTCAGTTTAAATCCAAGCTGACTGTTCTATCTTTCCAGGGAAATTATCTTTTGGAATGCCCGCTCCACCTTCTGGAATCGTGGTGCTCACAAGAAAAGGCTACTCAAGGCTCATACCCAGCCCTGATTTTTGGCTGGAGGTGGGACTCAACAGAGTATCCCAGCTGGAATATCTTCACTGATGAGCCTCTCTTGTTCTTTACTCTCTAATTTCGGGGTGGAAAAAAGCACTTCAGGTTTGTAACTGGAAGCGGAAGATGCAGAGCAGGAAAAAAAATCCTCCCTGTGAGGGGGGTGAGACCCTGGCAGAGGTTTCCCAGAGAAGCTGTGGCTGCTCCATCCCTGAAAGTGCCTAAGGCTGGGTTGGACAGGGCTTGGAGCAACCTGGGATAATGGCAGATGTCCCTGCCCATGGCAAGGGGTTGGAATTTGATGATCTTGAATCTCCCTCCCCACCCAAACCATCCCATGACTCTGCGTACCTCTAGCGCTGCCCCACATTTGCAGAAGGGCTGGAAGGAGGGGGAAAAGGCAATTTTTTTTTTTTACCAGATAAAGCATAAGGCACTGAGGAATGCCCTCAAATCTAGAGATAAAATCTCTACATGTGCTGGGAAGAACAAGCCCTCAGAGGGACAAGAAAAATCCCTCAGCAGAGCAACATCAGCGCTGGATTCCGCTGGCTGTGAAGCCTCACCCGGCAGGGCCGAGAGGTTGCAGGTCTTTTTCTGGCCCTTTGGAGACACATTTTCCTCTGTTCTATTTTCTCCAGCCTATATTTAACTTCTCCCTCCCTGTGTCCACTCGACCCAGTGACGCAAAAATCCGGCCAGGCCTTTGAATCTCCTGCGTTTCCTGGGGCAGTGGAGCTCACTGGGTTTAACTCCTGAGGGGCAAAGGGAGGGATAAATAACAGCAATAAGAAAAAAACCAGCAAATTGGATTTTTTTAAGTGCTCCCAGTGATGCCTGTTCAGCCTTGTGGCTGCCACAGTGTGAACAGGTGACTTGTAATGCCAAAAAGGCCATTTTGTACCCCTGCGTGAAGGGTTTGTCACCTCTCCTAATCAAGGAATGTATTAGAGGTGCTTTGAAGATAAAAATCTTCAGCTCCTGAGCTGAAAAAGTTTCTGAGTCTGTTTTGGCTCCAGCAGAAGCTCGTGGGTCACATTGGCAGGTAAATCCTGGGTGACAGGAGGCCGGGAGGGGCAGGATGCTCACAGCCAGCACTGGTGACACGAGGGGACAGTCCCCACAGGGACTTCTGCAGCACAGCATCGTCACTCCCACCCTCCTGTTGGACTCGCTGCTGATCTCCGGAACTTTCTCTTTTCCTCCCTAAAACCCTTCCAGTTGTCCCAGTGCATATCCCAAAAATGCCTCCTCTCCCACTGGACTGTGTTTTATCCTTCTCCTGCTTCTTTTCCAGCAGGGATAGCCTTAAATGTGGCTTTTCCAAGGAGGATTTTTGCACTCCTGTGCTCATCCCTGTGTGTGCTTTTCCCCCTGTTTGTTACATGGCAGTTTGGGAGCAGAAAAACAAGGCAGAACCCCCCTCCCTGCACCCCGTGCTGCCCCACACTCCTTTCCCACGGGAATATCGAGCACAAATGAAAGATGCTGCAGGCTGAAAACCAGAGAATCCAACTTTATTTACGAAATTCTCACTCAGAAGGGAGCCCTCACCCTCCCAATCCTTCTGTATCCAGACCCTGCCCCCTCCACGGGTGGACAGCAGAGCCCAGGACCCTGCAGAAAATGTGGAAAGGCTGCTGGAGACAGAGCTGGAAGCCAGGATAAAAAAAGGAATGTGATCTGAGGATGGCAAGGATGGAGCTTTGCTGCTGGCCTGACACATCCGGCTGGTTTTGAAGCAGGGAAAAACAGAACAGACGAGTGGGAAGCAGAGGCTGGTGCTCAGTGTCTGCAAGGGTGGGTGGAATACTGGGATTTGAGTAATTTCCAATTATTATCCTCGCCATGGCATTTGCTCCCTGTAGATCTCAGCATTGCCAAGGGGCTTTCAGTGTTTTAATGGAGCTCTGAGGGTTTCACCTCCAGGAAAAAGGGCTCACCATCCTGAGCTCTGCCAAGGAATGCAAAAATTGTCAGAGTTTTCTTCTAAATGGTGCTGAGACAGGCCTTGAGAAATTATTCCCTCTGTACAAGGAGGAAAAAGAGCCCCCTGCTTTGGTTCCTTGTGAAAAGAGAATAGAAAAGGAAAAAAAAATGATGATAAATAGACTTTGCCACAGAGGAGGTTGCAGGAATGCTGTGAGCACACAAGGGTGGTGCACGGGGTTATCCATGCTCCACTCTACCTTTGCTTCCCCATCATCTGGATTATCCCTGGGCAATAGGAACAGAGGGAATGGCAAATCTCCTGCGTCTCTGTGAGCTGGCCACACCTGGTTCATTCATATCTGCTTCCACTCCAGCTGCTTTTGCAGCAGACAGGGCCTCAGAATCAATCCCACATCTCTAAGCAAATCCCAGCTGGGATCCCAGCACTTTTAATGGATTTTTCCCCAGAGCTGAAGGTCTGGGATAATCATTATTTTCCCTATCCTGCAGTTTCTGCTCTGAAGGGATGAAGGGAGGGCAGAAGAAGAGAAGAATTTGCTTGGAATAGTCTTTAAAACATCTGGAAAGGGAAATCTGGGAGCTCCAACTGCAACCTGAGCTCAGGCAGAAGCTGAGGTGGGGTTGTGTTTGTCTGGCCAAACTTGGAAATTTGGGTTGCAGGTCTGACCTACCCTGGTCTGTCAGTCCAGGGGGCGTTCTGAGCTTTCCAGAAATCCATCCCGTTCCCACACGGAAGCTGAGCCCTTCTGAACTCATTCCTTAGTTTATCCTTGGCATTAAGCTCCAGATCTCTGCAGTTGCCACCCACACCGTGATGGGTGGGAAGCGACTGGGCCCGGATCCATCTGCTCCTCTCAGTCAGGACATGGCACAGGATTCCCAGAGAAGCTGAAGCTGGATCCCTGGATCCCTGGAAGTGTTCTAGGCCAGGTTGGATGGGGCTTGAAGCAACCTTGGATAGTAGAAGGTGTCCCTGCCCGTGGCAGGGGGTTGGAACTGGATGATCTGGAAGGCTCCTTCCAGCCCAACCCATTCTCTGTGGATCCTGAGGACCAGAAGCAGCTGAAAGTGAGGAACATCTGCTTAAACAGCTGGAAACTGGAGATTTGAGGGGTTTAAGTCCAGGTGCCCAAACTCTTGTCTTGAATCCAACACTGAAGGTGGGATGAAGCCACACGTCAGAGGAGAAGGACGTTCCCAAAGCATCTAAGAGTTGATGAGGCAGCTTGGCAGGGAGAGTGGTGGGCTTTCAGTGGAGCTGGGACACTTGTGACCTCACAGGGAGCACTGGAGGACCATGCCAGCCACCAGGGCCAGCAGAGCCAGCGCTGTGGAGCTGCTCCTCACCCCACTGCTGTTCCTGGTGTCATCCGTGCACAGGTCGGTGTAGCAGCAGGATTTGGGCTTTTGGGCCCCTATCCCATCGTAGGAGAGGCATTCCTCCTCACAGTCCCTGGTCACGGTGATGTTGCCAAAAAAGGGATAACCTGGGAGAGGCAGATTGGAGAGGAGGAGGAAGTGAGAGAGGGGAAAAAATAGGGAAGGAAAATGGGATTGAGAAACACTGACAGAGGAGGTGTTGGACATCCCTAATCCATGGGTGCCTCTAAGCCAGCCTGTTTTTTGTGGGAATAGGCCTGCCAGCTCTTACTGCTGACTCTCTCTCACCCTCCTGCTCCTTCCAAAATCATTCCAGCATGGACAAGGGACACAATTCCCTGTGGATGCTTGCAATGTCTATAAATTCAGGTTCCATAGAGATATAGGGGTAGGAAAGTCAACACAGAGGGAACAAGAGCAGTGAGTCCTGATACTTCACTATAAAGCTCCAAATCTGATGGATTCCTCTCCTCCCCTCTCTAAAATGGGATAATTTCTGCTGGGTTTTTACAGACATTAAAGGGTAATCCAAGCTGGGACTGGGATGGGGAGAGGGAAGTGTGGCCAGCAGATTGAGGGAGGGGATTCTCCCCCTCTCTTCCAGAGAGACCCCCCCTGAAGAGTGGGAGCTGCCTCCAGCTCTGGGGTCCTGACACGGCAAAGACAGGGAATTGCTGGAACAGCTCCAGAGGGGGCCACGGAGATGCTCCGAGGGCTGGAGCCCCTCTGCTCTGGAGCCAGGCTGGGACAACTGGGAATGTCCAGCCTGGAGAAGGGAAGGCTCCAGGGAGACCTCAGAGCCCCTTCCAGTGCCTGGAGGGGCTTCAGGAGAGCTGGAGAGGGACTTGGAACAAGAGATGGAGGGACAGGACACAGGGAATGGCTTCCCACTGCCAGACGGCAGGCTTAGATGGGATTTTGGGAAGGAATTCTTGGCTGTGAGGGTGGGGAGACCCTGGCACAGGATGCCCAGAGAAGCTGTGGCTGCCCCATCCCTGGAAGTGTCCAAGGCCAGGTTGGATGGGGCTTGGAGCAATCTGGTCTACTGGAATGCAGGGGTTTGGAGTTCAATGATCTTTAAGCTCTCTCCTAACCCAACCCATCCCGGAATTCTCAGACTTCCCCCCAGGACCCCTCAGGGGCAGTGGTGGGACTCACCTGTGTCCATGGAGTGCAGCGTCGTGGTGCACACGGTGGCTTTTGGGGGACACAGGGTGGCTGTCCTGCACTTGGAAATGTCTGTGGGCTCCTTGCACGTGTAACATCGCAGGGACTGGGCTGCAGAGGGGACAGAAGGGCTCTGAGGTGACACAGCAGGGAAGACAGACCCAAATCTGTGACTTTCTGACCAAAATGCAGCAATGTCCAAAATTAAGGATGTCCAGAGGCAATGGCAAAGCTTGGATATGCCACGGGGGGAAAGACCAAATCCCAGTGCTGGAGGACAAGGGTGGTGTAGCAGGAACTGGGCCTGAGCTTGACTTTGGAGGCTCAGCAGGCTGAAAAATTGGGATTTAGAGGGACCTCAGCTTGAGCTTTGGTAGGTCTGAGTATCCTCTGGAGAAGGGGAGGCTGAGGGGAGATTTTTGGGATCTACAACTTCCTCGTGAGGGGAAGTGGAGGGGCAGCACTTATCTCTCTGGAGCAGTGACAGAATCCAAGGGAATGGCCTGAAACTGTGTCAGGGGAGGTTTAGCTTGGATATCAGGAAAAGGTTCTTCCCCCATTTAGGCACTGGAACAGGCTCCCAGGAAATTGTCATGGCATCAAGAGTTCGGGAAGAGTTTGGACAACACTCTCAGGCACAGGGTGGGATTGTTGGGATGTCCTGTGCAGGGCAAGGAGCTGGACTTGGATAATCCTTGTGGGTCCCTTCCAAATCAGGATGTTCCATGGTGGTAAAAACCAGCTCCTTCTGCTGAGACCAGCATTCCTCAGCTGTGACAGTGACAGCTCCCCCATCCCTCCCCTCACAGCAACAGCTCCTTCCTGCTTGTTTAAGGGAAATTCTGCAGGAATCAGTAACTGAGAGCAGGATTTAAATTTCAGAGCTGTGTCAGACATCCGGAGGGCTGAGTGTGGCCTCAAAATTGCTCTCATCAGGGGCTACTGCTGCTTTTTGAAGAGGCGATGTGCAAACCCTTGCTGGCCGTCACCTGAGGGAGGGACATCTCTAAATATGCAAATCTTGGTCACAGCAGCTCTCAAAGCCCTCAGTGTGAGCACTGTCCATCCACAGCCACCAGACACCGAGAGTGTGGATTTTCCAAAGTCCTGCTGGTGTGGCTTGATGAAAAAAACCAGCCTGGCTTGAGATTTTCTATCCTACCCTCCTTCCAGCAGGTGAAAAAGCAACCTGCAAGCGTCCAGTGCCATCTGTTGGCAAAAATTCACACTGAAGCTGTTGGTTTTTTTGTTTTGTTTTTTTTTTTTTTTTTTTTTCGTTTTTTTTTTTTTTTTTTTGTTCCCGTTCTGCTGATAGAGGAACTTCTGGGGCTTTGTGATAAGGATAAATATTTTCGAAGGCATTTGCTTGAACACCTGACTTCAGAAGGAATTTTCAAAGCATCTACTCCTCGCAGCAGCTCCTTTGGAAAATTCAGCCGTGGGTTAGAGCCTACACAGTGCAAAACTTCTCTTTCTTATTCCTTAGCTCTTGCTAAGGAATTCAATTCAAAGAGACAACTCCTTGTCTCTTTGCAGAAGTAAAAAGGATTTTTTCATGGGAATATTTCAATTTTCTTGTGGCCATGCTCCCTGTAAACAAGGGTGGCGGAGCCATCCCTGTTTATCCCAGCTCAGGACCTCACTAGATCCCTTCCCAATGATCCATGATCCAATCCATAAAATTGTTATATATTTTAACAGAGGTAACACATTACCAACAATCATTTGGATGGATGGATGCACAGACAGAGCAGTCCTGGCTTCAGGCTCTTGAGAAACTGCCCCACAACCCTTGGGGTGAGGTGGTTTCTATTTACAAAACTCCACATTATCATGGATGAGCTGGGAAGTGCCTTGGGAGAATTAATCCCAGTTGAAATCAGGTTTAAGGAAGGAAAACCTCAACTCCCTCGTCTTTCACTGACTCCAGGTGGGGCATTTAGAGGACATGGGTTTTGTGGGAAGATTGCATGGGAGAGGAAAGCCCAAATCCATAAGGGCTGGGACAGGAGAACTGAACAGAGATAGCTCTGCATCCTGATCTGAGCCAATAATTCCCTGTTCCTCACTGTTCCTTCTATTTCTTGATGTCAACTGTCAGGAATATGAATGGTCACAGACACATCCCTCAGCCACAACAGGGGTGCCTACACCAGCTGCTTCCCTCTGATCATCCCCCCAAAAAAATATTTCTGTCTGATTTCAACTATAAAGCAAATGGGGTTGATAACTCTGTTTCCATAAAATTCTTTGAGACCTTGGGTGGCTTCTCAGAAATTCTGTTAAATCCAAGACAGGAATTCAGATGGAGATGTTTGATCCCTGCCCAGGCTGCCTTTCCTTTGAGATCTTCCAGGGTCCCATGAAACAGCCTGAGGATCTCTGGGGCCCGTGGGCTGTGGGTTAAACCCCTCTGGGGTGGTGACATCCCTGGAATGCCCGTTCCAGGCAGGGATGTGGCTGCAGCTGGTCACATCTGCATGGGGGAAGGACACAGCGATGGCCAAACCCTGCTGCCAGCTTGCCCAGGATCCAGGCCCATCACAGACCCAGGGGAATTTTCCATTTCCACCTATCTCCTGGAATAAGGGGAAATCCTGGAGCTGGGGGTTTAATAAAACTTTCCAATGTCCTTGGAGTTATTTCTCATAACCCCACCTTAATCTATATTTCACCTTCTGGCTTTCAGCACTTCCAGCAGCCAGCTGGGAAGTTTTAAGGATGTCAGGAGTTTGGGATGAACATTCCTGATGGGACAGGGTGGCAGCTCCGGTAGAGGCTGGCACTTGAAGCTCTTGCCCAGGCTGGTCCTGCCCTGTGCCTTGTGGTTGTTCCCTCCATCCCTGGGTGTGGGTGCCAGGTATCCCAAGGACCTGCATTGCTCCCAGTCAGGTATCACAGCTCTTCCCACCAGGAATGCACCTCCCCTGTCCCATTTCACCCTCTCCTTCCGCCTTCTTCAATACAAAAGGCATCATTTCCCCTTCCTGGGGGTTACCAGGTCTTTCCCCTCCCTGCCCTCCCAGGAATTTCCCAGGGTGGGGGGCCCTGGAGTGTTGGGAATGAGGAGCTCTTACCGAACTCCATGAATGCCAGGCCCAGCAGGAATCCCACCAGGAGTTTCTTCATGCTGAGAGCAGATCCAGGCAGCCAAGACAGGTCCAAGAGAGCTTATCCCAGGGAGCTTTATATATTTTCCCACCCTCCACCAGCTGTTGTTGATCCTGTGGGCGGATTCCTTCAGGGTGATCAGGGGAAAGCCCAGCTCCAGTCTGGATTGGGATTTGCAGAGGAACGAGTTCCCTGATGAGGTGACATCACCGCAGCGAGCAGACTCTTGCCATACCTCAGCTCTTCCCCAGGTTTATGTCCTGGGGCTGGTCCCATGGAAAAGCAAAAACACGGCTGGCACATGCCAGGGCTTGGATGGGGAATGTGACAAGATTTGTTTGCTCCTTCCAGTCTGGCTCCACGAGCCCAGAGCTGCCTTGTGCCACACGTGCTGCACTGGCCAGCAACTGTCAAGGGGCAAGTGACAGCAGGCTGGGCTTCCACGTGCTCTGGAGAAATTATTCCACAGGCTGGAAGGACTGGGGTTGCCCAGAGATGTCTGTTTTCCCAAACACAGTTCAAAACCAAGCCTGGTTTCTGGATCCCTTCATTATTAACTGAGCTGCTGGGCTTGGGATTGCTTGGAGGCCAGTGGGATATGGTGCTTCCAAGTCTGGAACTGGGATAAGTCTTGTGGTCTCAGGTCCTGGGTCATGCTGGCAAAGTAGGACACAGCCTTCCTTTGGAAAGCTGTCAGTTATTTACCAAATTTTATCCTGAAGCTGGGAAATAAGCCCAACATGGAACCATGCTGTAAAATTAATCAGTTTTCCCAGCGCCTCCTTGATAGCAAATTTCAGTTTATCCACATCAGGGCAACCCTTTCAAACATCATAATTTATTTTGTATCTTATCCAATATTTGGGGAGAGAGCTTCAAATGCTCAGAGCTGGGGAGAAATTATTTACTTCTCCCTTTGGACTGAGCTACTGGTATTTTATATTTCACAGGAAAAGCTGATAGACTTTTCGCTGGGTTTGTTGTGATCCAAATTGGAAAACCCTGGTGTTGTGCAATTTCCCATGAAAAAGCTGAATAAGCCAAAGAGGCAAAGTTTGTGAATCACTGGAGCACTTGGAGATTTTAGGCTTGAAGATGAGGTGAGTGAAGGAGTTTAATGAGATGCTTTGCCTGTCACAGACTTGTGACATGTGGGAATATTACTGCCATTCCCGGCAGCCTCTCCTTCTTCCCAGATGGAGGATGGTTCCCAGTAACCAGAGAAGTGTTGCTAATGAAAATTTCCACAGCCACGGATAACACAAAGCTGACAGAGCTGTGGGAAAGGGAGAGAAAGACCTGCACCCTAATCCTTCTCTAAGAGTGAAAATTATCCTTTATTTTATATTCCTGTGCTCTCAGAGTTCATGCGATTAAAAAAAAATGGATATAACATAATTTTCTGGGGACACAGGAAAAAAATCCACTAGATGAAAGCCACCAGACCTGGTTACATCCAGATCCCTGCTCGGAACTGGGCAGCTCAAGGCACATTTGAGCAATACCCTAATTAAGAGCCATGAAACTGGAAGAGATCCAGTGCTTTCAGCACTCCAGGTGGTTGTGCCCCCACGGGAAACACAGTGGGGCTGGCACAGTAAAGCGGCTCGGTGGAGTGTGGAGTGGAAATGTCCGTGGTGACATCCTCTCACACCTGAAAGTCATTCCACACTGAGAAATTCTTGGGATAAATCTGTGTGGTTGAAGGAATAGGGATATAAATACTTAACCACTGTCTTAACTCTGTCTTAAAGGCTTGGAAAGGTTGGAGATCTTTCCATAAGGAAAAACACTGGCAAAACACCAGAGCTCCTGCAGAGGTGCAGCAGTGCCAGACTTCAGGGAAAGAGGATTTGGGAGTGTTCCAGTAAAGTTGTGGAGGCAAGGAAAGACTTTTAAGGTCTGTTACCTTTAAGGTATTCCTTGATCTAAAGATAATCGAGAGCTTACCGAGAGATGGAGCCCTGGAAACAAACCCAAAACCCAACACAAACAACCCCTGGCGGTGTCCGGGTGTGTGTTGGGATAGGAGGAATCTAGATTTTGATTTTGGAAGTGGCAACACCCTACTGGCTTCCCAGGTAGAATTCCATTGCCACTGTCAAGAACAAAATGGTATCCTAATGAAAAAGAAAACAAACAAAAAACTCCAAAAAACCAAAACAATAATTAGGAAAAAGGGACAACAGGATTCCCACCAAAAAATTAATACACTGGCTCCTTTTAGCTTGGTAGAGTTAAATGAGACTGGAAATTGAGGTTGGATCTTAAACATAGAAAAAAAATTTGGATTATTTCTGTAAGTAAAAGCAGGGAATAAACCTGACCTGCTTTAAACCTGATAAGTATGTGGAAGCTGTGGTTTGACAGAGCAGTTAGGTAAGGCTTAGACAGCTTGTGGGACTCAGGAGGGCCTAAAAATTCCCTTCTGTCTCTGTCAAGGGTGGAATAAGCCTTGGGAAAGGTTTTAACACTGACTGACAGGAGCCAGAAGGGACTTCGGTTGAAATGTCATTTCAGGTCTGGAGAGCAGAGAATATCAACGAGGCGTGGTGTGTTTGGGAGGAAGGTTTTTGTGTCAAAAGCTTTCAGGAATTCTCAGTGGGATCAATCCAAACCTTCTCCTAGCCTTTCCCTGGGAGACTGTCCTAATTGATAAGGTAATATAGGGAGATATAATCTCTTTCTGCTTATCACAAATACCAGGAAAGACAGATGACAGAAATTCGGTTTTTACGGGTAAGAAGGTGAAGTGTTTCATCTGCTCTAATTTCCCTTACAGTCAATTCTTGTTTGAATGATTAAACCCCACATTTTTATGAGATGTTCTGTGGCAGGGAGTGAACACCAAGCTTTGCTCAGCTGTTCCAGTCATTGATTATCAGCCACACGTGAAATTAGTCCTGTGTAAAATATTTCTACTATGATTTATGGACTCCCTACAGCCAGTGGCTCTTGTTGCACTTCTCTACTAAATTCAGTTTCTCACTGCTGCAATTTTTCTCTTCTCCACAGAAATGTATTTTGTCTGGGATATCCCTTGGAGACTTTGGTGGGGTCTCTGACTCCTTCTCTGGAAAGTCTGTTTTCCAAGGCTTTAATCTTGTGAACTCCCTCTGTTTCAGCACCTTCTCTCCTACATTGTCCAGCCCAGATGTGGACATTTTCTTCAGCCGCTCCATAGAATCCCAGAATGTTTTGGGTTGGAAGTGACCTTCAAGATCATCCGGTTTCAACACGTTGCCATGGGCAGGGACACCTTTCACCATCCTGGGTTGTTCCAAGCCCCATCCTGGCCTTGGACACTTCCAGGGATGGGGCAGCTACAGACAACCCAGGCAATCTGTGCTAGAGTCTCCCCACCCTCGCAGGGAAGAATTTCTTCCCAATATTCCATAAAACCCACTCTCTTTCAGTTTGAAGCCATTCTCCCTTGTCCTGACACTCCATGCTCTTGTCCAAAACCCCAACACTCCATGCCCATGGTCCAAAATACCTCTCCAGCTCTCCCGGAGCCCCTCTTCAGCTACTGAGAGCTCACAACAAGGTCACCCCAGAGCCCTCTCCTCTGCAATCCCAGGAGTAAACAGCATGGATCCACCTGCTGTGATACAAACACCAACCAACCCTATCTGACACCGTGGTCACATCATGGTAACCATGGCATCCATCTACGCGACATCCATGTCTTTCTTGAGAGCTGATTTGCAGGATGGAGTCTGCTCCATTTCCCAGATATCAGATTCCCAAGCATCCTGGTGACAACTGCTTAGCAGGAAAACACAGATACTGCTGATCACTACACTCAGCCACCTGGAGCTCAGCTCCTGTGACTCCAGAGGAGTAGAATTTTTGCTAGGGGACTTTTTGGATGCTCCACCGTCTTCACATGTGACTCAGTATCAGGGAACCTCTCTGCCCGTGCCCGTGGCTGCAGCGATGTTTGATGATCCAATGGAAGTTCCAGCTCTCATGGGTGTGTGTCAATAACAAGACTTTGGGCTTGTTGGGGTGGAGTTGGTCTCCACCCTCCTGATGAAACTCTGCCACTGGGCAGGAAGGAATTCAGGTTTCATTGGGCTGGAAAAGGGTGAAAATGTGAGCACCCTTCTCCCAGGAGCTCTTTAGGTCTGTCTTCCATGGGCTGTTTGATATTAAATATTTCTCCTCCAAAAAAAAAAATCCAGATTCACAGCTCTGATTCAGTCTCTGAAGAACTCCTACGCCCTTTTTTTTTTTTTTGTGTGTGTCTGAGCTTCATTTTGCTGCTTTGCACCCCCTGTCTGAATGTCTGAAGATGTGAGGTGAGAAGTTGAACCTCTCCAAGCAGAGGAGGGAACTGTACTTGCATTTCCCAAATTCTGGCTCAAGCACACTAATCCCAAGGCTAAAATATCACATGTTCCTGAGGATGGGAGGAAAGATTCCAGACTTGCTGGATTTTTACAAAAAAGATGTAAAGATTTTTACAAAAAGGTGAGTTGTGTTCAGGGCACTGAGAGAAAAAAGGGGAGTCCAGGGGTATGGTCACGTGGAGGTTGGAGTCATGGAATGGTTTGGGTTGGAAGGGACCCTAAATCTCATCTCATCCAACCTCCCAGCCATGGGAGACCAGGTTGCTCAGGTTCCTCTTCTTCCAGCCACAGGACTGAGGACAATTCCTTCAGGCGTCACCTGTGTTTGGTCCATCCTGGGAATGTAGGTCTCTCAAGCATTTTCTGAAAACAGCAAAAATGTCCAAGGTGTGATTCTGGATTGCATTCCAGAGGGATGAATATCCCCAATTGAGGCATTTCAGGCTTCCTTTAAGCTGTATCTGTCCTGCCATGGACTTGAGAGATGTCTAACTAGTGTAAAGTCCCTGAGTGTGTCATGTCCTAAATCCGCTGGATTTGTTCCAGGGATTTGCACAGGCACACTCTGAGGGACAAGGAAATTTCCAGAAAGGTCATTCTGGATGGAAGGATGAGAAATTCAGGCACGAGCTGGGACAGTTGTGATCAGGATCAGAGAATGGATCCTGATCCCTTTTAAAGATCCCATTTTTCCGATGTGTTCCCTTTTCCATCCCAGTGACAGTTACTGCCAGCCCTATGTGAAAGCCCACGTGACTCATAAATCCACACTCCATCATGTAGAGAGCCTGCGTCCATGTAATTTTTCATCTGAAATCTGGATGATTTGGAATATTGGTTGGAAAAGACGTCTGAGATCACCAAATCCAGCCACCACCATATTCACCATTAAACCATGTCCTCAATTGCCAGTTCCATGTGGTTTTTTTTGAATACTTCCAGGCATGGTGACTCCACCACTTCCCTTTTTCTGATTCTTGAACACTAAAAAAGCCAAGGCTGAAGGATGCTGGTGATATTCCTGGGGGCTGCTGTTGGCTGGGAGACTCCAGTCCCTTTCTCCACACGTTAATCAGCTGATGGCACTGTTGATCTCTTATCAACATTCTGCAGTACGAGGGCAATGTGCAGAGAGTGGCCAGTCACAGAGATACTTCCTTCCCTTTATCAGGAAGATTTTCCCTCTTTATCAACTTTGGTTGTGCAGAGAAAGGAAACAGGGACCTCGCTAGGAACTTGTCACTTGTCAAACCCAGGGACTGTCACCGAGCCTGTGACTGAGAAATACCTGATATCACTTTGTCAACCCTCAGCATCATCAGCAAGTGCCTTTGACTGACAGGCTGGCAGCGAAGTCTGTCACCAGATACAGATCTGGATGAGTCAAGCTAAATAAATAATCCCTGCTAAGTAATAAAATTAACCCGTGCTGGGTGTTGCCATGGGGATCCAGCACCGTAATGGGAATAGCGTGATAAGGAAGCCAATTCCCATCAGTGGGCTCTGTATGGTCAAGGCATAAAGTTGTGGAAGCACCAATTAGCAGAAGATGCAGTGGAAATAGCTGTTGCCCTGATTTTTAAAAGAAATTTTCTTTTATAGTTCTTTTGAAAGTTTTAAAGTTCTCATAAAACTTCTTTAACCTTCTGATGATGTTTACATATTTCTACTAGAGTTCTCACTCACTGTTCATGTAAATAATGATTGTTTTGCCTTCTTCTTTGTGAGAAGAGAGAATTAATAGACTGTTAGTTTGACCAGTGTAGCTAGAGAGGTGGCAATTTCATCCTCCAATCCACTGTCACTTTTAGAATTCTATATACTGCGAAGTCAGAAATAAAATTGGCTCTTTTTCTCCTTTGAACTTACTAAGCTTCTGTGTACTTCTTTCATGTCCAATAGCAACAAACAGCCTTTGAATATTTGCGGAGTCACGGACAGATTGAAGCAGGACAAAAAGTCTGGAGTGGGAGTCACCTGGCCTAAGCACAGCCTGTCTTCTCTACCATAGGTGGCTCATGGGTGATTCACTGGTGCTGTTTCTTTTTCCAGTCAGGCAAGCAAATCCAAATTTCATCAGACAAAAGCTTCATCAAAAAGTGGATGGCACTGGGGATTACCAGCTCCCCTTCACTGGCTTTAAAGGGAACCCTGCAAGGGTGGAGATGGGGTCACCTGGAGGTCTCTTCTTAGTAAATGTGTGTGCTTTGTCATGGAACCGTGGAGTGGCTTCTGTTGGAAGGGACCTTAAAAATCATCTTGTTCCAACCCCTGCCATGGCGTTGCTCCAGGCCCCATCCAGACTGGCCTTGGACACTTCCAGTGATCCAGGGGCAGCCACAGCTTCTCTGAGAATTCTGTGCCAGGGCCATTCTTCCCTGTGAGAGAGGGGAAACACAGGATTAAGTTGCCCAGAGAAGCTGTGGCTCCACCATCCTTGGAAGTGTTCCAGGCCAGGTTGGACAGGGCTTGGAGCAACCTGGGATAGCGGAGGGTGTCCCTGCCCATGGCATGGGATTGGAACTAAATGGTCTTGAAGGTCCCTTAAACCCCGAACCTTTCCATGATTCTAGAAGAGATGGGATTTCTTTCCCAAATATGGACACACACAACAGCGGGGAAGAATTGCCTGAGATAAGGAAAAATAGTCCTTATATAAAATATAATTCCTTATATAATATATAAAATAGAATATAAATCCTTATATAAAATAGAGAAAAATAGTCCTTCACTTCTCCATATAAATTTCCATGTTTAGTGCCAGCCTGAGAGCTCTCGAGCCTGGAGAACTGATCCATGCTCATGACAGGAAAACTGGGATGGAGACAAAGAAGGTTTGGACTGGTTTGGACTGAATATAAGCATTTATATAATATAAGTGTTTTTGACAGACACTTGAGTGGAAAGACTTTATGACCTTCCCAGCAGTAACATTCCAGGAAAACCTTTAGTCTTGTCAGCCTCCAATGCCCGTCTATCCACCCTGCATAGCTCTCCTGCCATCCAAGGATGTTGGGTGATGCCTCATTTGGGGTTCCAGGTTAGCAAACACCTCCCACAGCTAAAAATAAGAGTTTATGGACAGTGCTCAGCTCTGGGTACAGATGAATACACACGCTCCACTATCTTGGCAGTGCAGCTGCCCTGGCAATTCATATTTGGATAACTCCAAGATTTGGAGTGGTAGAAGTGGATGATGGAGGAAAAAATCCTACCATGTAAGATTTCCACTGGTTTGGGGGTGAACTCAGCAGGTTTGAAAGTTATTCCACATGTGAGAGAGGTGAGACTAAACTTTACACCTCATTTCTGCTGAAAGCACTCCCGGGTCTCAGGGCAGCTCTGCCTGGATGGGGTTGGAGGAAGGTGACAAGGAAAAAAAGGGTGACGCATAAGTGAAATATTCACTTTGCTGTGATGTGTGGGATCTGTTTGCCTTAATATCCTATTAAACATATTGAAAGGCTCAGAGGGTTGGGATTGTACAATTTGTACAAGAGAAGCTCTGTGGTGATCTTACTGCTCCTCCCAGTACCTGAGGGAGCTCCAAAAGAGCTGGAGAGGGAGTTCAGAAAAGGGATGGAGTGACAGGACACAGGGAATGGCTTCCCACTGCCAGAGGGCAGGGATAGATGGGATTTTGGGAAGGAATTATTGGCTATGAGGGTGGTGGTGCCCTGGCACAGGTTTTCCAGAGCAGCTGTGGCTGCCCCATCCCTGGAAGTGTTGAAGTCCAGGTTGGACAGGGCTTGGAGCAACCTGGTATAGTGGAAGGCATCCCTGCCCATGGCAGGGGTGTTGGAACTGGATGATCTTTCAGGCCCTCCTTGCAACCCAGACCATTCCACGATTCTGGACCTGACACTGATGGAGCAGATGGGACTCTTGTCCTCTTGGACTCCTCCTGGAGAGACAACCCCGTCATGTGGGGCAGAGCAGCACATCCACCCTTCACCAACCACCTTCACAAAGTGTCTGCATTGTCTCTTTGCCTCCTGCGCCCCTGGCTGCCCTCAGGATGCTGCCTGCTCCTAATCCCAGTGTTGGGTTGGGAAGAGGCAGCTGTGAGCTCTACTTTAGCCAGAGGATTTGGGCTTGTTCATGTCGACATCTAAATCACGGAGCCAACAAAAGTTTCCCCTGTCATTTCCATGATGCAAAGGTGTCCCCTGGTTTTTATTTCGTGGTGAATCACCGGGGTGGTGGTGGCAGGGCATTTACCTTGGCGTAGCTACACGGTGTTGTGGCTTTACTTCCTGGTCTCCACCCTTGGTGTTTTGGGGTTCTTCACAGAAAGCGTGGTGAAATCTGTGCAGGGAAAGAGTCAGCTGTCCTGAACATGTTGGATTGGATTAGATTAGATTAGATTAGATTAGATTAGATTAGATTAGTATTGACTTTTCACTTGGAAGGGTCCTACAATGCCCATCCAGTCCAAGTCCTTGACCAATTCAGGGCTGACCAGAATTTAAAGTATATTCTGAAATCCAAATTCTGACAGACTTGAGGCATTGACCACATCTCCA
Source organism: Chloebia gouldiae (assembly GCA_003676055.1). NCBI lineage: Eukaryota > Metazoa > Chordata > Aves > Passeriformes > Passeridae > Chloebia > Chloebia gouldiae. The sequence continues at coordinate 67,456,890 of QUSF01000001.1, read as the reverse complement.
AGAAGCTGTTCCAGTGTTTGACCACTCAGTTAAAAACCTCCTGATGTCCAGTCTATACCTCCCCTGGTGCAGGTTTGACCCTTTCCCATGTGTCCTGTTCCTGGATCCCCGGAAGAAGAGTTCAGCACATCCCTCCCCACTTTGCCTCCTCAGGGAGTTGCCATGAGGTTCCCTCCCAGCCTCATTTTCTCCAAACCGGGCAAATCCAGAGCACTCAAGGATGTTCCTCCCAGCTCTTCTCCAGCTTTATTGCCCTCACATGGATGCATTCCAGGACATTCCCATCAGTCCTAATTGGTGGGGCCAGAATTGCACAGAATGTTTTAGGGGAGGCCACGCTGGACACAGTGGGATAATCTCCCTGGACACAGCCCAGGATGTGGTTTGTCCTCTTGGCTGCCAGGACACACTGGTGACTCCTATGGAACTCGGGTCAGATTCCTTCTGCAGGACTGGTTTCCAGTCCTTCCTCTCCGAGCTTATCTTGTGCCTTCCATTGCTCCATCTTAGGTGCAGAATCTGTTGTTTAGACCTGTTAAATTTCATCCCATTAATCATTAATTTCCTTCTCTTTCACAGCTGGGGAATAAACGCCCACCCCAGACTCCATTTCCATTCCTTGCATCTTTTCCACTTTACATCAAGGTCTCTGGGAATGAGACATTTCTCTAGAACAGAGTTACAAAACTTTGGAGGAAAACAAACATTTCCTGCCTGAATATTAACAATTCCTGCTGAGCATGGAGAATACAATGTGCAGCCCTGGATGTGAGGATTTTCCATGGACAAGAAACATCAATGACAATTTTTGTAGACCTTGACCTGGGCTGAGGTAGTGACTGGTTGAAGACATTTTGAAAAGGGTTTGGGCAGATCCGGTTCGGGAAGGAATGATTCAGTCTGAGAACTCTTGAATCCATTTAGAAGAGGAGTTTCCTTCACCAGATTGCTCAGATTTCTCCTGCCCCAGCAATCCCACAGTTCAGTGTCACATTTTTACACAAACCCCTTCAGTCCCTTCAAACATCTTCAGCCTTTTGCTGTGCATCTCTACTGAAATAAACATTATTTATTGGTTAAAACTGATATTGCAGAGCATCTAAACAATTGAAGACCATGGAATCATGGAAGTAGTTTATTTTGGAAGGGCTGTCAAAGATCCTCTCAACCAACTCCCTGCCATGGGCAGGGACAGAGATGCTGAGGATGAGTCTCTGGCACTGAGCTGACTAAAAAAATGATCTGTGATTTTTTTTTCCTGCCAAAACCCATTGATTGCATGCAAACTGCCTCTGGGAATGGCCTTTGGGTTGTTTTAACTCCTCTGCCACCCCTAGGAATTGTCTGGGAGATCCTTGGCCTCAACCCATGCTGGTGAGAGTAGGGCTGAGGCACCTCCAGTGCCCAGAGGTGTCCACTGTCCTGGAACTGTGACCTCTGGGCCTGGGACTTGCTGATCCCATTTCTAGAAGGCCAGAAAAGTAGCAAGTTGTTTGTATTTTGCCTTCCATGATTTTTAAGGAGATATTGTTCTCATCCTTTATTCACCCTGCATTTCTGGGGGGTGTGTGGGTGTATCCCACCTCCTGTGCTCGTTAAGCAGGATCCTTCCAGGGAATATAATGTGTTTCAGGATGTTTTGGGCTTGATTTATGCCGAAGTGGGCCTCAGAATTTGTACAGTAATGTTAAAAAAAAATTTGTACAGTAATGTTAAAAAAAAAAAAAAAACAAAGGGACAATAAATTTGGGAGATAGCCAAGAAGTGAATGCATTTAATTTTTTCTGGTAATCCAAGTGTCAAGGAACTCCAAATTCTTATGGATACAGGAGACACTGATAAAAACCCTGCAAGAATTTCTGTCAGGGACATGCTGGCAACGAATCCCTTCTTCCCACGGGCACTGTGAAGCAACAGATCTCCGTGGCAAAGGCAAATATTTCTTTTCCTCATCAAAGGGATGAGGAGAAGCAGGGCAGAGCTGCCGTACTTGAGCACCTGATAACAGAACGTTTGCTGCAAAAACATCAAAGAAGATAAATTAATTGGCTGGGATTATGAAGGGCAGGGAAACAGCTGTCTCATGGGTGTGAGAATGTTGTTAAATGCTCTGTCATTTTGCTGCAAGGCAGCTGGAGCCAGTGCAGAGGTGATGACTGGAAATGAGCACCTCATGCATGACAAGGAATTACCATTCCCTGCCTCCTCCCTGCAAGAGCAAGAGTGGAAAAGGTTTCTGTCCTGATTGCTGTCTTTTAAATATTCCCATTTTACTTCAATACTCAAATTCTGATGGCAAGTCTGCCTTTATATTTCTAAATTTTCTTCATTTCACATGCAGAGGAACAGAATAGGTCAGGTGTGCTCAAATGATCGCGTTTCAAGTAATGATTTGAAATCTAGGCCGCGCCTTCCTCTCTTTTTAATTATGGCAGTTGAAAAGGTATCAAAAATATTATTTTAAGCAGGATGAATGATCACCATCCTCTTCATTAAAGAAATACTGGAGGTTATAGACAGAGATTACCTCATTTTTTTCTTGAATTTGTCTGTGAGAGCAGACAAAGCTGTTATTTTTGCGAGTTCAAAGGCCACTGCCAAACGTAAATCCAAAAGCAGACATCACAACTCATTTGGCACCTGTGTGTGGCACCGCCCAGGTTTGTCCCTGCAAATAACTCAGTGTGTGGTGACCCCTGAGGAGAACAAGACCATCACTCCACTTTCACTCCCCTGCCCTGGGTGAAGTCCTCATTCCACAGATCCCCTCAAGGCCAGATTGAATCTGAATGAAAATAAGCAGAGAGGAAGGAGCAAAGTGTTTTTGCCTTTTCTGACTCAGCCCCACGCCTGTCACCTCTCTTTACTACGGGGAAGTAGTGACACTGTCCCAGCCAGGAAGGGCCACCAGCAGAGGTGGGAAAGGTTCCAGGGCTGGGTCATGCTGTCTTTGAGTGATTCATGTGGGGAACCACTGGCAGAGTTGAGCAGGTGCCTTTAAATTTCAGTTTTCCAGGCACAGAGGTTATTCCAGTGTCAGGGGTGAACCTGTCTGGTGTAAAAAAATTCAGGGAAAAAGGCACATTACAAGAGCTTTTTTACTGAGTTGATGGCTTTTAAGGTGATGTCTCCATAAAATATGGGTGAGAAATCAGAGAAGCCATTGAGGGAGGAGGTTGGGGTTGCAAGAGAATCTGAGCATCAAGAACACCATCAGATGAGTCAGAGCAGCGCCTGTGTTGCAAAGAGTCCTGAAAAGGGGTTTGGAAAGGCATTAAGAGAGCTCAGGATAAGGTCAGAAATGTGGGATCAAGGGACCTCTGGCACATGGAGCTGTCAAGTGTCAGGATGGGAGTGGGATTAATCAAGATGCCATGAGATGAACCTGGCTTGTCCTGCATGAGGGGCAGCTACAATTCATTGAGGGAAGTTCTGCAAAGGGCAGGAATTTGGATTGGTTTTAGTGGTAATGATGCCTT
>QUSF01000001.1:67413383-67453401 GCA_003676055.1 Chloebia gouldiae | reverse complement strand
CTGCAAAGGGCAGGAATTTGGATTGGTTTTAGTGGTAATGATGCCTTAGTATCTAAGCTTTTATATTTTTAATATTTTTTTTTATATATGCCTGCAAAGGGCAGGAATTTGGATTGGTTTTAGTGGTAATGATGCCTTAGGATTTAAGCTTCTATATTTTTCATGTATTTGTAATCCTGTAGTTCTTTAGTGTGTAACTCTAAAGTTCATATACATTGTTAGCTACTGCTTTCCCATTTTGGTTGGACAAAACAATTCCTCTCCAGGCCTGGGAATCAAGGACATCTCACTGTCTCAGGCCCTGAGAAAGGCAAACAAAAGTGAGTTGGGGGGGAGCAAGCTTGTGGTAAATTACTTCATTACCTGAAGCTGTAATTGAATTTACTCCCAATATGCAAATGGACCAAACTCATAAAAATATAAAAATCCACAACCTGTTGTCCATTTTTTTGGGTGTAGCCCCTGGGTGGGCTTCGTCTGCCCAAAATGCACATGAAGGCCCTCCAATAAATATAACTGCTTTTCATCCTCTTAATTTTGTCTGGCCTCTGTTTTTAGGCAGCCCAAAAAAACATCAGTTTGGCATCAGTTTAATAAGAGGTGGAGGAGATCTAACTGTTTTACCTGTCCCCAAAAAGCACCTTCATTGCAGAGCAACACGTGCGTGATTCAGAGCAGGAATGTGGCTGGGCAGGGCGGGTTGGGAGCGGGTGAGCCTTCCCCAGCTGACTCTGTGAGATCATTTTTAGCCTCAGTCTCTCCCCTGGCCCGTTAAAGTCGCTATCTGAGCATCTCTGCATGTGTTGGGCCTGATAACATCTGAACGAGGCAGAGGAATGGAAATGCCGTGGAACTCGCCGCGGGCCATAAAGGAAATGTGGAGCACAGCAGGGAATTGCTGGTCCCTAAGTCCAGCTCATCCAGACTTTCTCCAGTGGTTTAAATCCAGTTTTTAATCAGCTGCTGCAAATTGGGTTGATTTCAGAGGAGCTTTTTCAGACAGGTAAAGGCACTGGATGTAAATGCTGTAGGAAATACAGGATGGCTCAATCCTTATGCACAGGGATGATGAGTAATTGTTAATTGTACCAGGACTAAAGAGAATTCATGAAGCCTTAGAATCATGGAATGGTTTGATTTGGAACTGACCTTCAAATCATCTTGTGGGCAAAAACAACTTCTGCTAGACCAGATTGCTCCAAGCCCCATCCAACATGTTCTGGGACACGTGAGTTTTTTAAGACCCATCCTCAATTTCAGGCCTTTTCAGAAGTGTGGAGAGGACAGAAAAATTGATAAAACTGTTCAAGAAGCAACTTCCTTGGGCAAAATACACCCAGCCTTGTTTTTCAGATGAAGATTGTGCTTGTGTTTCCTGCAGCAGCTCTCAGGATGTTTTAATAGCACCCAAAATGTAAATTATCACAGATCTCTGTACTAACAGAGCGTGTTGGTGACAGAGAGTGCAGGCAGAGCAGGGCAGAGGGACCTGACCCAGAGTTCTGTTGAGATTTGTGACGGGTTTAAAGCAGGAGGAGGAACCAATCTTTCTGCCAAAGTGCAGTTCCAGCCCTTTGGCTGTTCTCAGGAGAACATCCCGTTCTCTTCCTGGTCCTGCCCTGGCCTAGGCCAGGTTCTGATCCGCAGCTGAGTCATTTATCTGCCCCAGTTTGCCACCTCCTTGCCCTTCCCAGAAATCAGAGGGTTGTTTTTGAGGCTGCTCTGTCGGTGACCTGAATGGACAGTGAGGTTTAGGGCTATTACAGGCACTGTGCCAGGTGCCATCAACTCCACAGGGGGCTCCTGCCCTGTTCTTTCCTGGTTTTGTCCCAGTTTCAGCCTCTCCCAGCTGCACCTTCTCTAAATTATCTCATCACCAAATCATGGAATCCCAGAATACTTTGGGCTGGAACCCCCCCACCGTGGACAGGGACACCTTCCACTATCCCAGGTTGTTCCAAGCCCCATCCAACCTGGCCTGGAACACTTCCAGGGATGGGGCAGCCACAGCTTCTCTGGGAAAACCTGTGCCAGAGCCTCACCACCCTCACAGGGAACAATTCTTTCCCAATATCCATCTAATGCTGCCCTCTGGCAGTGGGAAGCCATTCCCTGTGTCCTGTCCCTCCATCCCTTAACCAAAGTCACTCTCCAGCTCTCCCAGAGCCCCTTTAGGCACTGAAAGCTCTCCCCAGGGCCTTCCCTTCTTCAGGCTGAGCAATCCCAACTCTCTCTGCCTCTCCTTATAGGATAGATGCTCCATGCCATCCTACCTGCACAATTCCAGGTACATCCACAGGGAGGATTTATCTCCAGGTAAATCCAGATGAGAATCACTCAGTGGTCAATTCTGGACTCCTTCAGGGCAGAAACTGGGAGAAGAAATCATCCCTTGATCCTCTGAGTGTTAAGATGTTGGGTCTCAACCACCAGAGCTTGGAAAAGCCACCTCTTGGCTCAGGGAAGAAACGCCTTAATTCCATCCTCGGGGAGGTAGACGGCATTGGCATGGGACCAAAATGTTAAACTAGAGCTGAACAGCCCCCATTTATGCTCTCCTGTCTTACTTTTGGGGACAAATTCCCAAAATTCCTACCCTTGGAAGTGTTCAAGGCCAGTTTGGATGGCGATCTGAGCAACCTGGTGTAGTGGAAAGTGTCTCTGCCCGTGTCAGGGCAGTGGAGCAGGATGATTTTCAAAGTCCCTTCCAACCCAAACCATTCCGTGGTTTTTGGAATGTGTTTGACTGCTCCAGAAGCTGGAAGAGGCTGTTTCACCCAACTTCCCTGAGGACTGCAATGGCTCTGGTGCCACCACGCCTTGGCCACTTAAATTGCCAGTCTCCAGAAAAGAGCACTGCAGCCAAATTGCTTGTTGGGAATGGCCTCTGGGTGTGGACATGCCCAGGAAAGTGCACACAGGGCATTAAGGTACCAGGGACATCCTTGCAGGGCAAGGAGAGGATTCCCTGGCATGGAGAACTCTTTGAGTTTGTCACCCATGCAGACAACAGCCTGACTGGAAGACCTGGAGGTGGATGAACCTCTTTTCAGGGATATGACTCAGGAGGTTTGGAAAAGCCAGAATAAATCACTCCACTTGTCCCAAATCTTCCCCTCACCAATAACCAGATTGGATTCCTATAAACAAGGTGGCTCATTCTTGATTTCCTCTGGGGAAATCCCTTCCCATCTTCCTGCAATTAGCAGCTTCCTTACAATTAGCCTTGCATCCTAAGGGTTTACGAACTTTTCACAACAGCAGATGGTGTCATTATCTCCTGACATCCCTTTGACTTCATCCCAAATGGGATTTTGACCCTTATCCCATGGCTATGGATCCTCCAGGTGATTCATCCCCACCAGGGCAATGATTCCCTACTATTTCAGCCTGTGGATCTTCACGTCCTTGGCAGCTCCAGTAGGTTTTAAGGTGGAAGAGAGGAATTTGGGGTCCTTGGCTAATCTCTCTCCCCTTTTAGTCCTCCACCCACTGCTGTCCTGACTTCACAGCTCCTTAAATCCTGTTCTCCCACCCAGGGCTGTCCCAGATTCGCTCTCCATGTTTTCCTCCTTGTTTTTTTTTTTGTTTTTTTTTTTTATTTTTTTTTTTTTACCAGATCTCTTTATGTGGGTGTAGCTTGGAAAACTCACCTGAGATTTTCTCTCAGGTCTCTTTGTACAGAGCTTTTCCTTTTGCCTTTGGTCTCCCAATGCAAGGTGGGAACAGCCAAATTTATATCCATAAAATAAATCAGCTGGAGAAGTCATGGAGTAACTTTGAATCTACAGCCTTAGAGAGGGGCTGTTAGAGAGAGAGATGTTAAAGAGTCTGCCTTGTACACAGACACCTCATGGGTGTTGCTCAGTCTCAAACCACTGGCCTTGGAACACTGGTCCAGCCCATCCAGATCCCTCTGCAGAGCCTTCCTGCCCTCCAGGACATCAACATCCCACCCAACCTGGTGTCATCCATGAACTTCCAGAGGGTGGTCTTGACCTCCTCATCCAGATTATCAATAAATATGCTGGGCTGACCCCAGTACCGATCCCAGGGGGACACCACTGGTGACCAGCCACCAGCTGGATGTGGCACCATTCTCCACCACTCTGCACCTGGAATCCAGCCAGTTTTTAACCCAGCCCAGAGTTCACATTCCCAAACCCTGGCCTGCCAGTTTTTCTAGAAGAATGTCATGGGAAACAGCATCACAGGCTTCCCAGAACTCCAGGGAGATACATCTGCAGCCTTTCCTTTATCCTCTGGGAAGGTTACCCGGTCATAAAAGGGACTTCAGGTCACGTTGCACAGCAATGACCTGGGCTGGACATAAAACACCCACCTGCAGCTCTGCTGCGGGCAGGAATAGAGGACTGAGTGATAGACACAGTTGGTGGAGAAATAAGTTTATTTTAGGTGTTTTGCAGATAACATGAACACACATTCCCTTATCTGGTAGCACTGGAGCTTTGCAATGAGATTAAAGCAGAAGCCATCATATGGCAAAGAGCTGCCATCAGCTCCCAGGGTGCTGGGTGCCCAACACACCCCACTGCTCCTGGTTACAATTCCTGCTATTAGAGGGGTGCTCCAAGAATTTCTGTGGTCATGGGAGGCATCTTTGCTCCTCAGAATTTCTTGTTGAGGATGGTCCAGAGCACTCCGGCCGCTATCCCTCCGGCCAGCCCAAAGCTGGACCTCACACTGCCCGCGGCGTTGACGTTGCAGAGGTCACTGCTGCAGCAGGAGATGTTCCTGTTGCCCACGCTGAAGTCCTGGTAGGACGATGCACACGAGGAGTCACATCCTTTGCTGATGATGCTGAAGAGCCCCACAACCCCTGGGAGGAAAGCAGAACCATTATTACAAGGATTCAGTAGAAGCCAAGCCTTTGTGGAACTGAATAATGGGGACGCTCATTCTGTGGGACAAAAATCGGAATGGTTTGGGTTGGAAGGGATGTTCAAGATCATCTCATGTGAAGGAACACCTTCCACTAGGCCAGGCTGCTCCAAGCCCTGTCCAACCTGGCCTTGGACAATTCTGTGGATGGGGCAACCACAGATTCTTTGGGCCTCACCACCCTCAAAGCAAGGAATTTATTCTTATTTTCCCATCTAAGCCTGCCCTCTCTCATGTGAAGCCCAATTCTCAAACACCTTTGTTGCACGGAGCCTTTCAACACCTGGGAAATTATGGAAACACAGCTATTCCCATTTTAGATGGCACAGTTATTGTTTGATTTGTTTCTGAGAGGCACAGCCCATCTTTTTGGCCATTTTTGGCAACCGCTGGTTGCCAGCAGATTTTGACCTCCAGGAGATTTGACCCCTTCTCCGCCAGGAGATCTAAAATCCATTCTGGGCACCAAATCTTTGCCACGTGCAATAAATAACAAAGAGTTCCATGACATCTTGGCTCTCCTGCATGTGAATGTCATGGATTTGCACATTCCCAACCGAGATAATTCCTACTGGAGGTATCCCATCTACTGCCTGACAGAGAGGAGCTTAAATGTAGCACTGATGGGTTTTGTGCCCCAGGTCAAAGAGCAACTCAGCTGTTGGCACAGAACTGGATAGGGCAAAGCAGATCTAGAACAGGAGAATAAAATCCCAGTTTTTCAAGTTTTCCCACAGACACAGAGATGCACTTTTGTCATTTTCGTTGATTTCACCTCAAATCAGCGCCTCCTAACTTCACAACCAGGTTGGACCAGCCCCTCACATTCTAATTCATGTTTGCAAATAGTGCAAAAAAATAACAATTTCCCTTGCAAGCAAATAATTTTTGGTGCTGTGGAAGAGAAATAAACTTAATTTTGCGCAGGTGAAAGACATGTGCGCACTGAGATTTGCTGGCCCAAACAACCTAGTGTATCCAGACTGGGTGAGCCTGGATGGGACACCTGAGGCTGGGAAAAGGTTTGGCTCCAACATCCCAACTAAGGCATTCCCCACCCCTGCTTTTCCTTACGGATCACGTCTGTCTTGCACATGTCGTTAGCGCCACATGTCTCCGTTGTCTGGCACTTGGTGTTGCTGAGCTGGGATGTGCAGTTGTAGCACTTCAAAGATGAACCTGCAATAGAGAAATCAGGGAATAATGGAATGGTTTGGGTTGGAAAGGACTTTAAAACCATCAAGTTCCACCACTTTGCCATGGGAAGAGACAACTTCCAGTTGACCAAGTTGCTCCAAGCCCCATTCAACCTGGACTTGGATACTTCGAGGGATGGGGCAGCCACAGCTTCACTGGGCAGCCTGATCTATTTTTTTATCACACTCGTTATAAAAAATGTCTTAATTATAGTTAACCTAAATCCACCCTCTTTTAGTTTTAAAAAATTGCCTTTCATCCTATCCCAACAGGACCTCCTAAAAATTTATCCCCAACTCTGCTGGAGCCTCTCCAGGCACTGAAAGGGCCTCTCAGCATTTTCTGTTTTCCAGGGTGAACACCCCCAGCTCTCCCAGCTTCAGAGGAGAGAGGCTCCAGCCCTTGGAGCATGGAGACCCCCATGGAGACCTCCATGGTCTCCTCTAGACTTGCTCCAGCAGCTCCACGTCCTTCTGATGCTGGACCCCAGAACTGGACCCAGCCCTGCAGGTGGGGAGCAATTCTACACCTCTCGTGTATCTTCAATTCAAAGCTCTCCAGAGAATTCAACCAAGTGCATTCACTGGGCAACAGGACCATTCCTGGGGATCTTCAAAGGAAGATATCTCCACTGTTTTGGGAAAAAAAATTGGTTTTTTCCTTTTTTTTTTTTTTTTTTTGGATAATAATATACCTGGTTGAGGTGGGAGCCAGGTTTGGCAGGTGCTGAAGATATTTTGGATGTAGTCAGGGCAGTGAGAGGATGCTGCCCTGATTTTTAAAAGTGTTAAGTTTTCTTTTATAGTTCTTCAAAAAGTTTTAAAGTTCTCAAAAAACTTCTTTAGCCTTCTGATAATGGAGCAAAAAGAGAGCAGAAGGAGAGCTGGGCTTGAAGAGGATCATGGACTGGTTTGGGTTAGAAGGATAATTTCATCAGGGACACATCCCTCCAGACCAGCTTTCTTCATGCCCCATCTGACCTGGCCTTGAGTGAGGGATGAAGCAGGAATTTGCAAAGCCTCTTCCAGCCCCTTGTCTCAGTCCTTAAATTTTGACTTGCCCTTTCCTAGAAATCAAAGTGCAAATGGCTTTCACCCCTCTCTGACCACTCCACAGGGGATGGAAATCAGTGCTGGCCACACCTGCTGGGCTGCTCTGTGTGTCCAGCAAAGGCAGGAAAAACCTGGCAGCTCCCAAGCAGCCAGCCCTGCTGAAAAATTATCCCCAGAGGATTGAGATCGTGGTGTAATTACCTGTTCCTGTCACCTACTTGTGCCCCAGGGTGTCACTGGAGCCTTGCAAGTGTCAGTTAATAAATACATACATATACATATATATAAATGTGGATTTCCTTAAGCCCCATGACCACCAAACTTGCATCATGAATCCCTCAACTCAATTCCTTAATGCCTGAAATATCCTTTTAGGACACTGAAAAAGGCCTATTTGGAAAATTAGTGATTGAAGGGATTAATTTGTGGCACTTGGTCTCCCTCTCCAAACCTCTCTGGTGAAAATGACTGATGCAGTCACAGAGGTGAGGAGCCAACCCCCAATTTGTCTGAGTGCTGCACTGTTCTCACACTGATCTCACTTTTAAAGCAATAAAAGTCAAATTTTAAGTCTTCTGATGGAAGCTGGCAGAAAGGTCTGAGGGCTGTGCAAGACTCTTCGCAGCATATTCTTTAAGCATCCTCTGCTGACTGAGAAACTGCTCAAATTTGATTCTTCCCTTCTCTGGTAATAGGGAAAAGCTGCTTTAAACCCTTTTTTTTTTTTTTTGTTCTCAGTGGGGTTATAAAGACCTGATATTGTCGAGACCCCACCCATTCATCTACACATCATGGCATAGTCATTTTTACTGTCCTACTGAAATTCTGGGAATCTGGGCAGCGTCAGAGTCTGCTTTTGAAAAGAAGAGTCAGAAAAAAAGTTGATAGAAAACTTTGCATAAATGTTGCGATTTTGATAGCCAGGGAAGAAGGAAAATAATCCTCCCACCTGACTTAGCCCTTCCCCCTTAAGTGTATGGTCTGGCTTTTTTAAAAAAAAAACGAATTTTGATTGATTCAGGATTTATCTTTCCTGGAAGCTTCTCTCCCCAGCCCTCGAATCCCACCATCCCCGGGTGGGATGTGCATTTTTCCCACTCAACACCTATCCAAAGGGAAATACCTTGGGATGACCGGGTGCCAACATCTCTTCCCTCATTGCCAAACCCCACCGCGAATTCTCCTTCCAGACTGAAAATCTGCAGGGAGGGATGCGGGGCGGATCCTTTTCGGGGTCTTACCTGAGTCCACGCACAGGAGCGCTCCCAGCAGGAGCACAAGGAAAGCCTTCATCTTGGAATAACCTGTCTTGGGGCTGCCTCTGCGGGTTGTTTCCTCCTGGGGCAGGTTATATATCCTGGGAGGCCGGGCGTGCCCACAAGGTCATCCCCGAGAAGGCACCTGAGGGAGCTGCTGGCAGCACCAAGGGAGGGGTTGCTTTGTGTGTTGGGATATTTGTGTTTGGTGCCTCTCTTCTTTCCCTGCCACTCTGGGCTCCCCTCCACCCCCCTGCCTTCCCTCCTACCCTTGGGCAAAGTGCTCACAGGAGTGGAAAAAGCCCCAAATTCTTCCGAACAAGGCTGGCCTTATGATTTCTTCTTCAGAGCCACTGAGGCTGCAGTGGCACCCCGTGAACGAGGCTCTCCACCCCCGGTGCCACCCTGAGTGGAGCCATTGTGTTTAAACTGGGGACAAAATGTTCTTTGAATCAACAGCTCCGGGTATTTATCTGCCTGTGTGAGTGATACTCGTGATAACAAGGTATGTGGTAGGGAGGCATGTGGGCAATTTAAAAGTGCATTGGCATTTCCAGGTACTGAGGAGTTCATTCACCATCATTTGCATTTATTTTCTGTTAAAAAGCAGTGGTTGACTCTTATTTTTGATGTTTGAAGCCCAAGGGACTTCGTGCTGGATTTATTTGTTGTTTTGAGATGTTTCATCTGTTGCTTGGCTCTTGTCTGGCATAGGCTGGGTACAAGTTTGGACACTTGGCTTAGAGCAGATGCAATGTCAACAACCCAGGCCTGTCCATAAAATGCCACTTCCCGGTCCTCACAGACAGGGTGAGTTCAGCCACATTCCAGCCTCGAGTGTGAATGTTTGCTCTCGTGGGCTGAGCAGAGTCCTCTCCCATTCGTCACACCCTGTGACCACTTCTCAGGACATGCCAGGGCAAAAGAAAACAGGGCTTTTTTTTGGCTAAATTCAATTTTTAATTGTTGTTGTTGTTTTGGTTGTTTTTTTTTTTTTTCCCTGAGATCTTGAGATTAGTGCTGTGCATTTCTGTCCTTCAGGGATTTATTCCCATGCAATTTAGCTCTCAGGAACCTTTCCAAAAGGTGTGCAAGTGGATCATTTACCAGCGCCTGTGGGATGAAGGGTAGAGACTAAAACTCCTGCCCTGACTTATGTCGGAGGAGAATCTGTTGCAGGAGATGATTTGACAAATCCCAATTCCTCCATGGGGATCTTAACCACTTCCACTTGCACTCATCTGTGTAAAAAATACCTAAAAGACCACCCCAACACCTTTTTTTCTGTGTCTGTTGACTTCTGCCTCATCATATTTTTACAGACCATGTAATTTATAGCCAAGTTTTATAGATAAAAAAGCCTAATCTTTTTTCAGGCTCTGGACTTCCTCATTCAGAGGTATTGAAGGTTATTTTTCTTTTTTAATCCCTTAGGACTGTCCCTGTAGGGTTTGGCTTTTTGTAGTAAGGAAGAACAGGGCCAAGAGGAAAAAAAACACTCCCTATAAATTCCACCAAGGTCTGGAATTAAGTATTTCTTAAAAAATGCATTGATAAAGAAGAAAAACTCTTTCCATCTTTCCCAGTACCATTGTTTTTTATTATTTTTATAACATCAGCCAGAAAAGCTCAAAACTTGCAGCGCTGTGAGAGAATCTGACGGATGAGAGATTCTCCATCCCCCAGTCCTGCTTGCCTGAGGCTGTGTGAGATCCCAGGAATTCCTGTATTACGTAAATTGTTGATTCTCACTGTTCTTTGGGAAATTGGAGTGCAATTCCTGCCCGACTCCTGAAGATGGCAAACGTGCCCCGTTATAATTCCACGTGCATTAACACACAGTTACCCATAGGACTGGGTGTACGAGGTGTTGTTTTCCTTTCCTGAGGTTATAAAATTCCCAATTCATCTGCCTGTATGGAAAATATCATCAGTTTCCTCTGGAAATCTCATCATGTCTGCAAATCCCTTGGAATGTGGGTTTTTTAAATAGTATTTTTTGCTCTCACTGCAGATTCCTGTTAGAGGCAGGTCTGGAGCTCTCTGTTTGGGAAGGGGGAAGCTGGAGTTGATTATTTGCTCTATCCTGATTGTTTGCTCCTGCCGGGTGTCAGGCTGGGAAAATGGTGATGGATCATGACACAGACCATGGTGTCATGGATCACACTGAGGAGCAGCCATGAGCTGGAAATTTGAGGAAAAAATTGTGAGAGGATTCCTGGAAAATCTGGACAGAGACACATGAAAAGGAAGTTTCTCCCCGGTCATCTGTAGGGAAGCTTGTAGGATGACAGAGATCTTAAAATCACGGGATCATGGAATTATTTGGGTTGGAAGGGTCTTCAAGATGATCTTGTTCCACATCTCTGCCATGGGGTCTAAGCCAGGCCTAAGCCCTGCCCAGGCTGGCCCTGGACACTTCCAGGGATGGGGCAGCCACAGCTTCTCTGAGCACTGAGTTTTCTCAGCATGGTCGTGCCTGTGACTCCTTTCCAGGATGTTCTCAAGTCCCTGTGTGTGGTTAAAATGGGAATTTTATTTCCTTTTCCACTCGGGGTTTTAATGACCATTTTTAGGCATCCAAGGTGAAATTTCCAATGGCTGTTGCTGGGAACACAGCCTCAGGAATATTCAGCTGTCCCAAATCAGAGTGGCTGGGGAATAAATGAGATTAAGCCACAAGCTGGGAGTGAGGCAAATCCCATTATAGACTTTTCTGCAAGGTGGGAAGCGTGGATCCCAAATGAGGCGTGGAACTGGATAGGCAGGATAATGGTGGATTGATAAGGGGAGAGAAAGATTTCAAAAGGAGGAGATGTAGAGATGTTCCCAGGGATGGATGGATGGATGGATGGATGGATGGATGGATGGATGGATGGATGGATGGATGGATGGATGGATGAAAGAGTAGTTTAGATTGGATGCTGGGAAAGAATTCTTGCTTTGAGGGTGGTGAGGCCCTGGCACAGGCTGCCCAGAGAAGCTGTGGCTCCATCTCTGGAACTGCCCAAGGCCACAACAGGACAACAGGGGCAACCTGGTCTAGTGGAAAGTGTCCTTGTCCATGGCAGGGGGTTGGACAAGATGACCCTGAGGGTCTTTTCCCACCCAAACCCTTCCATGATTCTATGAAAAACACACAGGATGTCCCCTCTCTCAGCTTTCCCCAGCTCCCAGCTGTTTTCCAATTTCTTCTGTCCTGGGATGGACATGAATGATGCTGATCCAGCAGCAGGAAAAATTATTCCAGCTGCTCCAGAGGTGCCCCTAGCTGCCAGCAGAGAGAGACTCCAGCTCCCACATCTGTAGATATTTAACAGCTCCCACATCTGTAGATATTTAACAGCTCCCACATCTGTAGATATTTAACACCGTTCCATGTCATGGTCCACCTCCCACTCCAAAGATTTATATCCAGGTTTGCTGTTCATCTTCAGAGCACATGGATGCAAAGCTGGGAATCCTGATGGAATTTCAGAGCCCAGCAATGGAGACTGGAGCTGCCATTAAGAGCAGGACATTGAGCGGGTGCAGGAAGGTGTTTGGGTTTCTGTCACTGAGCTTCTCACGGACCTTTGGCTCGAGCCTTCCTTTCTTTGTGCTTCTTTTTCCTCCACCACCATACAGGGCTTGGAATTCCTGCATCCCAAGCGAAGTTTTTGGGATCTGTGTGTGCACACAGGTACAAGCAGGGTGCAATACAAAAGTTTAACGATCAAGGAGTCTGTTTGACCTTGAGTATTTCTCCAAGGGTCTGGGCACACGAGTGAAACATTCAGTGATTCCAATTTGGAATTTCCAAATTCCCGAGCCAGCCTGACCAGCCCTGGAGAAAAAGTTCACCTTCACATCCCACACATTTCTGCTGACAACCATGAAATCAATGCACGGCTGAAAATAAATCCCACCACGGTGCTGATCTTGTCTGTGGAGCCAGGAGTCGATGGAGAGAATTCCAAGGGCTGCAGGGATTGGAGATCCCCATACGATGGTGCTGTTGCCACATGGCTGGAACCCAAACTTCTCCCGGTGTGCGGGAGCAACTCCAGATTGTTTGTTTAAAAATCTCAGCAACTTCAGAGCATCAAAAATGCATTTGACTCTCTCTCTCTCTCTTTTTTTTTTTTCTTGTTATTTTGTTATTTTGCTAATTGCTGAGCTCTTCTGCTCGCAAAAGACTCGGAATGTGGGATCCCTGCCAGCTCCTGCTGGCGATCCCAGAGTTGTTTGCAGGGAGAAAGGAAAGCATTTTCCCTCACCCAGCTTTGGAGCTGGGGTGAAGGGTGGATCAAGCAGCCTGGGCTGGGACCACGAAGAGGTTCTGTGCTCGTTCTGCCCTCACAAAAACCTTTCTGACTTTTCCCTTACCAGGCGTTGCATCTTCCTGTGTACAAATGTAGCAAAATATTGGAAATAGAGGCAGGAAATGTGAATTTCCTGGGATCACACGACAGATCTCAAACCATAACCCTCAACCACCCTTGCTGCTTCCCAGTCTATGAAATTTTCCTTCCATCAGGAAAGTTAATTTTCATGGCCCCACAAAAAAACTACAGAATATGGGTGGGGAAGAACCTGAGATTTCCAGTCCAGGCTGTAGGAGGAAACACAGAATCACAGAAAAATTTTAGGTGGAAGGAACCTTCCAGATGATCCACTTCCAACACCTGCCATGGGCTGGGACACCTTCTACCAGGTTACTACAAGTCCTGTCCAGCCCTGGGTAGAAAAGGGTGGTTTTGGGGCCAGGCATGACCAGCAGGGACCATTGCTCCTCATGGTCCACATGCTCCTCATTGCTCCTCATGTGGCCACAGCTGCACTCAGTCCATGTCCTCTTGGTGTCTCCTTTCCCAGAGAACCAGGGAGTCCTTCAGGTTGGAGAAGACCCCTGAGATCTTTGAGTCCAACCATTCCTAAAACAAACCCATGTCCCCAGGTGCCACAACCACATGTCCTTTAAACCCCTCCCTCCTGGGCATCCTGTTCCAACCCTCCTGGTGAAGAAATTTTCCCTCATATCCAATCTAAACCTTCCCTGGTAACTTGAGGCTGTGTCCTGTTCCTTAGGAGAACCATCCCCACCTCAGGAGGGCTTTGGTACTTTTAATTTTTTCTGTGCTTAACCTCATGGCATCCTTGAAGTCCTCCTGAGTTGTCTCTCCCTCATGCAAAGGTCATAAAAATCTCCTTTTTTTTTTTTTTTTTTTCTATCCTGTCCTTAGTTTGCTGTCAGTCCCCAGAAGTGATGGTGCTTTCCCAATATTAAAAAAGTTCTGGGAAAAATTTCCCTCACAGAAGGAACTCATCTCATGGATTTGTGCATTGGGAAAATGTTTTCTTGAGGGATCATTCTTGTCAGGGCTTTTTTTTTGTGGCTTGATTCTGAAGTTTTTGACAAAGTGTTGGAAAATAGGATTCTGTGGACAAAGAAGTCCTCTGCGGAGGTAACAAAGTTATTTGAAATCCAGGATGGATTTTGGGATCAAACTCGGGTATGGCGAGCAAGATCCATCTAAACCAGGGGGTCTCCACTCGGGACATGTGATTAAGATGCAGGAGATCATTCCTTTAAAGTCAGGTCTCCCTTCCCTGGAGCAGATGCTCCTCTATTTACAGAGGCAGGAATTCTGATAGCACTCGTCTTTGTCCCTCTGCTTAGAACTGTTCCACTTGCTGTTAACTAATTACAAACTAATTGGGCCGGAGAGATGCGGTGGCGTGAAGAAATTTGATTTTGATGAATTGGCCATATCTTACAAAAACTATTTCATTAAAAAAGTTGATTTTTTTTTTCCCCGCAACTGCTTTATCAAATTCTCTGATGCTTAGGACAGCAGAAGATGAGTTGCACAAACCAGGAGAGATAATAGGAATTCTAATTAATATCTGTCATTTCCTCCTGGTTTAACTGTTTAGCTGGAAAATTGATTGGAAAAATCAACCCTCAGTTGCTTGAAGCCATTAGGAGTTCGCTAATTTGAAAGTGCAAGGGGGGGAATGGCTTCAAGGCTGCCCCGATAAAGGGAAGGCTCAGATGGAATATTGGGAAGGAATTCTTCCCTCTGAGGGTGGGGAGGCCCTGGCGCAGCTTGGCCAGAGAAGATGTGGTTTCCCCATCCCTGGAAATGTCCAGGACCAGGTTGGATGGGGCTTGGATCAACCTGAGATAGTGGAAGATGCCCATGGCAGGAGGGTTGGGATGAGATGAACTTGAAGATCCCTTCCAATCCAAACCATTCCAAGATTCCACGATATGCCCAGGAGAGCTTGGGGCATTGCCCAACGTGTCCTAAAGCCAAACCTGAATTTGATTAAATAAATTGGATTCCCAGTTCCACTTTTTTGGCTAAATCTTTAATGATTTACAGGAGCTTGGCTACTAAATAGGTGCCACCTTGCAGATGGTTGTGTTTTGTCAGATTCTTAACAATAAATGGAAACACAAAAGGAAAAACAAAATCCTATTGTGTGATTCGAAGATGCTCCCAGCAGTTCCACTTTTGATTTCGATGCTGGAATGAAATCATCCCTCTCAGCTGCCCAGGCAGGAGTCAAGGATCCCTTCCCCTGCCTGACCTTCACAAATCGGACTTTCTGCCCGGCTGTGACCTTTTCCAAGGTGCCACAGATCCCGAGCCCAGAGGTTTTGGAATTGATAGCACAGCCAGCACTGAGCATGGAATTAACAGCTGCCTTGTCAGTCTCTCCAACAAAAAGTGGGATGCCAAAGGTTGGCCAGGAATGTGCCTAGGATTAAACAGACCTGAGAAGGGGGAAATGGAGGAGGTGGATTTACAGACTCTGCAGTCTGGGCAGAAAAAGGGGTGCAATTTTCACTGAATCATGGAATGGTTTGGGTTGGAAAAGACCTTAGAGATCATCTCAGTCCGACTTCTGCCATGGACAGGGACACCTTCCACTATCCCAGGTTGTTCCAAGCCCCTTCCAATCTGGCCCTGGACACTTCCAGGGATCCAGGCACAGCCACAGCTTCTCTGGGAATTCCATTCCAGGGCTTCCCCACTCTCACAGTCAAGAATTTCTTCCCAATTTTCCAACTAATCTGACGCTATTCCAGTTTAAAGCCATTCCCTGCATCCTGTCCCTCCATCCCTTTGCTTCAGTCCCTCTCCAGCTCTCCTGGAGCCCCTTCAGGCACTGGAAGGGGCTCTGAGCTCTCCCTGGATCCTTCTCTTCTCCAGGCTGGACATTCCCAGCTCTCCCAGCCTGGCTCCAGAGCAGAGGGGCTCCAGCCCTTGGAGCATCTCCGTGGCCTCCTCTGGATTTGCTCCAGCAGCTCCACGTCCTTCTGCTGCTGGACCCCAGAGGTGGATACAGAATTCCAGGTGGGATCTCACCAGAGCAGAGTAGAGGGAGAGAATCATCTCCTTCCACCTGAAATTTTCTGAATCAATTAAGCTGAATTTCCAATTTGCTTGTCCCCTCAATCCTCTTAGCTCCCAGTCCTCTTTTTTTTTTTTTTCCTGCCTTTGGGCTCCTTCCCAGGATTCCGTCCTCTTTTGCTGAGGAAAAGACATCATCAGGGGATGGATTTTTCTGCTGTCCACCCGTCTGCTGCTTCTTGGAGTGTTTGAGGAGCTTTTGTGGGACCCTTTGTTTTGAGGTTTCTCCTCTTTTTGACCAATTTTCACAAAACATGAGATTATTTCTAGAGCTTTGAGAGCTTTCTCCTCATTTAATCTGCTTGAATTTGGGCAGGGTGATGCCCAGTCAGATCCATGGGCAGACAGGGGGACGGACAGAGGGATGGACAGGGCTGGAGCTGCATTAACCATATTTCCATGGATCAGGTTAAGACTTATGGAACTGTAGGAACAGCATGCAGAGGCGAAGAAAACAAAGAAAACAAATAGGGAAGAAATCATAATAAATGTCAAGGATCCAAACAAAATATCAAGGATGATATAATTGCTAGCCAGGGAATAATAGGGATGGTAATGGGAGCTGTTCCTCCCTTGTGATCAACAAATCCTGTGTGGATAAAAACAGTCAGGAGGTTGGGGACATCCTGTTCCT
This sequence comes from Chloebia gouldiae, assembly GCA_003676055.1. NCBI lineage: Eukaryota > Metazoa > Chordata > Aves > Passeriformes > Passeridae > Chloebia > Chloebia gouldiae. The sequence goes on along the minus strand of QUSF01000001.1, from coordinate 67,436,954 downwards.
CCCATTCTGATGGCTCACATTGGATGGACCTTGGCTAATTTGTCTTCCCTGCACAAAGCAAGGTCGTTTGCTCTCAGGGGCATCGTCGCCTGCCTTGAATTAATTTTCTATTAATTACTGGAATGATTTGAGCGTGGATAAGCAGCGGTTATTTTTAGCAGTCAGACTGATTAGACTTAGGAGAGAACTACCTGGGGAGGTTGTGGGGCTCCTGCTGCTTGGGAGGGGGAGAACATCCATTCCCAGTTGGATCAAAGTGTCCATCTGGGTCATGAGCCCCTTCTGACACTGCTCCTTAGAGGTCTCACAGGGAAAGTAAAAGATTTCATCCAGTTTCCACCCCTGGAAGTGCTCAAGGACAGGCTGGGTGGGGCTTGGAGCAACCTGGTCCAGTGGAGAGTTCCCTGCCCACAGCAGGGGCTGGAACGAGATGGTTTTTAAGGTTCCTGCCAACCCAAACCACTTTATTATTCCATGATCTCACTTGCACCGGGCATCCCTGATGAAACACTCCCTTGAACAATGGACAGAGACATCCTCCACACTTCCTGACCTTTTATTGCCATTATTTATTCCCACTAATCCAGGTATTTCTTGTTTTCCTTGGCCGTCCTGCCCTGTCATAATTTGCTTTTTGCTCTGTGTAAAGAGAGCTGAGGCACCAGCTCAGCTTGCAACCTGCTTGCTTTTACATATTTCCCCGTGAATTCTCTTTTATTTCCTCCTCTACTTGTTTTTCTACATTTTTTTTTTATTCACACTATTTTCAGATCCCCAAACTCTCTGGTAATTACCCTGCCTTTGATAAACCTTTCTATTAAGCACAACTTGTAAATACCTTGCCTGCTCTAACTGCATTCAATTAATCATAAAGGCTCGGGAAGCCTTTGCTTTCCTTCTTTTGTGTAGCAAAAAATGGAAACAAGAGGCAAATTCACTTATTTTCAGCAAGAAATTAAGAAAGAGACTTGGATTCATAGATTTTTTAAAATTAATATTATTGTTTAAACCTCATTTTCCAGGATTAAAAGTCTTAACTTCTGGTTTATATATTCATTCTTTTGCTATATTTTATCCCTAGTGTTTTTTAATTTTTTTTTTAATTTGGTTTTGGTTTTTTTTGGGGGGGGTTGTTTTTATTTTTTTGTTTTTATTTTTGTGGATTTTTTGTGGGTTTTTTGGTGTTGTTTTTTTTTTGTTTTTGTTTTTGTTTTTGTTTTTGTTTTTGTTTTTGTTTTTGTTTTTGTTTTTGTTTTTGTTTTCTAGGGAATCAGAGACTACTTTGGGTGGAAGAGACCTTAAAGATCATCTTCTTCCAGCCCCCTTCCACGAGAAGGGGCACCTTCCACTGGACCAGGTTGCTCTGAGCTCCATCCAATCTGTCTTTGAACACTTCCACGGATGGCAAAGGAATTTTCTTTATTCCCTCTTCCTTTAGGAACACATGGGCTTGCCCAAACTCTGTCCAGGTGAGCTCCAGGTCAGTCTCCATCACCAGGAGATGTCCAAAAATCCCACCCTGTGCCTGACAACGTTGTGCAAACACTCCTTGAGCTCTGGCAGGGTCGGGGCCGTGACCATTCCCTGCGGAAGCCTTTCCAGTGCCCAACCACCCTCTGGGGGAAGAACTTATTCCTAAAATCCTGCCTAAATCTCCCTGTGGTGTCTTACCTTCTTTTTGCCAGGGTCAGGATTAAATGCCGAGATGTTATTTCTTGTTTGAACTCAGATGTTTATTAGTTCTTATTTATGTTACAGTCTCGCAAACCCTGAGTTCTACAGCGCTTCTCTCTTACAAACTAAAAAAATGGAGCTCCATCTCTCCCTCTACAAGTCCTTTTAAGGATAAACTGTCCAATTAAGAAATGACACCTAAATTATTTTTACTTTTAACCCAATAACTAACCACCCCTGGCCTGAAATGTGGACTTTTCTATCCAATTGCACAAAACCACCCAGACCCATGGAGAAGAAAGTGAAGGAGAAGGAAAAGCCTCCTCCCTAAAACCTCCCTCTTGCTTTGTGTATATTACTATATTCTAAAACCTCAAACTCTTAAGTTTTCCACCCTGTGATATTACACACTTCTACTCAAACCCCACACCCACAATCCCAGTGCTATCACTCAATTTTGGAAGCCTTCTCCACGGCCTCAGGTCAAATGCAGCGTTCTCTCAGGGTTCAGTGCCTTTCAGCACAGAAAATCTAAAATTCCCAGCAGGAACCAGGGTTCCAACACCTCCCCTGACACAACCTGAGGCCATCCCCTCTGGCTCTGTCACTGTCACCAGACAGAAGAGATCAGAGCCTGCCCTTCCTTTCATGCAGTCTTGGGGTTCTGTGGTAAAAATGACCCCAAGATTGTAAAAAGTCTTTTTATCCCAGCCCCACAGCTCCAGATCCTGAGGAGGCCCCCCTCAGAATCTTCCCCAGGCTGAACAAACCAAGGAACCCCAACCTCTCCTCATCAGCCTTCCCCTCCAGACCCGTCACCACCTTTGTGTCCCTCCTTTGGAACGATCTGTAATATCTTTAAATCCTTTTTATATTATATCCTTTATATCCTTTTTATATTACCGTGGTGCCCAAAACTGCCCACCAAGGAGCAGTTTTGTCCTTTTGTGTCCATTCTGAAGCCTCCCCTACTCCAGATCAAGCTTGTGATTCCTGAAGGCCGTGGAGATCCCACCTGCTGAGGAACAGCTGCTCCGTGCAGCCCCTCAGAGGTGGGAATTGCCGATGGAGACACTCAGAACTATGGAAAATTTCCCTTTCTCTCACCTGGATGTTCATGTTTAAGTGAAAGATGCCTGTTCTTTATTGCAATGATCTGAAGTTGTTGGAAAGCCTTGATAAAATTAAGAAAACCCAAAGTTTCGGGGATGTTTTTTCTTTTCCACATCACGATGGAGCAGAAAGAAGTGGAACAGCTCCTCCATTGGTTTCCCCTCTGTTTTAGACCTTTTGTCCTGCCCAAGAAACAGCTCATTAATGTGACCTCATGGAAGGATCAGACCAAGGGAATGTTTTAAGGTTCGGCCTTTATGAAATTCTGTCTCTATTCTTCTCCAGCCACCAATTTTTTTATTATTATTTTTTTTTAATTTTTTTTTTGCCTTCTCAGCCAGGGCTCATCTTGGTTGCATCCATGGATTTAATTATTACTTCTGGCAAAGCGTGTGGCATTTTTAAATTGTCACCAGGATTTTTCTCAAGCCAGGTTTAGTTACCTGTGCATGCTGTTCAGGTGGATATTTTCCATGTCTGGAAAACAGCAAGTTTGCCAAATATTTAGAAGAAAGTTACAAAACACAATAAAGTTTGAATTGCTTTTTTTTGGGTAGCTAATGTTTGTGGATGTCTCTCCAGCCAGGATTTTTTTTATTGTCTTCTTTTCACCTGGAGAAGGGCAGGGAGGATTAGGTTTCACTGAAAATTTTGCTTGCATTTTTTGTGGCAAATATTCCTTAAATCCCCGAGTAAAAAGATCAGCCTAAAACCTATAAAATATTTATCTTCTTAACTCCCGCTGGTGAAAAGGTCTGAAGATCTGGACTGGAGGTTTCCTGTGATCTCCTGAAGCACATGGGAATGGCTGGAACAGCTCTGATTCCCACTGCTCTTAAATTCTTTGGGTCAGAATGAGAAAATAAGAGTGTGGCTCAAAGAGGCAAAAATAGTTTGAATTTCTCCCATTTTATCTGAGTTCCCAGGTCACTTTTCTTCACCAGGACTCTGGGAATTTTACTTAAGGGAATGCCTGCTGTTGGAAGGATCTGGAGCAGAATTTTGGTCCAGAACTTGTCCCAGATGATTTGTGTTGCTTTTCTTGTGGTCCCCAAGTGGCTTTTAAAAGTGGAGCTGGGAACATCCCCCCTAAATCACCAGTGTAAGCCAGAAACATTTTGGCATTGGAGGTAGGAGCCTGTGATGTGCTTTTCAGGCAGAAAGTATTAATTAAGGGTGAATGATCCAAGACCCAGAGAGATGGGGGCTGATCAGAGTATCACAGAATCACAGAATCACAGAATGGGTGAGGTTGGAAAGGACCATTGGAGGTCATCTGGTTCATGGTGATGTAATTTTGCCTCATATATGGATACGTTTATATAAAGTGAGCATGATTTTCTTTCCCATCTCAGTTTTAGGGTTCACGAAATTAACAGACAATGAATGCAGCGCACGAATCCCCTGTGCCTGCCCTGAGAGATGTAAAATCACTGACTTCAGGACAAATATCTGTTTTCTCAGACGGCAGAGAAACTCCTGAGCTGTTCCTCACCCCTGGTTCATGCAGAGGAGCTGATGGAGCTGAAAAATCAAGTTGGTTCTGGTTGAGAGACCATAGAGATTTGGGATGCAGAGCATGGATTGTGTGCCAGGAGATCCTTGCTAGGGCAGGACAGCCTGAAGGAGCATCTTTGTCCCAAAGGGATGTCCTGTGACCCACCAGGAGGCCAAGATCCTCCTGCAAAGGCACTGCAGGGAAATCCTGTCCCCGAGTTTTCCCCAGCACTGATTTCACACAAGGAATTTATAGGAATTGCCCGAATCTTGCAGGAAAAGGCACTTTGCAGTGGCTGATTGCACTCCCACTGTTTTCCCTTGGAATCTCCTTGGGGATTGCTGTTCTCAGCACAGGCTTTTCTGAATGCACACAGCGATTGCTCCCACGGGGTGGGAGCTTTCTCACCCTCCAACAGGGCAGATAAACATTTAGAAAGTGCTTTCCATGTTACACAGCCTCTGATTTTATTTTCATGCAGTCAGCAGGAGCAGCAGGGATCTCACCAGGGAGGAGGTCCAAGGAAACACAAGAGGCAGGAGCTGGGTAGGAGCTGGGACCCTGAGGTGGACTCGATGATCTCAGAGGTCTTTTCCAACCGTAATGGTTTTGGTTCTATGATTTTTGCACTAAATGTAAGGGAGTTTTCACCTTCTCCCTTTCCTTTTGTATGGATTTAACCTCTTCTCCCTCCCTTTGCATTCCAATTATTGCCAGTCCGGGATAATATTTGTGATGCAATTGTCGAAGTCACACGGGAAATGTGTGGTGTCCAAGAGGGGAGGAGATCTGTAAAGCAAATTTTCCCAAACACTGTGAAATTCATCCCATCACCACCCCTAGGAGTGTTCAAAAAACAATTGGATGTGGATATAGCATTGATGGTGAACATCATGCTGGGCTGATAGCTAGACTTGATCATCTCAAAAGTCTTTTCCAACCTCAAGAATTCCATGATTTTATGAATAATTTAATTTTCCCCTGCTGGAATCAACATGGAAAAAATCCAGGAACTCCCTCCTGGGAAGAAGAGAGACTGGGCTTTGAGTGTAGCCATGTGGAATGATACTGGAGCAGGTTGGAAAATGACAGTCTGATGCTTCTTGTAGGCTGGATAAGCAAAACTCATCCTAGGGAGTCTCCAGGGTAAATCCAGGCAATTCTCTTGTGGGAAAGTGTTCCCCTGTGAATATTTTGGCAGAGCTGCCCCTGCCAATGCTCCTGAAAATTAAGACTCTCAATAGACATGTTTAAAATTGGCTTAAAACTGAGAGTAGGTCTGGATTGCATATTAGGAAGGAATTCTTCCCTGTGAGGGTGGTGAGATCCTGGAACAGACTCCCCAGAGAAATTGTGGATGCCCCATCCCTGGAAATGTTCAAGGCCAGGTTGGACAGGGCTTGGAGCAACCTGGGATAGTGGAAGGTGGGATCCATGGCAGGGATTGGAACTGGATGATCTTTAAGGTCTCCCAACCCAAACCCTTCCGTGATGTTTCTATTAAAAATTGTAAAACCAGGAATATTTGGAAATTATCCAGGTGGGTTTTTCACCATTATTTTTGCTTTGGCTTTTGCTGTTTTGTGTTAATTGTTTAACTCCTAAGAATGGACAGGCGGAAAATCATCCTGCTCAGTATCTGCCTCATGTCTGATCAAAACAGAACAAATGTGTTTTATCTTGAGGTAAAATATTTCTGGAATTCCTAAATATACAAAGCCATGGATTAGATGGCATTGACAATAAGATCATGTCTGATAGGCCAATTAAAAGTGCAATTCTTGAATTCTCCTGGAATTTGAATTAAATACATGGTGGGGATCATTCCGAACCCACTGGGGAAAAATTGAGAGAGCAAATAAAAAGTGGAAAATAGGGCCACTGATGACATTTATCTGGAAACCATTCTGGAATACCCATAACAGAGCCAGGATATACAATATAGAGAGAAAATGAGAAATAATTCTAAAGAAAGAAGTTATGTGGGTTTGGATCCTCTCACTCTTTGTGACCTCAACTCCTGAAGCAATCCATCTGAAAAATTTCCTGATAGGAGTATTAATTATGGGTCAGCTGTTCAGGATCATGAAATCATAGCTGGTCTGATTTAGAATTCCTCAATAACTTGTCCCAAAGCATTTTAAGGATTTTAGCTCACAAGGGGAAGGAATATTGTTTATGGAACCACCAGATGCAGCAGGAAAACACCACAGAGCTCTCAGGCACCCAGCTTGGGTGTGAAACGGAAGCAGGAGGCTCCATGAACACAAGGAGAGAGCAAAACTGCTTGGAGTTATCTTTGTGCTGTTAACTGGGGAGATAATTTGAGAGGAAAGACAGACAAGTTGAGGGGAAAGACATCTTGCACCTGAGGAAGGAGCAGGCTGGTAAATGGTAAGGTCATTACCCTGTGGGACACAGAGACACAAGAAAAACAAATTTAGTGCTAAGAATCCCTTTAGATTTGTTGGGACATTGAGGATCAGAGCATCAAAAACTTGCCTGAGGTCACCCCACTGTCAATGACAAAGCCAAGAATAAAACTGAGGGTTTGGGTGCTCAATCCATGGATCCTGGGGTTTCTCGCAATATCTGCAGCACTGTCACCATTGTGGGAGAAAGGGAAGAGAAAAGGAGGTGCTGAGAGGGGATAGCAGCAGCTGCAGCAGGAATGTTGTTCCCTAATTCAGCTCTTTGGAGTGAGACACTCACAGTGGTGTGGTGTGGTGTGGTTGGACATTCCTGAGCTAGGAATGAGGATCTGAACTTGGGGCTTGTTTTTATATTTGTTGCTCAAATCAAAATTCACCCCGCCACATTTATCTCCTTGTGTGACCAACATCCCCTGCACAACAAATCCTGCTGTACCTTCCTTCCTGGGCGCTCGAGAACATGGAATCATGGAAAGGTTTGTGTTGGAAGGGACTTGAGGGATCTTCCGATTCCAATCTCTGCACCATGGGCAGGGGAATGCTGAATCCTGCAGAACATGACATGAAGGCTGGAGGGCAGATCCAACCATGTTGCGAGCAGGAAAACATTAAATATCAGGATATGTTGTTGTTCTGGAGGGGATAATTGCTCCCTCAAACATCTCTGGAGGAAAAAGAGGCAGGGCCATGCTGGTTCCAGTTCTAGGGTTGTTCTGACTAGCATGGGCTCAGCTCTTCACTTCAAATGTGCCTCTCCAATCGTTCCAAACTTATCTAAAAGATTGTTTTGGGAATAACTTGTCCCTGTTATACCAGGGCAATTTCTGTCTTCCTCATCTTCAAGGTATTTCAGGCAGGACTTACCCTGGAAATGAGTCAGGGAGCATTTCCATGCCAGTACAAGTATTTTGAGATTAAAAAAAAAAATAGAGGGAGAAAGAACTTTCTTCTTTTCCTCTGCACAGGGAGCTTAGCATGCAGCTGTGAGATTCTCCCGGGAGACTTGGCTTTGCAGCCATCCTTTTACCCCGCTTTTTGTGATCTTCCATCACAAGCCAGTCCTGATTTAGCTTTTACAGAGAAATCTGCTGTCATTTGAAGACTTAATTGCACCAGAGGCCTTCAGCAATGTGGGCCCTAACGAGCCAGAGTTCAGATATTCCTGGCTTAATGAAAACCAAGGAAGGGCTGGCCATGAGCTCCGGGCAGTTCTGGATCTCACGGAGGAAGAATTTTCTCCTGGATAGTTCATTAATAGAAGGAGGTAGAGGAGAGTGGCTCATCACCATCTGTCAGTGGAAGCTGGAGCCCAGCCAGGAGAGCCAGCAGTTAATTAGGAATGAGAGCTGCTTCCTTTCACAGACATTTCTATATGTTTATATATAGCCATTGTATTGCCATTACTGAAATGTCTCTTTTTTTTTTTCCCTAAGTAAATGAGCCAGGCAAAATTTTTGTTGGATAGTTTTGACTCTGGAGAACTTTCTCAGCCACAGGGATCTGCCTTTGCTCTTCCCGAGCTCTAGGTCAGGATTAGGAAAACACAGCCCAAGGGATGATGGGACAGCCAGGAAACTTTTTGGAATGGGCTTCAAGAGAGGGGAAAGATGTCACCTGAATTCCAGGATTTATTCTCCATGATGGAATCATCAGCTGATGGTCTCCTTGAAAGCTGGAGAGGGCATGGAATGACTGGACAGCAGGGTGTGGCTGTCAGCTCAAAGGAAGTAGGTTTAGTTGGATATTAGACAAAAATTCTTCCCTGTGAGGGTGGTGAGGTTCTCCAGAGAAGCTCATCCCTGGAAGTATCCAAGGCCAGGTGGGACAGGGCTTGGAGGAAGCTGGTCAAGTGGAAGCTCCAGGGAGCTTGGAACCAGCTTGGACCTTGAAGGTCCCTTCCAACCCAAACCATTCCATGGTAATTCCATCAGGAAGGCTGGATGCCCCAGGGTTTGTGATCTTCCTCCCAAGTCCTCACTGTTGCTTTTTTCTCTCTCCTCTTTACAAGAACTCCCTTTCTGCATGAAAAACCTTCCAGTCCACCTCTCCCACCTCTTCAATTGCATCCTCATCAGGAAAACTCCTTTTTTTTTTTTTGGTGACTTCCAGAAGAAATGTGACATGAAGAAGGGATTATACAGGGGAGTAAGAAGGTGTAGAGGTGGAATTGGTCTGCAGGGACTGTCTGTGAAGTCTCTTTTTGCCTCTGAAGTTGAAAGGGGCTGGGTTTTTTTCCAGCATTCCCTGACAGATGTTTAACATCTGAAAAAACCAATCTCCACCTTGCTACTCCCAGCAGCCACCAGTGCATGACGGAGATAAGAGATGAACTCAAGTTCACAGCTCCTTGAAGAATGACTCATCCCTTTAATTGCATCCCTTTAATTACAAATTAGCCTCCTTGACCTTTTCTTCCTGCTCTTTCCAGGCACAGATTGATCTCTGCGCTGCCAGGAGCAGAAGGAGGCGATGTCTCTTGGTGGAAGGGTTGTTTGAGCTGAGGACACACTCTCACCTCCCTAAATCCCACGAGTTGTGCCAAAAAAAAGTTCCTCTTCTTCTTGAAAAAGTCTTCGTGACTTAGAAAAAGCCAAAAAATACAAAATCACCACCTAAAACAGCAGAAGGAACAAAAAAAGTCTGACAAATGAAGATAGTCAAATTTGGGGAAAAAACCTCAAAGATTGGGAAGACTGAAGATCTAAAATTGTCATTCCTGGGTTGATTTGATGTAGGTTTTCTCTCTTTTGAGGTCCTTGAAACTCTGTTGGAATCAGTGATGTTACTCTGACACAGAACTAAAAAAAAAAAAATTAAGGCTTATTCAACAGGAATATTCCAGCAGAAACATTTCTAGGCAAGAGCAGACATGGAATACTACCAGAAAAGAGTGCGAAAGCCACCTCAAAAATGGAAATTCCTTGGCAAAAGTGGATTTGAGAAGTGGAGGTTACCTGTGAATTTTCTTTCCAACATCAAAGTCTTTGGGAGCAGAAGTTTCTAAAGAGGAGAAAACATTGTTTGAAACTCTTTGCCTTTATTCATCAGTGAATTCTTGAAATGTTCTCCCCTGAGAGAATGTTTGGAATAACACCAGATTCGCCCACTCTGTGCTGACATTTAACTCATCCCATTATATGTATTACGCCACCACTCTGGCTTTATCCAGGATATAATGTAAGGAACATATACACAGATTTAGAAAAATACAGAGCCTTATAGATTTATTTATAACAGTTCATATATTTATAATTAACTTCATTGTGAGGAAAGTTCAGTACGAGGTAGGACAACAATGGACCCCTCAGTTATATAAAAGGGCCTTGAAAAGCTCTTCCCTCCTCAGAGAAAAGTTTCCTGAACTGCTCAGAAAAAGTTGCATTCTTCAAAAAAAAAAAGGCTGAAAGTGGAAATGTTTTGTTCATAACAATTTATTCCAGTTGAAAGTTAATTTTTATTTAATTTTTAAAGTCTACTTGGGAAGAAGTTTTAGGGTTTTATATAAAATATTCGGACACACAGGACGAGAGAGGGATCAAGGACATTCTTAGCAAATTTGTTGATGACACCAAATTGTGGCCATCCAGCAGCTAAAGGGGATGACAAAAATACCAGATTATTAACAAGGGCCATGGAGTGACAGGACAAGGGAGAATGGCTTCAAACTGGTGGAGAGTAGGTTTAGTTTGGATAATGGGAAGGAATTATTCCCTGTGAGGGTGCTGAGGCCCTGGCACAGGGTGCCCAGAGAAGCTGTGGCTGCCCCTGGGTCCCTGGAAGTGTCCAAGTCCAGGGTGGATGTTTTTTGGAGCAACCTGGGATAGTGGAATGTGTCCCTGCCCATGGCAGGGGAGTAGAACGAGATGATCTGGAAGGTCCCACCAGTGCACAGGAGAAGGTTTCAAAGGTTCACATGGCCTTACCCCAGGATCACAGAATTGCTGTGGTTGTAAAAGACCTCCAAGATCATTGAATCCATAACTACACTTCAAAGTTCACCACTAAACCCTCTCTTCAAGCACTGCATTCATAGGTTTTTTGAACCGTTCCAGGGATGGTGACTCCACCTCTGCAGCCTGTTCCAATGCTTGATAATCCTTTCAGTGATTGAATTTTTCCTAATGTACAATCTAAGTCTTCCCTGGCACAACTTGAGGCCATTTCCTCTTGTTCTATAGCTTGTTACATGGAAAAAGAGACCAGCCTCCACCTGGCTACAACCTTCCTCCAGGAAGTTGTAGAGACCTTGTGTTGCCACTTGTCCCTTGATGAGATCCTGAAATCCCTGAGAATGGGATTTCTTTAGCTTCTGAAAATCCCCCTGTTCTGCTGTTTCCAACTCAGAGAGCTTGAGGCGTGGTTGAGCTGGAGGTTTGGTGATGCAGCTGAAACCATCCCACACCAAGTGGGATGGAAAATAACTCCCTGTTTGCTGAAGAGCAAGTGGGAACTTCCACCTTGCATAAGAGGCCTTTTGCCTCCTTGTGACCTGATTTCCTTGTGGTTTTCACTAGTCAAGGAATTTTATACAAGTGGAAAAGGAAAGAACAGGAGCCTTGCTTGCTTCCTCCCTGCACATTGCATAAAGCTTTAATAGCCAGTAATAGCTGACAAGGCTTTGATTTTATTGCACTTAACTGGGTAATTCTCCTGTCCCCAACTGTGCCCAGGAGGACTGAGAGGAACAGAAGTGACTGTGCCACAGTACAAATGGGTCTTTGAATTCCTCTTACATTCCCATGGCCTGGATTGTGTTCAATAAGTCATGCACAGTAAATACAGCCAGGAGACGTGAGGAGACTCATGAATACTTGCAAGGCACTCAGGTGCCACTTTGGTGAATGTGCTGCAGGCAGAATATGGGGGGGAAATGCCCTCCTTGTGTCTCTGCCCCGCCCCTCACTCGTTGGTGAAGGCTGTTCCCCACCACAGAGATCCCCAGGCAGAGATAATGAACCATAGCAAGCCATTTCTAATTTTATCCCTGCTTTCTTACCACAAGGAGACACAAGTTCACGTCCAAAATCTGACATCCCTACCCTGGGTTTGTTGATGGGTTCATAGAATCACAGAAAATCCTCAGCTGGAAGGCACCCACAAGGATCGTTGAGTCCAACTCCTGGCCTGGCACAGGACAACCCAGATAATCCCACCATAATCCTGAAGTGGTTTTCAGTAATTTCTTGAGGCCCAGAAGACTTTGTTTGTAGCATTTTAATATTTGTTTGTTGCATGGAGAGGCATGAGGTTTCTTTGCCGTGATGGACAAGCCAAACGACACCGTGGACACCTGGGGTGGGCAGCCTGGAGACTGCCCAGCTGGACATTGGGCCAGGAGATACAATTGTGCCAGTTTGGTTACAGATAGAGCCTGGAACTCTTGTGTCCCATCCCTATTTTCACTCTTTTCCTCCCTTTCTGGAGGATGAGAATTATGGAGACCTCTGAAGTGAACAACTCCTAGGCTGTCCCCATCTTGCTGCATCATATTTTAATGTCTTGTTAATATTCTTGTGCTCCATTCAAATTCCAGCTTGGCTTCTTAATCTGTCCTACCTGAATTCAAGGCCTTGCATAATATCCTCTCTTTTGTCTCTCCAAAATCTGGCTCCGTGCACCTTCACTGAGGGAACAGCAGCAGGGCCTCTGTGAAAAATATCCAAATAACATCCCTCTGATGGTCCTTGTTTCTTCTTGTGTATTATGTGGGAACCCAGGACACCCCTCTGGCTGCCCTGGCTGTCTCGAGACCCTGCAGGGGGCTCAGAGACCTTGGCATGAAGTAAAAAATACCAGTGGCTTTGATTTTACCCCATGGAACAAACTGCCAACTCTGTAAGAGGAATTGCAAGTCACAAAGGTTTGAGTAGTGTGGTAGTTGAATTAACACAGGGTGAAAAAGTAGAATATTGAGGCTTTTTAGAATGGGGTTCAAGGGGACAAGATGGAGGGATTTGGGTGTGTCCTGACCTTCTTCTCCTTCTCCTTGTCCTCCATGTCTTGGTGTGATGGTGACACTTTTCTGTTGGTTTAAGGTAGAGACACACTACTATAAATGATAGATATTGGCACATTATTGTAAACCTGGTACATGTAGGTTTTAGTATAAAATGTAAACACTGCCCTAGAGTGTGGACAGAATGCCATGGCTGACCTGCTAGACAGACTCAGCAGGTCAGAGAAAGAATGTTCTAGATAAGGAAAAATAAACAACCTTGAGAAGCCAACCCTACACATTTCAGACTTCTTTGGCTACGCGGGCTGGGAAACGAGGACTTTTACACCCTCGAGGTCACCTTGACACCGGACTCCGAGATATTAGACAAACCTCAGGAAGTGTTTTAGGATGCTCAGAACTGGTCTGAACTGGAGGCTTGGCTTAATGGGATGGGCTCCTGCCCTTCCCATGGATGATTTGTGCAAATCCACTCCAATGAAGGTGTTCCAGTCACAGAGGATCCTATATCGGAGCCTCAGCAGGCTGTTCAGCAAAGCAAAGAAGGAATTGCGCTGTCTCCTTTAATGCTTTTAAATAGTTCATGTCTCACTGCTGGCAGGTGAATAAATTGGTAATGAATATGCAAATCAGCATATGCAAATTATGTCTTCTAAGCTGGCTGAGAAACCTCATTTTGAGGTGTTTGTGAGGCAGGATGAGCACTTTAATGTTTACCAGACATTTCATGCCAGTGATATCCCCTCTCCATTGTAAACAGAGCTGCTGTAAATCCATGACCTGTTCCTCACCAGCTTTGTCTGCAACAGTAAATTAAAAATTGTCAGGGAACGTTGCTAATTGATGTAATTTTTTTTTTTAATCCTAGGGGATTTCTAGCATGGAATTATAGAATTGTTTGGGTTGGAAGAAATCTTCAAGATGGGCAGGGACACCTTCCACTATCCCATGTTTCTCCAAGCCCTGTCCAGCCTGGCCTTGGACGCTTCCAGGGATGGGGCAGCCACAGCTTCCCTGGATTCCATGGCCTCACCACCCTCCCAGCTCTATCAGATGTTCTTTCCTCCCTTGTCCTTCTGAATTTCCTTTTCTCCCATTCTGAGGGGTACTTCAGGGAGATGAAATTCCTTCATAAATTTTCCTGATTTCAAGCCAAAATTTTCATTTTGGAGATTTAAAAGCTACCGCTGAGTTTTTAATTTTCATTTTTGCTCCTGGTTAATGGAAATTTTGACATATCCATCCCTCAAGGTCTTCTGAGGTTCTTACTCCAATATTTTGGATGTCTCAGAAGTCTCTGTGGAGCCTCCAAAATATGCAGGAAATCAGCAACATCGCTGAAGCAACAACTGAAGGAGACACAGCGAGGCCGAAATGTATTTATTGTTTTAATTTAAATCTCATCAGACTTTATCAGTTTTACCCCTTGTGCACCTCCTCCCATTCTCCACCTCTTTACACAATTCTCTGCAGCATCTCCAGGATTGTGTGATCCACCTGGAAAAGTGCCAAGGGTTCGACGCAGCTCCTCATGTCCATCACACATTTCAGAGTCATCACTGCTACTTTTTCCCTCAATATTTTGCCTCTCCTAAAAGATTCTGGTCCAGGAATCTTTAAAATTCCACTTTCCAGAGCCCTGTATCTGTGGATCTAGAAGATGTTCAGGGAGCTGAGTCACAGTTCTGTGGCAGGAGGTGCCTGCTTAGTCTGCAGTTATTTTTGTAGGCAGGGAATGTGCACAAATGAAGGATGAAGTCACTTTTCCCACTTCCCAGCCATTTGTTGCCTGGGATCATTTCAGCACTTCCATCCTTGGTGTATTCTGTGTGCTTCCCATTTTAGTATTGGAGGCAGCAGATTCCTTTATTTTATCAGGGCAAGTTGTTCAAAAGCCTGGAAACTGTGGATGAAGAAACAAACTGGGCATTCCTGATGGATTGTGACCATAGCCCATTTTTTGGAGCCAAGTCTAAAACTTTTATAAATTTTCTTAGGTTGTCACTGAAATAGTTTTGTTAAAAATTGAGGCTATTACTGATTAATCATTTTTTAGTTCAGTCTCATTTTGATTAAAGCAAGAAAGACAGGTTGGAACTTTTTAAACTACACCTAATTTAGAAATTGAAGTTTTACTGATTATGGAAAATTTTGTAAGTCTATCTAGAGGCTCATGCAGCTGAACATTCCTGAACATTCCTTATGGCTATTCCTGGGTTTTTAGCTCCCAAATCATCCTGATGGTGCAACATTCCCACATCTCCTAAAACATAAGTGGGAAGTTTTCATGCTTGTTGAGCATGAAAAATGTGCTGGTAATGAAGCTGCTGTTTCTGAGATCATGGAATAATGGAATTACAGAATCGTGGAATGGTTTGGATTGGAAGGGATCTAAAAGATCATCCAGTTCCACCCCTGCCATGGGCAGGGACACCTTCTACTATCCCAGGTTGCTCCAAGCCCCATCCCATCTTGCCTTGGACACTTCCAGGGGTGGGGCAGCCACAGCTTCTCTCTGCCTGTGCCTTGCTACCCTCCAGGTAAAGAATTTCTTCCAACATCCCATGCAAACCTCCCCCTGTTGTAGTTTAAAACCAATCCCATCACCAACAAATTATCCCTTTGACAGACACTTTCTCTGGATGCTGATTTTCTCCAAATACACCCGAATTCCATTTTAGAAAATGAGAAATTTGTGTTCCTACGCATAAAATGTGACCAGTCTCAACAATGGATGGTTTTTCACTTCTTTACCTGCTCTGATTTTTTTCCTACTGGCTTTTGCAACACTCAGCCCTGGCAGCCAAAGACTGATATTTGTTAAAATGGTTTTGTCTGCTTGTTTTGTCCCTCAAGAACTGTTGAGGTTTGAGAGATTCATTTGAGCTCTGGGTCAAGCACAGGCACAACCCAGGAGAGTGGGGAGGAGATGCCAGGGGACTGGAGAGAACAGCAGCTCTCCTCTTTTGCAAATAAGCAGTCATTAGGTCCACAAAAACATATTTTGCTAAAGGATGCACTGAAAACAAAATGCTGCAAGATAATGATGGGGTCTACCCAGAGATAATTAATCTGCAGATGGGAACATCTATTCACGTGTGCTCTCCTTATCCATCTGTCCGTTCATTATTTTTACAAAGCCATTCTAGTCAAGAAAGGAATTCTGCTGCTTTCCAGGCAGAGATAACAATTCCCTGTGCCAGTCTTGGGCCTTCTGACAATTTCTCCTGGTGCAGAGTGCTCAGCTCAGCACTGACATGGCCAACAAAGAGCAAAACCACCTTTTAATGCTGCAAAGGTTTTTACTTCCTTCCCATCAATTTGAGGAAGATAAAAAAAAAAGTCTGCTTGAATTTTTCCTTCCAGCTGTCCGTGGTACAGAATCTCCCCAGGTTGCCACAGGAATAAATTAATTACCTGTTTCTCTAATGATGGTGGCTGAATATTTTAATGCAGTTATGTTTAATCACTTTTTAAAGTCCACAGTAAAACCTCTGCAATTACCCTCAGGGCCAACAACTGCTCAGTGAACCATGGGGTGGATTCAGCTCCTTTCTCTGGATAAAGTAAATCCATCTATCCAGAAGAAAAGTGTTCCAGGTAGGACACACAGAGGTTTCTGCCTGTCGGTGCTGTTGTGCTGTGCATGGAAATGTGGGAATATTCACTGGAGTGAAGGTGAGGATGAATCAGCTTCATAATGTGCTGGGTACTTCTCAAACCTGCAAAATCCCCTTTCCATCTCCACCTGCTGTAAACAGATCAGAATAAAAGGGAAAAACTTTGGTGATAAGATCAGGAAGAGCTCAGCTCCAGCACGGAGCTGATATCTAGTTACTAATACCTAATTAATTATTATAATAATAATTACAGATAATATTTGATGAGAATCCTTGGGACAAGAAAAAGGTATTTTAGTCAGGAGAGGGCTCCCCACCCTGTAACAATACACAACTTTCCTTGTTAATACAGAAAAAAAAATGGTACTGGAATTAGGAATCTGTGGAAGATTTCATGAGCCAATTGTTTTTTTCACTTCTGTCCACCAATTCAAAGACTTGAAAGAAAATCCAGGGTCTGCTGCAATTCCGAGGTGGAATTTTGAACCATGACAGGGAACTGAACAAACTGAGTCATCACTCTTATTGTTTCTTCTCCCACTTTTTTATTGCCTGTTTCATATAAATATTCTCCAGGAAAGTGTTTTCCTTTGTATCAGACAAAATTATGCATTTTCAAATGCACAAACCCCAAAACTTTGAGATTATTTGATCTGTTGGGTAGAGGGGACAGGAAAAGTTTCTTCAAACTTTTTTTGCTGATGAACCAAAACTTTTTCTTAGTAGAGGAGGGGTTTCAGTACAAGCTTTCTATCCCAAGGATCCCAAGAATGGTTTGGAAGAGACCTTCAAGATCATCTAATTCCTTGCACTAGACCAGGATGCTCCAGCCTGGCCTTGAACACTTCCAGGGTTCCAGGGGTAACCAAAACTTCTGTGAGAAACCTGTGCCAGGGCTTCACCACCCTCACAGGGAAGAATTTTTCTTGGAATTCTTTGAAATTTTTTTGGAAATCCTTTCTCCCAGTTCTCTCTTCTACGCAGGACTTGTGTGAGGTTAGTTGGGACCATAACACTCTTCAATGAGTAATAAATGATATTTAGCTCTAAAAAAATACAGATGTTCCTGGTTCCAAGGCTCTGGTGTAGCATCGTCCCTGCAAGTGGGACCGAGTCCTTCTGGAATCTCCCACCTGGAAGTGGCTCTGAGTAATCCTCCCACAGCGCTGTCAGAGTGGGCATAAGAAGAAACTGGGATCATCAGAGGGAAGTTATTTGGATATTTTTCCCAGGGGCACTGCTGCTGTTCCCTCAGTGAAGGTGCATGGGGACAAATTTTGGAGAGACAAAAGAATCCAGATGGTGTCTGGATTTTAGATAATTTTAACTTCCTTTCAGGAAGAATTTAGATTTTTAACTTCCTTTCAGGAAGTTTTACTCTCCAGTCAGAGGTGCTGCTATCTTTCAGGATCCCAGAGGTGCCAACATAAATTTGTACACAGGTACTGATTTCTTCCTGATCTTCTGTGTGCTCCTTTTTCCCCCTCTGATTTCCAGAGGTTCTTCAGGAGAGATGGATCACTTGGGGTGATGGAAATGATGCCTGCAAGAGGGAGAAGGAAGAGCAGCTGCCATTTGCAAAGGGATTAAAGCCAAGGAAGCCTCTAAATGATGAAATAAGACACAGCCTGGCTGCCTCAACTTGCTGACTGGTTTGTGGGTTTTTTTAATGCAGAGGAAATTTGCTGCTTGACTTTTCTGATTTTCACCCTGCTGAGAGCAGGTGAGAAGTAGGAGCAAGCAGAATTTTAGGGGATCTTTTTGATAGAGAATGGGTTGGATTGGAAGGGATTTCCAAGATCATCCAATTCCAACACCTTTCCATGGGCAGGGACACCTTCCACTATCCCAGGTTGCTCCAAGCCACATCCAACCTTGCCTCAAATGCTTCCAGGGATGGAGCAGCCACAGCTTCTCTGGGATTTCTACTCCAGGGCCTCCTGACACTCACAGGGAGGAATTCCTTCCCAATATCCCATCTAAATCCACTCAGTATCTCTCTCCAATATTCTTTGTTCTTCAACAGCAGCTCAGCAGCACCACAACTCCCTGTCTGCACAGGTAGAGGTGATTTATGTGTATATATTGTCCATATCTGTGCAAAGAAATCCTCATCTCCTGAAGGAAAGCAAAGGCAATAACATTGGGTTGGAAAGCCAAGAGGACAAAATCAAATGTTCATTGAGGACACTGAATTCCTGAGTTTTCTTCCCGATTTTTATTTTTCCTTAAGTTCCTCCCTGCGTTACATGGTGAGGGATCCCAGGTTTAAAGGCCTGAGCTCCAAAAATGATTTGTTGGACATTGGGGTGCCAGGAAACAGCTAAAACCCAGCAATTAGCCCTCACTCTTGCAGGCTGTGGGATGGTTTAAATTGGTGGGGGAGATTAGTTGGAAAGCTATAAAAGACTGATTGGTGCAAACCTAATTCCCAGGAAGGAGATGGAGTCAGGACCTTTCCTTATGAACTCAAGCTCTGAAATACACTGATGTTCATAAGATTGGTCTTTTTTTTTTATCTCCAGGATCATGGGACCAGACCACTCAAAATATTTTATTTTAATTGCTTGCAAGGTGACACAGTGGTCACAAATTGTGACCCTCACACTTTAAAGACATAATTTGGAGGGAAAAAATAATCCCAGTGCGTTGTTCCATCAGCACATGGAGTATATAGGGAGGGTACACCAGTTTATCCTACTTTACTGGACCTCTGATCCATGTGTGTCCTTAAAAAGCCACAGTAAAAGCTGGAAAAAAGCATTAAAATAACACAGTTGTTATAGAGTGTATTTTCAGTGCATTAAAGTGTGAAAACCCACTCTGTTTTTATGGAGAGCTGTAAATAAGTCAACAAGATTTAGGCTGCACCTTTGGAATTTGCTCAGTGGTAATTCCTGAGTTTCTATGGCTGGCTGAAAAATTCACAATATTTCCTACCTTTATCCAGAAAGCCCCTGTTTGGAGCTTCCCTTTTTTCAGTTCATTGCTGCAAGAATTGCATTAAGCTCAGAAAATGCTTTTTTTTCAGCCTGGTTCTTTTCAGCTCCCCTTTGGCTGGTAAAGAAAATCAAAAGAAAGCTTTTTGTCAAAAGAAAAAGCAAAAAGTGAGCTTTTTGTCAGTCAGGAGAGGAGTTATTTTATAAATTGAACCCAAACTGATGACTTTGGGGGCACAAGGGAAAATATTAATTATTTCTCCTTTGAATATTGTTCCAGTCATTCTTTTTTTTTTCTTTTTAATTTTTTTTTTTTTGCTCCAGCTGACCTCTCTGTTGTAAACATTGAGGTCTCCTCTTCCAGCTGAACCTTGTGGGAGATAAAATAATATGCAAAGCTCGAATGCTGAGCTTTTCCAACTCCTGGGTCATTCAGGCAGGAAAATCCTTCCCCAGTCTGAGTGGCTCAGCTGACTAAAAACTCCAAGTTCAGAGCACTTCACTCACGCAGAGAACATTAAAAAAAAAAATCAATGCTGGATTTATTGACTTTCCCTTCGGTTATTGCCATTGTTTGCTAATTCCACGACAATTTTCTTGTCTTTTTTTTTTATCAGAGTCTCTCTTCTTCCCTGAGGGGCTCCTCTTTTATTGCTTCTTTGGAGCTGCCTGGGCATCCCATTTGGGCCCTGGTCTCTGGAAAGGAGAAGGTCAGACAAGAATCACCCATTTTGCCTTTTGAAACTGAGCTCTAGGTGGGATATTAAATCTGATTCCTTGCTATCATCTTCCTGAAAATGCTTTATTTTCCTTATTTTTCTTAAATGTGCACTATACATTTATTTTCTTTACCTTCCTCCCCTCATAATTACTTTAACCAACACTTTGAGTTCCAAGTATAGAAGTACAGATTGTCTACATTTGATTTCCTTTCTCAGGAACAAATATATAAAATAAAAAATCCAACCTAATCACTGCTCCGATTTTCTTCCTTTTTTTTTTTTTTTTGTGGGGGAAGATAATTTTTCCTGGAGAAGAAGATAAGACAAAGCGCTAAAGGGGATTTTGTCCATGTTTTTAATGCAAAAGAGGATTTCTGAGA
This sequence comes from Chloebia gouldiae, assembly GCA_003676055.1. Classification (NCBI taxonomy): domain Eukaryota; kingdom Metazoa; phylum Chordata; class Aves; order Passeriformes; family Passeridae; genus Chloebia; species Chloebia gouldiae. The sequence goes on along the minus strand of QUSF01000001.1, from coordinate 67,416,620 downwards.
ATGAAATACAATGGTTCCTAATGTGTTTTAATATTTATAAATACAATAAATAATATCTACAAATAAACTCAGACAACTAGAGCAGTGCATCCTCCTGGCATATGATATGGAATATGTTACAATTCCCACTTTCCAGTGGGAAATAAAGACCCACATGGAAAGCTGCAATAAAGACAGGACTCGAGTCACATTGCCTGAACTATACCAAAGTGCTATTTTTAGCTTTTTATTCTGTCTAATCAGTGACTAATCCTATTTTCTTTCCTTTTTTTTTTTTTTTGGGGAGCAAAATTCCAGCCATTGGTGGACAAATTGATGCCTGATTATCCTTAATCTGCAAAATTAAAGACTTCATGATCAAATAATGCCATTTCTTTTGAAGACTGCACACCACCACTTCACTTTGGTGGTCTCTCTCAGACTCACTGAGCATAAACCCAGCTAAGCCCATGTTTTATCACAGATAATCCCTTAAGGAGATTTCTGCATTGTTCTATTTAATTAAAAAGGATGTCTAATATATCATTATTGTAATTCCTGAATTTTACAAAGAATTAGGATTTTCTAAGACAAGGATAATCAGTGGCTGGAAGAAATACAGATCCTCAAAGCTTCTCAAAGCATATATCTTTGGGTTATTGTAGATCTAAGCATTCTTTCTTTTTTTTTTTTTTTTTAATTTTATTTGTCCAATCTCTTTCCATCTTTTTTGCCCTACCCAGATCCAGCAGCTCTACAAGCCCCTGGAAAATGGGACATCCACAACTTCTCTGGGAAATTTGTTCCAGGCCCTCACCACCCTCAGGATAAATAATTTATTCCCAATAGCCCACCTAAACCTGTTCCCTTTCCGTTGGAAGCCATTCCCTTCATCCTGTCACCAATAATGACTGGATTTCGGGTGGCACTTAATGATATTTCTGTTTTCCCTGGAAAATCAGGATGAATTTGGTGTCGATTTACACCATGTAGCTGTTGGGAAGATCTGATGAGGAAGGAGGCAGCAGCCACAGAGGAGTGAGGAGTGTGGACAATTTTCCTGAACTTATTTGAGGCGCTGATCCAACCTTTCTTCTCCAAAATTCCGATTTCCGCTGACAAACTGAGTTTCAGAATTCCCACTGGAATCTGGCCAGAAGTTGTTCCCTTCTTTGACTCCAAATCCAAGAGCTCATTGCTCACATGATTCCTGGGACAGCAACAGGAGTGAAATGGTGTTTCCCCACTTTTCCTTTTCCAACCGTGTCACCATAGAGAAAAAAAAAAAATCTTGAGCCAGAAGAAATCATGGAATGCACTTCAAGGCTTTGCCCTGTGCTCATTCCACTTTGGCATGAAGTCAGCCAGTCCAGGAAACACAAAAATCCCCAAATGCCGAGAGGAACCATCTCCAGGGGTGTGAGAGAAGTTATCCGGAGATTTTCTTCCCTCTATTAGCACATCAATAATTAGCCAGACAATATCCTCAAGCACTGAAATTACGTTTTCTATGCAGCTAAATTGTAGAAGTGTTGATGATTTTTGGTCTGTAACCATACCTGTCTTTTGCCACATTTCAGGCTCATTCTCTTCCAAAGTCAGTTTAAATCCTTCGGTATTTTTGGCACTGACTTCTTCAGCTGATATAAGAAATTATTTCATGAACAATCAGGGTCCTGCCTAGTGGCCAATGTGATTATTAGGATTTGAAAATCAAAGCCATGCTTAGTTCTTAGAAACAATTAAAGGAAGGATTTTAAACTCAAATAATTCCATAGCCCCAACCTTGTGTATTAGAGATGGAAAGATCAGTGCTCAGAAGGTTTGGATGTTCATTTCCTTGCTCCTAGAGGAGCAAGAAATCCTCAAGTGGGTCTACAGGGAAAGAAGGAAGAGGAAAAGGTTGATTTTCTGAATTTTTGATGCTGGAAACACCTCAGGTGTTAGTGCCTCAAACTATCCCAAAGGAAAGTGCTGACGTGATGAACAAGTAGAGCAAGACAAGGATATAAAGCCAGGAAAAACTCGGAGATGTTTAAGGCAAAACATCTGTTTGAAGACTCGCAGAAAATGACTGCTCATCTTCTGTTTTTTCTGCAATCTCCTTCTTGATTTTTGTACTTTCCAAGGCTTGGCTCTCCCAAGCCAAGCATTTTCTGGTTGAGGGGAGTTGTTTTCCTGAGCTGGCAGGGGCTGATGGATCCCTCTGCATCCCCACAGCCTTTTCATATAACATTTATTTGATTACCTGTTTACCTCAAATTTTTCTTCTCCAGAAGCATCACTCCTGAGATCTCATTAATCACATGGATAAGGCAGCAGGCAGGAATTCACCTGGCAATATCCTAAACTGAGGGAAATCTTCCTTCCTTGTGTGTTCCTGGAAACATCTCCCTTTTGGACGAATAAGAGATACAAAATGAAAAGGAACTGAAACAAAACCATTCGTGTAAAATTCCCTAAATCATCCTTGGGAGGGCCAATAATTCTCTGTCAATGACATGACCAGAGATGGTTTTCCCAAGGAAATATTTTGGAAGCATGTTCCGTGAACCTGGGAGGTTTTCCATTTATTCCTAGAATCCCAGGATCATGGGGTGGTTTGGGTTGGAAGGGCCCTTAAAGAACATCTCATTCCCATGGGAAGGGACACCTTCCACTAGACCAGCTTGCTCCAAGCGCCATCCAACCTGGCCTGGGGTATTTCCTGGATATATGGAATGACTGAGCTACACCAGGATGGATGAGACCTTTAAAAACTTGATTTTCCTCTAAAGTCAGCCCTGATTGGAGAAGAAGATTGGAGCAGAGATCTCCTACCCACCCAATTCCTACCTGTCATGGAGATACCAGGTGCCTTCAGCTTCTGTTTGAGTGAATTTTGGCTTTGCATTCATTCCCAGCTTCCAATACTCCTTGTGCCCTCCCTGAATAATCTGCACAAGCACTGGGATCTGCCTCCATATTTATAAAAAAAAAATCACAGAATCATTAAGGTTGGAAAAGACCTCCAAGGTCATCAAGTCCAACCTTCAACCCAAGCCCACCTGTACAAATAAACCATACCACAAAGTGCCACATCTACTCCTTTTTTTGAACACTTCCAGGGATTGTGGCTCCAACTCTTCCCTGTTCCAAAGTTTAACTGCTCTTTCAGTGAGGAAATTTTTCCTTTTATGCAACCTGAACCTTCCCTGGTGCAACTTGAGGCCCCTTCCCTTCCCTTCCCTTCCCTTCCCTTCCCTTCCCTTCCCTTCC
>QUSF01000001.1:67371350-67413373 GCA_003676055.1 Chloebia gouldiae | reverse complement strand
TCCCTTCCCTTCCCTTCCCTTCCCTTCCCTTCCCTTCCCTTCCCTTCTTCTCTGCTGTTCTCAATTAAAGAACAGCTGGGAAGAGTTGAAATGGGAATTTCAACCTCTGTCTCTTTGCTATGATATTTTCAGAGACAAAACTCATGCAAAACCGAACTCCAAAGCCAAACAAATGGGTTTTGCCCATTTTTTGTGGTTTAACCCCAACCAGTAACTCAGTCCCACACATTGCTCAGCCCTGGTGGGATCAGGGGAGAGTTGGAAGGGTAAAAGTGGGAAAATTTGTTGGTTTGTAACTAAACTCATGGACAACAACTAAAACATCCCTGTTTATTAACACTGCTTCCGGCACAACTCCAAAATTCAGCTATGACAGAGAATTATCCCAGTCAAAACCAGCAACTATTTCCAAATGCTCTGTCCACCAGTAAATCCTTGCTTGATTTTTTTTTCCTGCTGCTTCTATCGATAGGGGAATTTTTAATTTCCTTTTCTTATTTTTTTTCCCTTTTTTTTTTTTTGTTTTCCTCCTATTTTGTCATGATTCATCCTTTTGTAGGTGTGAAAAGGAGCATTATGCACTGCTGGGAGATATAATTTGTGACTCATGGAACCGTGGGCTCTCTGCTTTTGGAGTGATAATTAAAAGGAGGGGGTTGGAGCTGCCGGAGGGGTTAGGGAAGTGTGAGGTTGGAATAAAGAGCCTTATCCTTCCACTTAGCAATGGTATGATGGAGCAAAATAAGTCTGGATACATGAGAAAGTTGGCAGAATTAAAGACAAACTTTGAACTTTTCCTGCATCTCCGTGGGCTTGCTGCATTCTCCCAGGTTGCTCAATTACACACAGTAATTAATTCAGTAAATCCTGAAAGTGCCAGAAAGAGAACCTGAAAGAGGAGAAATGCACTAGATTTCCAGAAAAAAAACTCTTTCAGTCACTCACCATATTGGAAATCCAGCCAAGGGCAGACTGGAATGGGGACTCCCATTCCCAGCAAAAATATCCCAAACTGGTGGAGTGATTATCAGTGGGTTTGTTCCAGAAACTGTTCCCAAGGTCCTTCCCAAAACAAAGTGATTGGATCTTCTTGGCAACACAGGGAGGATTTTCTCTTTTCCTGGTGCTTCTGTTTTCTTGGCAGAATCCTGGTCTCCAGGAAGAGCAACACAAAATTCACAGAAACAGAAATTCAGATCAGAGATGCAGAGATGCCTCCAAGCCTCATTGGCTCCCACTAATTGCGCTTTCCTTGGAAGGAAGACAGGAATGAAGGGATGCATCTCAAGCTCCTGCAGCTGATCTCAGGCTGCTCTTCAGATTATCCCTTTTTATTTTTTGCTAAATTTGCTTTTTGATGCTGTGTGCTGGGAATTTCCCCCAGTTACTCACCAGGAAATGACTTTTATTTTCCTTCCTGAAGCAAGGGAAGCATATCCCAGTGGTTTGGATAATTTCCTGGGATCCAGGAAATACCGGATCTCCTCCCTGCTCTGGTACAGGAGACCCCAGTAGTTCCAAACCATTCTAAAGGAGAGTCACAACACCAAATTTGAGGATCAGTTGGGATCAGCAGTTGAGGAATCCCAGCTTTTTTCAAGGATTTCTTTGTAGAGAGATAATGGAAAGGCTTGGGCAGTTCAAGGGTGTGATTCCTCTGGAATAAAACATAATCACATTAAACATAATATGGTGATAGCTCTGCCAGGGATAGTGGCAAATGTCCATTTGCTTATTCCAGCAGAACATTTCTTTGAGGAATTGTTTTTTGTCTCCAGGTGGTATTTGGTATCACTGATCTTTGATGTCACTGATCTTATCAAGTCCAAGATATTTTATAAACTTGGATGTTCATCCTGGTGGGATTCTTGGGGTTGTCCTGTGCAGGACCAGGAGATGGACTCTATGATCCATGTGGGTCCCTTCCAACTGAGAATATTCTGTGATTCTCTGAGCCTCACACTCAGCTCCTGACCTGCGATGAAAGCAGCCAGTTGTCATCAAAACAGACCCATCCTACCCTAAACTGGGGCATTTTGGGAAAGGAGGTGTCCCAGAGAGTCCATAAAACCTGCTCTGATTCCATTGGTGGTACATGGAAGTTTGAAAGTCTAAGATATCACAGAATCATAAAATATCCTGAATTGGAAGCGACCACAAGGATCATTGAAGGCCAGCTCCTGATGTCAGTGGAAGTTCACAGCTGAAAAATCTTGCCTGAGGAGAAAAATCTTTCCCACTTCAGAGCACCCTGGAGAGTGGAAAAGATTTGGGGAAAAAAACTCCCAAATTCACTTTTTTTTCCAACTTTTGGCCTTTCATTACTCACTTAGGTCTTCTAAATATTTGTGGTGGGCTGATCCTGGATGGATGCCAGGTGCCCACCATGGTGCTCTATCGATGTGCTTCTCAACTGGATATGGAAGAGAAAATATAATAAAATATAATAAATAATATATAAATATAAATATAGATATAAAATAAAATATATTAACAATATATATGATAAAATATAATCAATAATATATAAAAATATAATAAAAATCTTGTGGGTTGAGACAAGGACAAGGAGAGATCACTCATGAGCTCCTGTCACTACCAGACTCTCCTCTGGAAAATTAATTTATTATCAAACAAAAACATTGGGACAACACTCTCAGGCACACAATGGGATCCTTAGAGTTCTTCTGTGCAGGCCAAGAGTTGGACTTTGATGATGATCCTTGTTGGTCCCTCCCAACCCAGGATATTCTGTAATTCTATGAAAATCAGAGTAGGTTAATGAGCAAATAAAGCCAAATCCTAAAGCACCTTTCCCCCAGCCCTCTCGTCTTCCTGGGCCCAATTTCAATCCAAATTTTTCTACCTCCTCCCACGGAATATTGCAAGGGGACAAGGAATGGGAGTTGTGGTCAAGTCATGGTGTCTCTGCTGCTCCTTCCCCCTCGGGGCTTGGACTCCTCGTGCTCTTCCCCTGCTCCATCATGGGATCCTTCCCGCAGGAGAAAGTCCTCTACAAACGTGTCCAACGTGGTTATTTCCCACTGCTCTCCACAAGCTGGTCCAGTACGGATCCCTTCCGAGGATTCCATCCTTCAGAAAAGGCTGCTCCAGTCTGGATCCCTCCAGCGGGGTCAGTCCATTGGGAACAGGCTGCTCCAGCTTCTTCAGCCTGGGATCACATGGGATCACAAATCCTGCCAGCAAACCTGCTCCAGTTTGGGTTTCTCTCTCCATAGGGACACAGGTCCAGCCAGGGCCCTGCTCCAGCTCTGGTTTCCCATGGGATCCTTCGTGCATCCACCTGCTCCGCTGTGGGGCCCTCACAGGTTACAGGTGGGTCTCTTTTCCCCAGGGGCTACAGGGGCACAGATGCCTCACCTGGGCTCCCATATTTCTGTGATGTCAAATGGGCCAACAGTAAGGAAATCTCTAGAAATGAAGAGTAAAACCCATTGGAATGGGATGTTTCTTCGGATCAATATAGAAATTCCTGGCTTATAATTATTCTGTTTAAAAAGTGACACACACATCATGACTTTCAGCCCAAGAAGACACACATAAAGCAGTAAAAACATCCCAAAAAAGATCAAATTTTTCACTGATCTGAGCACCCAAAAATTGAATCAGCTAAGAAAAAATGTTTCAAGCTCGTTTAAATGTTGCAGCTCCCAGGAAAATGAAGTAAAACCTGGAATTAATTCTTGGCTGGGGCTTTGCAGCCAGCTCCAGATTCTCAGCTCAGATACCAGGATGACAAATGGGATTTAAAATACCTTGAAAGAGATGAGCTGTGCAGGCAGAATATCCTGATGCGTCTTGAATTTGGCTCCTTGTCACCTTTGCTATAAAAGGCTCAAGAAGGGAGAGTGGATTTTCTTCCTACTAAATAAACTGAACTCCTGTAAAACCTTCAGATGCTATTTCAGAGCCACCCAGGATATCATGGAATGGTTGAGGTTGGAAAACCCCTCCAAGGTCAAGCCCAACCTGTGACTGATCCGCACCTTGTCACCCAGCCCAGAGCTCTGAGTGCCACGTCCAGGTGTTCCTTGAACACCTCCAGGGATGAGGACTCCAAGCCTCCCTGGGCAGCCTCTTCCAATCCACCTTTTTAATGAAGAAATTCCTCCTGATGTCCAACCTGAATCTCTCCTCGTGCAGCTTGAGGTGGTTTCCTCTTGTCCTGTCCCTGTTCCCTGGGAGCAGAGCCTGATTCCCTCCTGGATCCACTTCCTGTCAGGGAGTTGTGGAGAGCCAGAAAGTCCCTCCTGAACCTCCTTTTCTCCAGGCTGAGCTCCCCAGCTCCCTCAGCTGCTCCTGGTGCTCCAGACCCTTCCCCAGCTCCGTTCCCTTTCCTGCACACGCTCCAACCCCTCAATGTCCTTCTTGTCATGAGGGGCCCAGAGCTGGACGCAAGACCTGAGCTGTGACCTCACCAGTCCCAGCACAGAGGGACAATCCCTGCCCTGGTCCTGTGGCCACACATTGGTGACACAAGCCAAGTGCCACTGGGGGTCAGAACTCAAGGATATTTAAGGTCCCTTCCCACCCAAACCATTCGCTGATTCCATGATCATCTCAGTCAAGGAGAAGAAATGCATCTCACCACCCAAGGATAGTGATTGATTATGGATTAATTAACCTCCCTGTCTGAAATTCAGGTTTCTGTCCCCAGGCAAGTCAACCCAGCTAGAGTTCCTGCTCCCTTATCCATTTAGGGCAGGAAAATTCTTTCAGAAAACTCCGTAAAAGAGTTTTTTTCTTAATGGAATAGGCAGAACACAGTCACTGTGGAGCGAGAGCAGGAATGAAGAGGGATCGGAAAGTTTCCAGCCAGACCCAGGAGGCCACTGGCAAGAGGCACCCAATCCCAATTTTCTTAATGTAAGAAAATTAAAATTGCTTAAGGAGCATTCCTTGGGGCTTCTGCCAGCTGACACAGAGTGATTTTATTTCCCATTATTTAATTCTCCTGCTTTCCTGAATGAGGAAAACACTGATTGCTGGGAATGATCTCTGACCCATACTCACTCCTGGCCCATGATTGATAAGAGCACAGGGTGATAAGTTTTTTTGGCATGAGCTTTTCTAACAGAACAATGGCATTGAAATGAGCATCTAAAACTCCTCACGGGACTGTTTAATTTATTGATAAAAATATATGACCAGTGTTTTACCCTTTTTAATTACGGGATTTGACTCCACCACAAACATTCAGGAAAGAGCAAGAGTTGTCTCTGTTTTCTGTCTTCCTCCTGCTCTACTTTCACCCCATTATTCAAGGAGAGGAACCTCCAAAGTGTGTGAGCATGCGGGAAATGAGAACCCCTCTCCTTTAAAAACCTGGGAAATGAGGCTGAATGAAGCTGCTGGTGGAAAGCTGAGACAAACTGAATCATTTGCTGCTGCCTGTGTGTCAAAGACTCAGTTTTAATTCAACAGCAGGAATTCCACACTCCCGCTCTGACTCCAGTCCTATTTTGGATGGTCCTGACTGAGCTGTGACCTGCTTGTGTTTAATGGGAAGAAATCAATAAAGCGGGATCAGAGAGGTTTTGCCTGTTTTTGTAGGGAATTCATTAACTCCCAACACTGCTGGAAAACCTCAAACACCTCTAATCCTCCACCCCTCCTGATAGTTTTCCCTGTAATAACGGTGTCCTGTTTGCTCCATGGATCTTTGATTGGCAGCTGCTTGGGAGGGGTCTTCTAATTCCTTGATCCTTTCCATTCCAAGCAATTCTTTAACTGCTAGTTCTTTTTGGCAGAAAATCTCTCCAGTCTGCCTAACTCAGTGATTTGGAGGAAAGTGGAAAGAATCCAGCTCGGGGATAAAATATCTCAGCATAAATTTTCCTCTCCACAGCTGCGTTTCTGATCTGTGTCACTTCACAAACCTGGAGCCATTTACACAGGGATTTGATAATTTTTAAGCTCATCTGTGGTATTTTTTTTCCATCCTCGATCTGCTTTTTTTTTTTTTTATTTCCAGACCTGTTTTTCTTACATTTTTGATGCAAATCACACCTGATGCAGTGACAGAAGTCATTGGAACAGACTTGCCAGGGAAGCTGTGGAGTCACTATTCCTGGAGGGATTTAAAACCTGTGTAGATGTGGCACTTGGGGACATGGTTTAGTGGTGGCCTTGGCAGTGCCGGGGGAATTGTTGGACTTAATGTTCTTTTCCAACCTAAATTTTCATGATTCCATGATTTTTGTTACATTTCTCAATGGAGTGAGGGACTATCATCCCATTACCTGTGGGAAAAGGTAGCCTAGGAAGAAAAGGAGAATGAAAAAGGGACACAAGTGCTTCAGAGCAGGGGAAGAATTTGCTGAGGATTTATCACCAAGTTCTGAGTTACCAAATCATTTGCCTGTGCCTCGTTTTCCCTGCCTGCAAAACAAGATAATTGTGCCAGATTTTAAAAAGTTTTGAGACATGGAGATGGATAATCTGATTAAAAAGCCAAACTGCACACTAATTAATTATCAAGGCTGGGCTGGATGGGACTCTGAGCAATCTGGTCTAGTGGAAGGTGGCCCTGCCCATGGGAGCAAGTTGGAATGGGATGGTCTTGAATGTCCCTTTCAACCTGTAATTCCATTATTCTCTTGCTCTCATGAAATAAAATCCACATTGTGCACCAGCAATAAGCAGATTTTGTAATGAAAAACACAATTTCGAGTCTTCCTCAGAAATCCTGTTTTGTAGAATCATATTTTGATACCTATTTCTGCTGTTACCAGTAAAACATTTGTTTTAAAACAATTTCATAATTTACACTTCCAACCAAACAGAATTTTGATGCTTCAAACCAGTCTAATAACATTTACTTGGCTCTAATTTGGGGCATGAGAATAAATATTCCAATAAATAATTAAATAATAATTAAATAAATGTCCTAATAAATGAAAACTGTGGTGTGTTTTTAGTGGTGGGGCCAGAAGAACATTTAAAGCAATCAGATTTTCTAAAACAGTGTGGTGTTGCATTTAGCTCTTCTCATGCTCCCAATGCTCAGAGGCTTAGATTTAACCCACCTGGTTTCAAGCACTGGAATAAAATACCTACATTTTGGGGTTATTTGATTTCCATCCATGAATGTTGAGCTCCTTCCAGGGACAATTCACTCTTTAGTGGCCTGATTTGCCATCTGGAGGTTTCTCATTATTAATTTCAACACAACCCAGTTAAATGCTGCTGGTAAAAGCCCAGATTTGGTCAGGATGCTTGTAACTTCTGCTTGGTTAAAAATAAAATTCAGACATGAACCAACTGTTCTTGAACTCAGAAATACCAGCAGGACTGTGTGGTGACAGTCACAACATGGGCTGAACTTGGTCTGGGTAATGCTTTGCCAGATGAGTCATTAAAGTGATTGATGATGATTTCACATCATCAGAACTCAATTAGTTGGGATATTAGAAGTAATTGGAGGTCAAAATGAGCCAGGAACAATTAGCTAGAGGCACTGATTGTGCCTGAGGGGATTTATCCTCCCATCAGCTCATGGTTTTCAACTCTTTTGGCCCCTTGGTTGAGTGGCAGCCAAACTGAAGGCTGGGCAAAGAATTTACAGAAAATTCAGCATAACAGTGAAGTCAGGTGGGTAAATTTGTCCATATTTGTGGTGTTAATTTTCTCCTTCACTTGGCTGGGCTGTGGAAAGCTTAGGAAACCACTGATAAAGAGAAGTGTGAGAGGGAAAAGGGCTTCGTTGAGGATCACAAGATCATGGAATGGTGTGGTTTGGAAGGGAACTTAAGGATCACCCACTTCCAAACCCCTGCCATGGGCAGGGACACTTCCCACTATCCCAGGTTACTCCAAGCCCTGTCCAGCCAGGCCTTGAACACTTCCAGGGATGGGGCAGCCACAGCTTCTCTAAAAAACCTGTGCCAGGGCCTCCCATCTCTCACAGGGAAGATTTTCTCCCTAACATCCAATCCAATCTCCCTAATATCTGTAATATGTGTTCTTTAAGTTTAAAACCATCACACCTTTTCCTGTCCCACTGTTCCTTATCCAAAGTGCCTCTCCAGCTCTCTTGGAGACCCCTTAGGTACTGAAGGGGGCTCTAAGGTGTCTCTGGAGCTCTCTCTTCTCCAGACTACATAAACCCAACTCTCTCAATCTGTCTCCACAGAAGACGAGCCCTCCAATGATTGTTGTGGCACAAAAGGTGTCCCATGAAAGCAGATGAGAACCCAGAAATAAACGTGGCATGTTATAGCTGGTGCCCTGCTGCCAATGGCTACCATGGCTCAAAATCCTTTTCTTTTTTATAAATGTCCTTTGTGACAAAAAGTTTTTGCCTCTATTTTTCCAGATGGGAGGTGGTTCCAGTCAGCTCCTCCTATTTTCTCTCCTGCATTTATGCACATCTGGTTTAGACCTCTTTGTTCTTTTGCCGGTGATGTTCTTTAGTCCAGACTGTCCCAATTCCTTGGCAATTCCCTCCTGGATGTATTTACAGACAGCAGACAATCCATGACCAGCAGCTGCTTTGTCCAGCTGCATGAACTGAGCTCCCACAGCCACCTCTGCAGGTTCTCCTGCCCCTGAAACCCTCAGCATGTTGCACGAGTTCCTGGTGGGATTTGTTCTTTGGGGTTGGAGCTGCACTTGATGTTCCCCATAAAGTTGTACTTGAAACGTGAATTATATAATTCCCTCTTCATTTCTTTCCAAAATATCAATGAACACTTGGCAGGGCTGCATTGATCACATGAGCGTGGCAAATTGTGAGTAAGTGGAGTGGAGGCATCTTGGCAGGAGTTCCACCAGACTCCCCCGACTCAAGTGAGTCAATAATTCTGGGTTGTTTAAGGTGTTAATTATTCTTCTCAGCCTGATGAAGACACCAGAATTTTGTGGGATAATTCATGGGATTGACTCTGTCGACACAGGAAGTCAATTTTTATTGACTCCACGGTGATTGGGGGGTGATTAGCCCGTGATTATTTGTGTTGCAGACAGGGGATGTTAAATGGGACAGATCTCTCCCCTCGGAATTTAATTCACATCCTTCGAACTTTCTTTTACATCATTTCCAGCTGCCTGACCCTGCTCCCTCCACCTCTTGCTCCTCCTGCTGTTCCTGGTAGCTCTTAAATTTCGCCTCTTTTTCAACTCTCGTTATCTCCAAGGTAATTTGTTTCTCCATTTGCGAGAACTGCATCGTCCTTCCTTGGGAAAATTCCATGGAATATTGTGTATGAACCTAAAAATTCCCCTGCTTTTTGCAACAGAATGATTCATGAAAAAATAAAGTAGAACCAATCTCAGGAATGATTTCTGGGAGAGTTCACTTATAAACCTTTTCCAGACAGTTTTCATTTGTTCTTTCTTTCCCATGTACTTTTTCCACTTGGAATTGTCTTGATCTCCAAGGAAAATATGGGAAAAAAGAGCCAAGTGGAAGATCTTCCTTTCTTCGTAGGCATACTTGTTTACACCACCTTAAATTGCTTGGGGAGAAACACTGGAGAATTCAGTTTCCATTGCAGCTAAAATCATGGAATCATCACACTATTTAGGTTGGAAAAGACCTTTGGGATCATTGAGTCAAACCATCAACCCAGCACTGGCTCATGTTGATTGGAACTTCCACATCGTTTTCCCATGGGAAGTGTTCCAGACATAAAGATATAAATAAATATATAAATATATTATATATTGATATTATGTATTTGAAATATATTTTAAAATTTTCCCCTTCCTTTCTCTTTTTCACCAATTTCCCTTCATTTCATTCAGAGCTAAAAGGACACAAAAAAGAAAATAAAGGGGGAAAAGCAGAAAGGAATTAACATGAAAATCGATTTTTACCTGGAGTTGGGAAAAGGGAATTCTGTTTGACCTTTGCTCTACAAGACAATGCAAACAAGAATTGTTTTAGAACTTTCTTAGGAAAACCACTGGGATTAAAAAAGTCAAGATACGTGCACTGGGGAGATCAGCTCCCATTTCCAGTTGTACTCTCTCCTTGAAATTTTTAATATTCCTTTAGACACTGCTTTTTGTTTGTGCTTCCTTCACTTTTAGAAACATCTTTGCTCTTCCAGCTCAAGTTCAAAGTTTAAACCAAGCAATGGGAGAAAAACACTCCAAAAGAAGATGAACTTTCAGGATAAAACACAGGGTCCTCACTAATACATGGAATATATTTATTCCTTTATTGTTTTGTTTATTTCTCTGCCATTCTTTTGAATTAGAATAGCAATTGATTTTCCATTGTTAAGAATAACTACGTTCCAATCTGGAATATTAAGTAGCATTTTTTTTTTATGGAACCCATAACAATGTTAATATTAAAATGTCATCAGTCTTGCTGAGATACATAATGAGCGTGAAATGAACAGATTTTTTTATTCCCTCTTTTTGTAGATCCAATTTAAATTACAAATGTTCCTGATAAAATTTGCACAGACTAATTTGGATATCACAGACAATTATTTCCAGTTTGAGAAGGAAAAAAAAATACTCCAAAAGACCCACAAAAAATTTGGAGAGGACTTTTCACTGAGCCTGACGAGTCTGACATGTTCCTTAACCTTGAGTCTGTCAAGAGTGGCAGTTTAGAAAAGTTAAATACTTCTCCCTTTAAAATTGCTTCTTTGTATGGAAAGCAAATCCAGACTGAATCATTAAATCATGGTTTGGGTTGAAAGGGGCCTTGAAGGTTATTTTCTATCAACTCCTGCCATGGGCAGGGACATTTTCCATTGTCCCAGGTTGCTCCAAGCCCATTCAACCTGGTCTTGAATTTTTATAGGGATGGAGCATCCACAGCTTCCCTGGGCAACCTCTGTCAGGGCCTCACCACCCTCACAGGGAAGAATTCCTTCCCATTATCCACTCTAAACCTACTCTCTGTAAGCTGGAAGCCATTCCAAATAATCTCTCTCCATCTTTCTTATCAGCCCTCTCAGGTACTGGGAGCCCACAATTAGGTCACCCTGGACACTTCTCCCAGATGAATAAATCGAATTCTCTCAGCCTTCTCTCACAGCAGAGCTGCTCCATCCCTCTGGTCATCCTGGTGCCTCCTCTGGACTCTATCCAGCAGCTCCATGTCCTTCCTGTGCTGGGATCCAGGGCTGGAGGCAGCTCTGCAGGTGGGGTCTCACCTGAGCAGGGCAGAGGGGCAGAATCCCCCCCTCAGCTGCTGCCCACCTTGCTTTGGACGAACCCAGGACACTTTTGGATTTCTGGGCTCCAAGCGCAGTGGCTGAGTCATGTCCAGCCTCTCACCCACCACCGCCCAAGTCCTTCTCCCCAGGGCTGCTCCATCTGCTCATCCCCAGCCTGGACTGATCCTGGGGTTCGCCCCAGCCAAGATGCAGCACCAGCACTTCTTCTTCTTAAACCTTATGAGGTTCCCATGGGTGACTTTTCCAATTGGTCCGGGTCTGTCTGCATGGCCTCATCCTTCAGCTGTGTCCCTTAACCCTTCTAAGTGACATCTGCAGCCCTTCCCTCATCCACTGATGCAGCAGCTCCATCCTAGAAGGCCACAAGGTTTCTTATCTTCATCAATTTCTCCTCTGAATATTTATATTCCAGAAGAAGTTGTTCCAAGGGAGCTGAAATCCATTTCAGATTCCCCTTTGTCGTATGCCTTGTTTACCATGGAACAAGAGCAGCCACAAAGTGTTAATTAACAGTGTTTTTCGTGCTTTAAATTGACATCCTAATTCTACATAAATTAACTTTGATGTGCACACTCGGAATGAACTTCGCTGTGTTTCCTGATATAAAAGGATGCATTTCCCACCAGGCTGCAAAAATCCCATAGCAATGGGGTTACCTCAAGTCTGCTCCTCTGAAAATGCTCTTGTCACTATCAAGAGCAAAAAAATCAATCCTTCACTTGGATGAAGGAACAGCACTTTTCCTGTGGATATGGTTTTACCTCTGTAGAATTCCTTATATTCATACAGATAATGCCTGAAAAACAGGGAAAAAATCAGAACAAGTTTTTGAAAAACTAATGAATATTTTCTTGCACTATGCACAGAGCATTAAATATTGCCTAGCTGTATTAATAATACTTTTAATTAAAGCAGATATTAAATTTTTTTCAAGGCAGGGTCTATCTTTTTACTAGCTGATCATATAAACTCATTTATAAAGCCTTATTATACACCCAGAACAATAAGGGCATGATTCCTGGAATAAATAAGCTCTTCTGGAATAAATAAAAGCTATCAAGAGACTTCAGGGTTGTAGCCAAAGGATGTCACAATTAATGGAAAACTGGAAGAATGGGACGATTTCCTGCTGCTTCCTGTCCTTGGTGTGTTCCTCACCCATTGCAGGCTTCAGCTGGCTTTTATAGGAAGACTAGTTTGGGATCACCTGAGGTGGGATTTGTCTCATCTAACTGCAGATGTTGATAAAATGGGGGGTTCTGATTATCATTCCTGGAGAAAAGGAGGCTCGGGGGCACTTCCTGGCTCTCCACAAATCCCTGACAGGAGAATGGGGGCAGAGGAGATCAGGCTCTGCTCTCAGGGAAAAGGGACAGGATAAGAGGAAACAGCCTAAAGCTGTGCCAGGAGAGATTCAGGATGGACATCAGGAAGAATTTCTTCCTTCCTCTGTAGATCAAGACATAACAAATCTCCTGCGCAAATATTCTCCAAGTTAACACATGCCCTGTCAGGCCAGCCCTAAATAATTATTTATAATGCACTTCTGAAAAGATCAATTTTGGCCATTCAGTATCAAGCATTTTCCTCCTTGTTCAGATGCCGGGAATAAAATATAACAATCAAATTTTATACGTGTCACTGAGCTTGTGGGGGGCTAAGTAAGAAAGATGGAATTGTCTGTGTGGTGACACAGGGATCGTTTAGTAAACAGTGCTCAGTCAAATAGTGTGCATTTCAAGGAGGCCAAAATTCTGCAGAGCAAATAAAGCAGCTCAGTCATCCATCAGGGGTTGACTCCATCCTACAAATTACCATATAGAGTGGATTGATTTTTTTTATAGGGCTTATACAAAGCAGTACCTCTGTGAAAGGCTCATGGCAGATAATCAGGCAAATATGAGCTCCTGCTTCCATGCAGGAGCCAAGAAGGACTAATGGGATTCCTTGAGGCATAAACACGGATCCTCCATTTGGCCAAGGTTGTGTTAATTCTGTCACTGGTGAGACTATGGCCGTGTTACAGAGGAAAGAAGTTGATAAATTGGAGGTGGCTCAGAGCAGAGTCATTAAAGCACTGAATTTGTCTTAAAAGAGAATGAACAGAGCCTGCTTAGCAGAGGGAAGGTCAAGAAGTTCTTTGATCACAGTCTGTAAAAATTTAAATCAGTTTAGCTCCACCAAAAAAAAAAAAGTTCAACAGCATCCCTTGGAAAGTGAAGCTGGATAAACTCAAAGAAGCAATCTGCGTCAAGTTCCTTTTTAATATTAAATACAATCAAGGGGTAGAACTTTTGTAATGGTTTTTGAGTATAATTAATCACTGCCAATTTGTAAATCAGGACAGAAAGCCTCTTAAAACTCTGTGATAATACAAACTAAGTGTTGACTTGAATAAATCTTCTGGATGTTGGACTGGCAGCAAAAAATATGTGCTGAAACACACTGAACTCTGACTGCTCTTGTGGAGAGCTTATTCCGTGTCCTGGAAGTGTAGGACTGGATGCATGGCATCAATTTTTCAGACTTTTCTCTTCTGATCCCCAGAATAAAAGAAGATAGAAGATTTTATCCACCGGATCAAACAATTCCTGGATGACCTGGAGACCACTGTAAGAAAGCAAAGCAATATTAAAGGGGGAATGTCCTGCTGCAGCTTCTGAGGGAATCTTGACACCTGTAGCTATTTAAACCTCTGGAACGGTTACACCTTCCTGCCTTCAGATCTTCAGGGCAGGTCCTGTCAAGATCCATCTCAACTTTTGTTCTTTAGCTGTTCCTTTCTCATCTTCCCTCGTAATACCCAAATAACTTCTTAATTCTCTCATTAAATAGAATTTTTTTTGTGTTTCCTTTTTTGTCTTTTTGGCTTCAGGGTGAATAAGCAGCTAAAGAATCTTCAACAAAGCTGGTGGAAGGGCTGGAAGTCACGTCCTGTGAGGAATGACTGGGGATTTTCGGCTTGTCTAGTTTGGAGAAGAGGAGGGTGAGGAGGCTCTCCTGGGGAGAAGTGGAAAGGAAGGTGCTGAACTGTCCTCTTTGGGATCCGGGAACAGGATTAATGGGAATGGTTTAAGGCACATGGGGAGGTTTAGACTGGACATCAGGAAGCATTTCTTCACCAAGAGGTTGGTCAGCTCTGAATTGGTCGGAGAGCTGGACTGGGTCCTTCCCCTCCCCTCTCCAGATCCAGAGGAAGAGGCACAACGGGAAGCATCAGGAGTAAAGGGGATGATGAACTGTTTGTTCATGGTCTCAGCACCTCCTGCCCAAGCAGGGCTGGTGGCCTGGATCCAGTTCAACAGTCACGATACCATGGGTGTAGAAGGATCAGGATGAGAAGACCTGGAAAATCTGTGACATCTCGGACCCCAGATGGGTCCTGGGCCATGGTGTTTGCGCTGATGATTTCCTGATCACATTCCTCAGTCTCCTTCCCTTCACCTAGGTTATCTTCTGCCACATAACTTAGCTGTAGCTTCATTTACCTCTCTCACACACAAAAATCCCATAAAAACAGGTGCACTTTGTCAGCTAAAGGCAGATCCAGCTGCTCTCCTGTCTCTGAGTGCCCAAAATCCCACTGTAAGCATGGGAAGAGTATTTCCCTAGGTACAGAGAAAGCTCAGGAGGATGTTTTTTCCCTCCAACACTCCACTCTTCAGTCATTTTTATCCCCGAGACTTCCAGAGATGCTGTTTGTGTCCAGCAGCCTTTGATGGATTTATCTTCCAGGAGCTATCCATTTATTCCATGGGCTCCACTAAGATTTTAGCATCCATCATATCCTGGGACAGATTAACTGCAGTTTGAATAAAGAACCACCTGCTTTTGTTTCTTCTGATTCCTCCTGTGGCCTCTTATCACCACCCTGGAGGAAACAGAACAATTAACCCTTACCTGTTGTCTCCAAGGTACTCAGGAGATTCTCCATCAAACTCAATAACTTCCAAACTGAGGGATCATTTGTTTTGTGAACTCTACTGGCCTGGTAATGAATTTGAGCTTCCTGTGTGAAATCTTTTCCTAAGGCTTGGTGGATGGGGAGATACTGGCAGAAACTTGCCAGGAAAAATCAGGTTTGCAGAATCACAATCCAGATTGCCATTATAAATTAATATATCTGTGTTTAAATTACACTGTAGTGACAAGCAAGTGCCTATTTACCCTCTGGAATACGTTCCATGAGTCTCTGAGGTAAAGGGTTGGCTTTTTGAAAGCTGCAGTTGGTGAAAAATAAGAGTCCTGTCAGCAGCTCTGAGTCAGCGTGACGGAGCTGATCAAAGATTTTACCAGGAAATAAAATCCTGGAATGGTTTAGGTTGGAAGGGACCCTCAGGATCATCTCATTCCAGCCCCCTGCCATGGGCAGGGACACCTCCCACTGTCCCAGGTTGCTCCAAGCCCCATCCAACCTGGCCTTGAATCCTTCCAGGGGTGGGGCAGCCACTGCTTTTTTTTCCAGGGCTTCACCACCATCCCAGGGAAGAATTGCTTCCCAAAATTTAACCTGATATGAGTTAATATGATAACACAGAGTATAAACATCCCACATCCCAGCTGGGGCATGAGTGATAAAAAATCGCCTCTATTTGGACACTCTCCTTTATACCTCTGTTTCTAAGAGTTAAAGCACTTTGGCATTTGAAGGTTTGCATTTTGGTGTCTTGCAGCCTTAAAAAAAACCACTTTAAAAATACTGTTTTGATGTAGGGAAGAGAAAAAACATTTTCTTATAGATCCAGAGCTGTGCGGACTGGAGATCCTTGGAATGGGGGAACAGATCTTACATCCTGCCCCTGTTTCCAGACCTGTTAATTCAAACTTTCCAGTGAAAGGGCGAATCCTTTGACAAATGGTTGAAGCACAGGGCTGTAATTTCTTGGTGGTTTTGGGCTGCCTGTCAGCCCCTGACAAAAGGTGGCTGAAGCACTCACTGCTATTGATGGCATGAACACGCCTCTCCCTGCCAGGATGTGATGGGATGATTGTTTTCCAAACGAGGGTGACTCCATAAAATCTCAGCTGCCTCCCTAAGCTGTGCCGTGGCAGAACCAGCCTTGAGTGGCTGCAGCAGGGCTCCATCAAATTGTGCTGATTTCCCAACCCTCCTGGAGGGCTTGGAGCAGGGGGCAGAAGGAAAACTGATATCCTGAATGAATGAGCAAGACTGATTTGGGAAAACGCTGGGATGAGGGCGGTGATGCCTCCCCAAGGACAACAACATTTGGGTTGCTAAATATCAGGGATTCAGCCAAATGAACACTGAGCTGTTCAAAATCACCAGCCTGGAGTTCTTGGCACCAGAGCAATATTCCAGCCTCTCCTGTTGCTAACTGGAAAATGCTAATTTGCAAAAACACAGGTTCCTCTTGTGCACGCCCACAAACACAAACAAATGTTTTGCTTCACCATCATCAGAACCACTTTGTTTTAAACCTCTCCCTCATGAGGTTCCTCATATCCCAGCACCTACACAGAGCCTTAATGACCATTTGCATTCCTCTTTCTTTGTGAACAGGGATTTTTTGGTTGTTTTCCAGGCCTTCCAGATGATTGCACTGATTGACAGGTAAGCGAGTAAGAAAATTACTTCTCTCTTCTGTGTCCCACAAAATTGGAGCTTGTTTGCAGGCTTTCAGCATCACTATTTTAAAGCTTTCCTGCTCAGCATCGATCCTGTCAATCCCACATTTTCAGCGGAAGAAATCCAGTCAATTTTTTTTTTTTTGCCTGATACTTCTTGCAGTTGTGCCAGAATCTCCTTCACATGCAGAACAACAATAAGAAGCTGCAGATGTTTGTGTGTCTGTCCTGATTTTCTCCAAGGCCCCTCCATTTCTGGGCCACTGGGATGTAGGAATTCCCTGCACATGACACCCCACATGGTTCTGGGGTCCCAGCACAGGAAGGGCGTGGAGCTGTTGGAAAGAGTGGAGAGGAGGCACCAAGGGGGTCAGAGGGACAGAGCAGCTCTGCTGTGGGCAAAGGCTGGGAAAATTGGGATTGTTCAGCCTGGAGAAGAGAAGGTGTGGGGTGACCTAATTGTGGCTTTCCATCTCCTGAAGGAGCTACAAAACAGACGGAGAAAGACTTTTTAATGGAGTCTGGAGTCACAGGACAAGAGGGAGAATGATTGACAGGGAATGAAGTCTTTGCGGGGAATTTCCAGGGCTTGGTGAGTGAACCTCCAGCTCAAAACCAGTAATAAACCCCAGAAACTTTGTGAGAACAATTAAGTGGGAAGATTGAGAGAGAGAGGGAGATCTAACAGACAGCCTCGGAGTGATAAAGGAATTATCCAGCTGTAACAAGCAGCCTAAGCCTCCTTAGGAACACTGTGAAATGCAGTAGTGAGGTGCTGCAGGGACAGAGAGAAAGGTGAAGGTTATTGCAGATGAAATATTTAGACTCTCTTATTACTGTCAGTTCCCTTAATAAACTTCAGAATATGTGACTGAGACCTCCATAATCCATGGAATACACCTGGATAATTAAGGACAGATTTAAACCACTGAGCATGGCCCCTCTGGCTCCTTTCTCAAGGACCAGCACTCCCAGGAATTGGGCAGAGCAAATGTGGGTGCACAGGGCCGTGTCCCAGGTGCCAGAAGTCTTCCAAACTCCAAACTCTTTCTGGGTCTTTCTACCCAGGAATTAATCTGGCAGGATGAGAGAGGAGTCCACGTGGACAAGCCCACAGGTTTGGGATGAGCCAGTTGGCTTCAGGGCTGCTGCTGAACATCTGGATGGATCAGCAGCGCTGCAGATGTGAAGATGGACTTCAAAGCCTGAAAAAAGACCCTTTTATCATAGAATCATAAGATCATTAAGGTTGGAAAAGGGTTTTAAGATAATCAAATCCAACCAGTGATTTAGCACCACCACCAACATCACCATTACACCATGTTCCCAAAAACCACACCCACATTTGTTGAGTGATTCCAGGGATGGTAATTCCACCACTTCTCTGGTTGTTCCAGTGCTTTATAACACCTCCAGGAAAAACAAAACAAAACAAAACAAAGCAAAAACAAAACAAACAAAAGGAAACAAAAAAACCCCAAAACTACTCCTAATATGTGTTCCAAACTTTCATAGGCACTTGTGGCCACTTTCTCCCCTACCTTGACAAAAGACAGGGTAGAAAAATCATGGAATGGTGCTTAAGATAAAAGGAAATGCTCATTTCCATTTTATTTTGGAATTGCCTATATTTTCCAATAAAATAAATATGTGTTTCTTTCTAATGGTGTTTTCAAAGGGGAAATATTTCATTCTGAACACTGAGGAATGTTAGGAAATTTTCAATGTTGAAATTCTAGCTGAAAACAACCAAAAAAAAAATTCTATTTCCCTAAAAAGCTCCACCAAATCTTTTAAGGAATATTAAGAGATTCAGAGTTATTGTAGCTGCTGAAGTTGGAGCTGTGAAGATGCAACTTGGGAAGAAAAAGCATGGAAGTCAGGCAGCTCCTAAAATGTCTTTGGGAAGTTGTACAAATCACTGGGAGGATGTTTGTTCTCCTCTTCCCGCCTGAGTTCCTTCAGACACAGAAATCTCACTCTGGGACTCACCTCCAGCCATTGTCCTCCTCCCACATGGACCAACCTCTCCAGCTGATTGTTACTGGATTATTCCCAAGCCCATGATAGGAATTGTAAGGCTGGGATAGTGAAAATCTACACTGGAATTTTTTTTTTTTTTTGCTGATATTTTCCCCTGTTCCCCATTACAATCAATTTTTGGGGATTACAACTTCCTATAAGCAAACAAGAAGAAATTCATCCCCATAAAGATTGGCCTTTAACAATTCCAGGGATGGGTCAGCCACAGCTTCTTTGGGAAATCTGTGCCAGTGCCTCACCCTGCTCCCAGGCAAGAATTCCTTCCCAATATCCCATCTAACCCTTCCCTCTGGCAAACAAGTGGAAATTCATCCTACCATTACTCAGCTCCTTCCAGAATCTCATGTATTTATTCACTGGACAAGCAGAACAGTTCATTTTATCTACAAGTGAACTCCCAAAGCTGGGAAAAATCTGCCTGGTTTTAAGGTTGCCTTTCCTGCTTATTTCTGATTTTATGTGGAGCATGTTCCGTCTGTTTATCTGAACAAAATAAGGGAGAGTGATTTGATTAGGTGAATAAAGCCTTTCAGAATGAGAAAAAAATCCCCACCCCAATTGCTAACAGCTCTTTAATCCAGCAGAGATGTGTGACAACAGCCCAGGGTTGGAACAAAGTTAGAAAAATTCCAATATCAAACTGGACAAACATTTAAAATATAAGGAGAGATGACTGAGGTGGTGGAAATAAAAGATTCTCAGAAGAAACAGAATGATTTTTTTTTTTCATGCTTTTAAATCAAGGGAGGTGCTTTCAGTCAAACTCAGCCCTGGAAGGGTCCAAGACCAGGTTGGATGGGGATCCCAGGTTTGGAGCATCCTGGGATAGTGGAAGGTGTCCCTGCCCATGGGTGGAATTCCAGGATCCTCAAGGTCTCTGCCAACCTACACCACGCTGGAATCCTGTGATAAACTCCCCAAGCTGGACTGATGCTGCAGGATGAGGTGGCAGTCCCTAATCCCATAAAATACACAGCCACAAACTCTGAGACCTGAGTCCACCTTGGTTAAATTAACAACTTTCAATTAAATGATTAATCCTAGAGAAGTGTTCAGGCTCCTCCTGTGGTTGGCAGACAGAAACAGACGCCTTCAGCTGGTGATTTATCTCACATTAACTTGGCAGAAAAGGAACAGAGATGAATCCTCCTCTGAGGTCCTTCACAGCTTTCCCTTAAGCACCAAGAACTCACAAACAAATGAAATTAAAGGTTTTATTTGAGAGGGCAAAGTTTCATAAGGCAGATCCTTCCAAGACACCAAGATTTTGTTTTGATATTCCAAAAAGAATATTTGCCTTCCTGTCTGAACCTGATCCTGACTCCAGAGTTCACTCTGGCAGAGTTGTGAAAGGGACACGAATAAAGGGAAACCAAATCTTTTGGATTCCATTATTCTGAGCTGTAAAAATTACGGAGCACCTTGGGATCATTGTGGGAATGGGAGCTTCGAGGATATGAAATCCCTGCATTTCATTATCTGGATGTCACTCACAGCACTCCAGTTAAAACTCCAAACAGGCTTTTAGTACAAACACTCATTAAACCCCAGGAAGAAAAATGGATAATTGTGATCAGTGTTGGAAAGAATCAGATATTTTCTGTGTATTTAATTACTTATACAGCCAGAAAATGATGCTCCACTGCCTCACACTCCCTTTATGAAATGTTCCAAGATGGTCTCAGTTGCTTCTGGTTTCCCACTTGGGAATATCACAAGGAGTTTGTGCTGCCTGTGCATTTGCCCATAAAAACAGAATCACAGGAGAACATAAAGTCAACAACCAAAGAGTCTGAAAGGTTTAACAACTTCCATGCATAGTCAATAATTTGATGGCTCCCAAGGAAACTTGGGTGTAGGAACTCTGCCAAGATTTTCAGATGGAAGGTGCCTTTGCAAATATTCTTAAAATGAGATAATCCAGCAGCAATATTGCAAAGTTTCCAGCTCAGACAAGGCTCAGGGAGAGCAGAGCAAGGGGGGGATGTTGTGTGCTCAAGAAATCCTCTCTGTTAATGCTCTGACTCAGGTGCTGCTGAGATGTTGTGCAAACACAGGATAAACATCAAAGGCTGATGCCCTGATGTGGCTGATAAGAACAGGCCGAGGAGCTGAGCAGGGCCAGGAATTTCTCAAGGACTGCCTAAAAATCCCACACAAAATTCTGCATACATTTATTTTTCCAGGGGGGAAATTATTTTGTTGTGGACATGGCCTAGATCATCCCTGGATTTGCTGTTGGCCTGCAGAGAGCATCCAGTGTTCTTCAGGCCTGGGTGACTCTTTTCACCCCGTGTGCCTGATGGATTATTTCCACCTCCACCCATGCAGGATTTTCTGGTGCTGTGGATTTGATACAAACATTATTTTTACTCTGTAGAGGACAGTGTGCAGGGTTGGGCCCCACCAAGGAGTTATGGAATCATGGAAGGGTTTGGGTTGGAAGGGACCTTAATGACCATCTTGTTCTAACCCTGCAATGGTCAGGGACACCTTCCACTATCCCAGGATACTCCAAGCCCTGTCCAGCCTGGCCTTGGACATTTCCAGGGATGGGCCAGCCACAGCTTCTCTGGGAAACCTGTGGCAGGGCCTCACCACCACCACAGCCAAGAATTCCTACCCAAAATCCCATCAATCCCTGCCCTCTGGCAGTGGGAAGCCATTCCCTGTGTCCTGTCCCTC
The DNA here is from genome assembly GCA_003676055.1 of Chloebia gouldiae. Classification (NCBI taxonomy): domain Eukaryota; kingdom Metazoa; phylum Chordata; class Aves; order Passeriformes; family Passeridae; genus Chloebia; species Chloebia gouldiae. The sequence continues at coordinate 67,391,894 of QUSF01000001.1, read as the reverse complement.
CATCCCTTGTCCCAAGTCCCTCTCCAGCTCTCCTGGAGCCCCTTTAGGCACTGGAAAGGTTCTGAGCTCTCCCTGGATCCTTCTCTTTTCCAGGCTGGACACTCCCAGTTCTCCCAGGCTCTCTCCAGCCCTTGGAACATCTCCATGGCCTCCTCTGGCCTCACTCCAGCAGCTCCATGTTCGTATTCTGGGGACCCTAGAGATGGATGCAGTGCTCCAGGTGGGATCACACGAGGAACCATTGGTGGCATCTGTTGTTTTTTGCTGCCTTTGGGGTGTCAGGACCAGGCAGATTCTCAGCATGTGTGGGATGGACTTGGATAATCCCAATTTCCAGGGCACAGCTCTGCTTTTCGGCCCACTTTGCTTCCAGTGCCAACCTTGTCACCAGCCTCATTTAATGACTCAAACTACCCGGACTAACCCTCATTTTAATTTTGTATCCCTAAAAATATGTGGAAAACATTGATCAGGGAGGAAATAGCACTTGTCCATCACGGTGTGAACAGAATGGAGAGGTTTTGTTGGAATTCTGGCAGCTTACTCATAGTTTGTAAGTCACGTTGTGTCACCAGAATGCAGGAAATGGGAAAAGGCAAAACAGGACTTTTTTTTTGGAAGGAAACGTTATCAAAATCTTACAGAGCAGTGCAGGGTTTGAGATGTGGGATGAACATTGTGCCTTTCAGCCTCTCCCTCTGGCTTTGGAGCAGCTCAGGAGTCCTCAGTGCTAAAAATGGCTCACAAAAAATGTTGTTCTTAGCCAAAGAGGTGACAGCAGCGCCTTACCCGGAGTGACAGAGTTATTGGACTGAGACTTTGTGTCTCCTTGCCAAATCCCATCTCCCTTATCTCACTAATTACAGATGGAATGGAGTGGAAATGGCCCAAACCAATTTTCAATAAAAGTGACCACAATCTTTGATTTAACTCTCTTTGTTTCTGCAGAGGTCAAGGCAGGAACCGCAATTGCTGCTCCATGTTGGAGCTGGATGGGGCTGTGACAACCTGGAATAGTGGAAATTGTCCCCGCTCATGGCAGACGGCTGGAATGAGATGATCCTTAAGCTCCCTTCAACCCAAACCATTCTATAATTTTATTTTTAGCCTTTAATAAAATAAATATTATTTGTGCTTAAATAAAGGTTCTAAGATATGAGACAAGCACTGAACCCTTAAGGGGAGAAAATATTCCCTCATGGTTTGAATCCCCACTGGAATAACTTGTGAGGTTTTCTTGGGTGCTCTAAAAGGTCAAGGAATTTCTCAAAAAGTTGAACTGGTTAAAGATTTTCATTAAAATTGCTCCTGTGAGATATTTCATATTTGAGGTCATTCCATGCTTGGGATCTAATTTCAAGTTCTGGGATCACAGGACTGCTGGATTTTGCCATGGGATGTGAGGTGCCACATCAATGACTGCCCGAAACAGAAATATTTTGGGGCCGAAAAAAAGGATTTATTTGACTGGTTTGTTCTCGGTGTGCTGGAGGCAGAGAATGGAGCAAAACCAGCAAGCTCTACAATCAAGAAAGTAATTATTTAATTATTAATTAATTATTATTAATTATTCTTAATTATGAATTAATATTGTGTTTTTTTGTTTTTTTTTTTTCAATTCCTGCAATTGTTAACCTCATCTCATGATTTTTGTATGTCTGTGGCTGCCCTAATTGCAAAGACCTGGTTTTGAAAACAGTTTTTCTGTGTAGGAATATTTGAAGATATTTTTTGAGGATATTTGAAGATATATTCAAATATCTTCAGGTTAATAACATTTTAACCTGAAGATATTTGAAAGGTGCATCCTGCTTTTAAAACTGGGTAGTTTTCCTCCCTAACTATAAAATCTCTTCTAGAGTTTTTTTTTTTTCCTTATCCTTTATGACTGATTTTTACCTTTCTGTACTTCTGAAGGAGCTGGAAGATGGAGTTAATTGTTCCAACTGGATGAGGGCAGAGGATGACAAGAGGATGACAAAGCTGCTTAGCTGATTATTAGATAGGAAAGAGGGAAAATCCCTTGAGTTATCACAATTCTGCTGCAGAAAATGACCTCTTATCATAATCCACAGTGAGATCTTATATTTCTGTTGCTCCTTTCCTTTCCCTGCTACCAAATGTGCTTTGATGTCTTTTTGATCAGGGGTAGATGGGGTTTATACTTGTTTATTCCAGCCCCAGGGCATTCCTATGGATCTTTTTTAAACTCTATTTGTTGGAGATGTAGAATTACTCGAGAATCCATGTTGGAGATTTTGAAAGGATGTTTTTCATCCATGTGTCTGGAGAAAACAGCTGGAAAAGCGGAGCCAAAGTGAGCAGAATCAGGTGAGGAGGCTGCTCGGTGTTTTTGTCTGAGCAGAAGCAGCTCCTTCCCTTGGGTTTCAAAGGACTGAGGTAAAAGGTGTTACAAGCAAAAATTCCAGAGCCCGAAAACCTGGAAAACCTGGTGGAAGAGTCAGAACAAAAAAGATAAGGAACGTGTAAACCCACAGAACCAAAGAGAAAAATAGCCTTTATCCTATAGCAGGAAGAAGTCAGAAAAAAATTATTTTTTTTTCTCTTATTCTTCCACGTATCCCCTTTTGAAGCCTTTTTTTTTAAATCTCACCCTTTTAAAACTGCCTCAGATTTTTACATCTTTAAAAATATGGGAGAATGAACAGTAATTCACACAGGCAGAAATTTGGGAAAGGCCTAGCAACGTTCCCTGGGCAACAATTAACCAGCAGGAATCAGTTCTTGAGTCTGGAATTCCTGCTGGTCCAGCTGGGTGTTCCTAAAAATGCTCATCTGCCATCAGGAAAATGAAAACAATGTCCATTAATACACAAATATTCAAGTTGGTTTTTGTTTGTTTGTTTGTTTGTTTGTTTTAATTAGGGTAAGAAGGCAGCTCCTGGTGATGTATCTGGTCACTGTAATCTTAGAATAATGGAATTATGGGATGATTTGGGATTGAAGGAACCTAAAAGATCATCTGGTTCCAACCAATGGAACTCCTTCCACGAGCCCAGATCTCTCTGAGTCCCATCCAGCCTGGAATCACCCCAGTTAAAATGGTTCCACTACAGTGCAGGCAGCAGATCCTCTGCTTATTCTGCACATGATTTAAAAAGTGGGTTTGGAAACAATTTAGGAGATAAACAGGGACTTATCAGTTGAATACTGTCAGCATCTAAATCCCAGCGAACAAACGAGAAACCTGCAGGAAAAGAAAAAGTGTTTTAAGCAGAAGCAGGATCAGAGTGGAGTCAAAAAGCAGCAAACCCCTTTGCTGGGTGACTGAGGTGAAGGAAGAAGGGATTTATTAGTTCCTGGCAGATGCCAGCAGTGGCTTGGGGGTCAAGAGCTCATTGTACAAAACCCTTTTAACTGCAAGATGCTTCTGTTAATATTTCATGCCTAGGAGACCCCATAAAACAGAATAGGGATTTAGTGTTTTGTTTCAGGATGCTCTTTATGCCTCTGTATGATTTTAAGACTTTCAGAAAAGAGAAAAGAGGGAGCAGAGACTCAGCTCTGCTGCCAAACTGAGGAATTTCTGCTCGACAAAGGAAATATTTGCACCCAGTGGTGGGAAGGATTTGATGTCTCTGAGTTATCTGGCTGCTAAGACATTCCAGGGATAGGATATCCATAACTTCTTTGGGAATTCTCTTCTAGTGCCTCACCTCTCTCCTAGTAAATATTTTCGTCCCTTTATCTAACCTGAATCACCCCTTTTTGGAAGTGTTCAAGGTCAAATTGCTGGATCTTGGAGCAACCTGGTCTAGTGGGAATGTCCCTACCCGTGGTAGGGGTGGGAACTGGGTGATCTTGAGCATCCCTTCCATCCCAACCCATTCCATGATTCCATGACTCCTTGGAGAATGGCCCAGAGTCCAAATGTGCTTGCTCACCTCCCAGCCTTGCGTGGTCATCAAGCCAGGATGTGACCAAAACTGCAGGATTTGAGCTCTGAGGAACCCTTTTATGTCCCTCACCCAGAAATAATTTTGCTGTTTGAACACCACTTTTTTATTCCCCCACAGATCTTCTGCTCCCCAGCTCATCAGCTCACTCTTTCTCATTTTTTTAATCACTTTGTTCTGCTTTTTTCCTTTTCTTGTCACTTTGAGGGATTAAATTCTCTCCGCACGTTCCCCTCTGCTCCTTCAGAGGTTGCCTGAGTCCTTCCCAAGAGCCAGCCCTGCCTTCCAGCAGACCTTTGTCTTCCTTCTCCCACAGATAATTTGCTGCGGGAGTTTTTATCTTCTCAGCATAATCTTCTTCTCCTCCGTCCCCTTTTTTTTTTTTTATCTTCTCCGAGTGTTAACGATTCTCCGAAGACAATCAGCCATCTGTAGATCTTACCTGTGTGGCTTCTCCTCATTTAAATGAGGATAAATGCCACTAATGAGTTTTGAAAAGAAGCAGCTCCGGAGGAATGTGGAATGAGCAGGGGAAGGAGTGGCTGGGAATCTCAATTAGGCAGTGCCTGGGAAATTTCTGCCACGGGGATGAGGGAGCTGGGGCACCTCAGGAGCTATGAGAGTGGGAAAGTTCTGGATTAGAAAGGGGTGGGGGTTTGTTCTGTTGTCTCTGCTGTTAAGAGACTGGACAGCCCTGGAAAAATCCTAAAATATTATTTTTTAACATCCTGAGGATGTATTTACTCCCAAGAACGCTCCTGATGGATTGAAATAAGCAGATGCTCCATGTCCAGGAGCAAAATCCACCTGCACCAACTCCATTAAAACTCTTCACCTGAGTTCTGAGCAGATTTTGGAGGGTTTTTATGTCCTTTTCCACCCTTTTAGCTGCAAAGGGTAACCAGGGAGGTTAAATTCAACCTACTGACTTCACTCTTCATTTATTTTGGTTTAAACATGTGAGTTGTGGTGAGTTTCGGCCCTGAACTTCTTCTTTCTGCAGGACAAGCAAAATTTTAAGGAAATAGCCAGAAAAATCTGTGTTAGTATTTTATGGGGTGGGTGGAGGAATTTAACTTTTGTAACTCTCAAAGTTCAACTCTTCTGCATATTTACAACTCATCAAGTCAGCAAAAGTATCAACAGTTGGACTCGATGTAAAATCACAAAATCATGGAGTGGTTTGGGTTGGAAGACGCCTTAATCATCATCTTGTTCCCGTTGCCATGGGAATGTCAAGTGAGGGAAGAGAATATTGATATTGTGAAGAGTCAACCTCAAGGTCAAATCACCTCCCCAGGCTTTTACAAACAGAAAAATAAGCATTTAGGTTCTGGTATTTGCACCCTGCTCTGACACTGGCTCCTCACTTCATCCGAGGGAAAAATCATTGCGTTCTTAAGGTTTGGAATCATCAAATCCAACCATCAACCACCATGTTCAAAACTAAACCATGTCCTTAAATCCCCATGTTTTTTGAACACTTCCAGGGATGGTGACTCCACCACTTCTCTGGGCTGCTCTTCCAATGCTTTACAACCCCTTTCCATGACAATATTTTCCCTAAATCCAATCTAAACCTCTCCTGACACAACTTGAGGTGATTTTCTCTCATCCTCGGGAGAAGAACGTGTTTCCCACCTGGATCAAACCTCCTTTGCTGCAGAGAGTGAGGTCTCCCTTCAGTCAGCATCCCATGGACTTTATTCACTAGAATTGAAAAATAATTAAAGACATCCAAGATCCTCTAGCTCTGGAGCAGCATTTTTAGCCCAGGACAAAGACTCAGGATCCAGAGACCTCAGTGACTTCCCAAGCAGGAAAATTCCAGTTTCTCCATGGTGAGATTGGAAACCACAGAGAAGCCCTCTGGAATTTCTTCCTGCTCTCCCAGGAGCCCATGGCAGGATGGAAAGATTGTTTAAATTCAAGCAGCAAAATTAGTGTTAATGAGTAATTAAACAGAAACACCTGCAAGGAGTGTCATTACTGCCATTAATAGAGCGTCCTCATGGAAATTTATGGAAAATAACATCAATAGGGATACCAGGAAAATATTTTGCAGCACAAATTCTGCTTTTTGCACCTCTGAGAGGGTTCTTTGGCTTCAAGTGAACGAAGCCATTATCTGGGAATTCTTCTCCTCTTTTAGCACAACACAAAAATAACAACAGCTCCTGCAGCCTTTGATCCCTTGATTTGTTGGGACATATTCCAGATGTTTCATTAATGCTGTTCAGGATTTCTGGCTTTTATCACTTTTTGTCTCCATTTTTTTTCCCTTTACAGAGGAATGAGATTTTAATTTCTGCACCAAAATAAGCTTTGCTCACCTCAGAAAGGAGCCAGATCTCTCCAGATCAGATTGTAGTTAACAAACCTGGATCATTCCCTGTTTTAATATCAAGAAGGGTTTGTTCCTGTTTTCTACAGGATATAAATAAAGCTTTATACAAAAAAAGATTGTATCCTTATGGGTTGTAGAGAGATCCTCCACACAATTCTCCATGATTTTTTTTTTTTTTTGAGGAATATTGGCATTAAGGTGTCCTGGATAGTTCCCATACAGGGTTCAAACCTACAACCTATTTTAATTTATTTTATTTTAGTTGATTTTAATTTACTTTGTGTAGTAAAATAAATTAAAATAAATTAACATAGGTTGTAGGTTTGATCCCAGTATGATCCATTTACTTAAGAGTTGGACTCAATCCTTGTGGGTAACTTCCAACTGAGAATATTCACAGAATCTATGAAAACAGTAATAAAATAAAATTTAAAAGTGTATTTTGTATTTTTACAAGTGGTATAAATATGTGTGTATTTAATGTGCATGTGTGTATAAATATATGTTTATATATATATATATATATATATATATATATTTGCCACTGTAATTTCCGTGCACTCTTTTATGTATTAAAATTCAACCAATTAAAATTCAACTCATAAAATGATTAAAACCCATGTTGGAATTTATGGCCTTGCTAAAACTGTTGGGATTTTTTGCCACTTGCTCCAATCCCATCAGGAATTCCCTTCCCAAGGGCTCAACATCATCATTAACTCATTCCTCTCCTCTTGGGATTTGCTGCCTTGTCTCAGCCCTGGGAGTTGATGCCCAGGTTGTGAAAATATCTTGCATTGCCAAGGGAATGCTTTTGGAACAAGGAATTCCCAAAAATGCAGTAAAAATACAGCAGCAACCTTGGAAATTTGCCTTTCCCTGAAATAGCCAAAAAGACCTGGCACAAGTGGGATGGCCTGAGAGAGCTGCAGCCCAGAATTCCAATTCTTTTGGTTTTTAATCTTTTTTTCCCTCTCTTTATTTCACATTTCATCTTACTAGGACCCAGCAAAGAGAATTTTGTTTGCCCATAATTACTGTGAGTCTTTTTTCCTCATTGAATAACGGATCTGGCATCTCTCTGTACAGAGCTTTTTTTCTTTTAATTATTATTTTTCCTCACGTCTCCTTTCCTGCTGAGGATGTGGGGTAGTGTAAACTATCCCTACTTGATTTTATCAACTCCAAATCCTCAAAGCCTGAACATAACCTGCTGTCAGACAGGTCATGCAAACTGAAAACCAGGATAAATCTTGGGTCAAGCTGGAAAATCCTGGTGTCAAACAAATAAATAAAAGTTACAACAACAGAAGAGCCTTCGAGGGATTTTTATCTCTCATCCAGCTTTGTATTTTCAAGTTGCTTTCACAGATAGGGAACCACACAATGGGTATCTAACAAATGTTCATCTGAAATTCTGGAGCTAGAAATTTAAGAAAATCATAAACAATGCAAGGATAAAAGAATGAAATGAAATAAAAAACAGGAGAGATAACACGGTTGTTACAGAATTAGGATAAAACTGGGAATTGAATCAGCCTTTTCTGACTCCAAGCAGGGAATTTTATTATAAAAAATTACAAACTCCCCTTTCCTTACGTGTATTTTGCTCCTACAGGGTTGGATGGGGTATGGAATAACCTGGTTTAGTGAAAAGTGTCCCTGGCCATGGCAGGGAAGTTGGAATGAGTTGATCCTTAAAGCTCCTTCCAACCCAAAAAATACCAGGATCCTCTGATTCTACCCTTGATGCAAAGCATCCCCTTGAAGGATTTTTCCTGGGATGTAGCATTTCAGAGAATCTTGGGAATTCAGAGCTCAGTGATCCCAAGTCCGGGAGGGCTGTGCTGAACGAACATCTCATCCCCGCAATATTTCCATGATCCATTGAAAATATTCCAAGCTCTGCTGTTAAACCATGAAAGTAGTGTTAAGATATGAGAGACGTTTCTGAGCAATTTATGGCTTTATCCCCTCCCTGAAAGTCTTTTTTCCTTTTCTCCTTCCACAAAGGCTTTTTTTTTGTTGTTGGAAATTTAAATAATCACCCTCCCCTAAGAGCAGCTTTTCGCTTGAACAGGCCCTAGACAAAATCCTGACCTGGGTCTAAGGATGATCAGTCCTAAAACTCAAATGAGGACTAAGAGATTAACCCTGGAAGCAAACAGGCTGCTAATTGCCTGGTTTTAGGAAGATAATTAATCCCACTGCAGCTCACTCTGGAGGAATTAGGGCAATAAATTGGATTTTGGAAGTCATGCTGGACAACATAAATGACCAGGTTACATCTGATATTCGCATCTGAAGCAGTTATTGAACATGTGCTTTTGTGCTGGGCCTCTTTGCATGATTTGATGCCCAAAGGATCCCTGGAATCCCAGAATATCCTCAGCTGGAATGGTCCTACAGGGATCAGTGAGTCCAACTCCTGCAGAGGGCAACCCCAAAAATCCCTCCATGTGTCTGACAGGATTATCCAAATTCTTCCTGAACTCTGGCAGACCTGGTGTTGGAACCACTTCCTCAGGGATACTTTACAAAGAGAGAAAGCACCACAGCAACTGAAATCTGCAGTTCTGAACACATCAGTCAAAATAATTCCAATTTGGGAAACTCTTCCTTCGCTGGATTTGGGATTTGAGGTCACTCAAACCAGAGTGGGAACTCGCAGCTTGTACAAAACATTTCTGAGTGCAACGTGAATAAAAAGAGGTTTAAGGGTCAAATATTGGATTCCCAGCTGAGTTTCCACAGAGATTTATGATTTGGTTTTGCAGCCAGAACTTCTTGTAGCTCTTTTTCAATACTCTTATACAGTAAACAGCAGCAAATTTTAGAAAAAAGGTGCCCATCTTGTGCCATTTTAACCTGGTCCCAATTCCTTTGTTTTTATTTTTAAAGGACTTCACAGCAGCAAGTTTGTGATGTTTTTTTCAATTAAAAAGATAAACTTTTTTTTTCTTCTAATTTATTTACTAATTTGTTCCAAAGGCAGATTTGGGGGTGTGAAAATTACTCTATGAAAGTTGTTTTCCATGCTGTGAGAGACCATCCAGCATCTAGAAATGGGATCATCCCACAGCTGGGATGATCCATGAGCCAGTTTGGATAACAGGAAAGCATTCCCTGCTTTTTTGACTCTGAGGTTTTATTAATAGGCTGTGAAGGGGGAGACAGGGCAGGGAATGTTGATGAGGAATTACACACTGACAGCGCTGAAGACAGGTGAGAAAACTCCAGCATTTGCTGATTCCCTGGATTTCAGAGGTTGACATTCCCGAGAGGTGAGGGAGATGCACAGCAAAAATTTCTTCATTGTGCCAAGTTCCATCCGGTTTTATTTCCCTGCTGCCTGCAGATCCAGGAGGGCATTTAGCCCTGTCAGGATTTTGTCCCATTGCTGGGCAAGTTGCCATTGAAAGGAGTTTGGGTCCACAAACAATAAACAATAAAAATTTGACAATTTATTGATGTTTCTTTGGGGGTGAAGTGCCAGCCCATTATAGCTGAGATAAATCAGGATCTGTTTCTTTCCACTGGCTGCAAAGAGTCCCTGGGAGAACCAGCCCAGCTGGAGACCTCTACCATGAAAATATCACATATTAGAAAAATAAACCCCATTGTTTTGGTGTTAGCAGTGGAAACATCCTCATATGACAGTGCTCAAACAATCTTTAGGGTTGCAGTTTGTCAGATAAAATGCAGGGGCCTGTTTTAGGATGTGAAGAAACAGTGATTTTTATACACATCCACCTCAAGTCCTCCCTGGCAGGTCTGACCTCAATCCCTTCATTTGTGTTCCTCTTGACTCTCAGCTTTTCTTGCTGGGAAGGATTTTGCTCCCCCAGAATCCCGAGGATCATATGGAGCATTTTTGTAAACAGGCAGCTGAGTATGAATGTGTCTTTAAGCTGCTCCTGAGCATGAAAATGTTGGAGAGCATGGCTGAGTGAAAAAAAACCACAGAAACTGGGAAAAAATATGGACTTCCTTCTTCAGACCATTCCCTAATCCACCAGTGCCTGAGAACTGCTGCCGGAGGATGATTCCTTCATCATCTGAGAAATACCTCAAATGGGAGCTACCCAGACTCATGGAACATCCTGAGCTGGAAGGACCCACAAGGATCATCACTACAATCTGTGAATATCCCTTTATTGCCCAAAGGTTTCACTATCCTTTAAGTGAGGCAGCTTCTCCCCTTGTCCAACAAACCCAACCCAATATTGCTCAGTTTTGTCTATAAATCCCCACTTAATCCCTGTTTGTGACTCCCTCTCCTCCCAGGCCAGTGTTCATCCCAGGAGTGATAAAAACATTGATTTATGAGGAAAGGATTATGACTGAGCTTCAGCCGTGCGTGACTGGAGACCCAAATCATGCCAATAATTGATTTTTCCTCCTTCCCTCCCATCAGATCCCCATCTCTCAGCCTGTGCCTTTTGATTTATAACCCTACTATTACAAACAAGTAAGTTCCTCCAAATGCAATTTCAATAACCTATTGATTTTTTCCTCGACTCTCTTTCCTTGCACTGTTCATCCAGGGTTCCACAGCTTCCACTTCATTCTGATATCTGTATTTCCAGACTGATTCCTTCCTCCAGGATGAATCAGCCTGCATGACAAAGGCATTCTTCAGCTATGGAGTGGAGGTGAAATAGCAGGAAAGGCGGGTTCAGGGCTTAAAAGAATTATGGATCATGAGGGAGCTGGTTTACATTGAATATTAGGAAAAATTTCTTTGTGGAAAGGGTTCTCAGGCATTGAACAGGCTGGAAAGGTGGAGTCACCATCTCTGGAGGGATTTAAAAGAAGTGTGGATGTGGCACTTGAGGATGTGGTTGCCTTGATGGTTGGACGTGATGATCTTAAAAGCCTTTTTCAACCTGGATGATATTTTTTGAAGAGCCGTTGCTTCCATTGAAGGAAAATTCTCCATTTCTCATTTTCTCCAGATTTCTCTTTTTAGGGCAATGAACCTTTGGTTTTGATGACTAAAATTATTAACTCGGGAATTTATTTTCTAAATACTTCACTTAGAAAGAGTTCCACTTCTGCAAGATCTGTTTTAGCCTGCAAAACAACAACAAAATCCAAGTATAACCCCCAAAAATTTCAATCAGCAACTCTTTTCAGTCTTATTTTTTCCGTCTTTTTATGTTTTTAAATAAAATATAGCAGTAGTTCTGATACTTTTCTGGTACTATGGAGCACTAAAACAACCCCATGTACTTTACAACAATACAGGATAAAGTTTTTTTGGCAACTTTCTCTGGAAATATGTCACCCATGCCTGAAATCCTCATTTAAACCCGGAATGTGGCATGGAATGAAGATGTGTGTCCTCAGTGTGGCCAAAGCAACACCAAGAACATCTGATTCCCCAAATTCCAATGCCATTAATTCCTCTGGAAAATCTTGAGCCCAGGCTTCAATTCTTCAGCTTACGGGAGAGGCATCTGCAGCAGGTCTGGCAATAAATCTAAATTTTAATGGGAGAATCACGGGAACCACCTACTAAATTCTGGAAGCAGGATTTGTTGGAGCTTGTCCATGTCCTGCCCAGTAACAAAAGCTATATTTGATGATCCCCAATTTTAGCTGTTGTGATTCAGGGCTTGAATCAAACTCAGCCTGAGTAATTTCACTCTCTCTGCTGCTCTTTGCATGAGGCCATTTTTGAACCCCTTCCATTCTCATTGCAAACCTGAATTAATGTTCCCCATTCATGGCTGGAAAACCTTCTCAAGGGGATGATCAGGTTGCCAAAATATTCTGAAGGGAAATGCCAGCCTTGGAGATGCCTGAACATCAAAAGGCAGCCTTGGTGTGGATTTATTTTTATAGGAAGTTCAAACAAAATTCTGTCCACAGGAAGTTCTTGGCAGAGACTGGATTCAGGCCCAGCTACAATTCCCATGGAATAAATGAAAATTTCAAGTTTTTCACTGCTTTGAAAAGTCCTGCCCTTTGAATGCATTGGGCAGGTTGAATTTATTGACATTTCTGCAATGAAGATGGAAGCTGGAGATTCTGGTCCTTAATATCCAAGGAATGTATGTGGTCCCTTGGCAGCTGTGAGCTCTGGGGGAGGCTGAGGGTCTTGTGAAGGCTCTGCTTGTAGAACTTAGGTTGGAAAATTGAGGGAAGAGGAGGCTGGGGCAGGATCTGCAATTCTCCCTTCTGACGGCAGCTCTGGAAAATTTTATTTTTCACTCCAAAGTGATTTGTCCTTCTGAAGAGAACTGGAATTTCCTTCTTCACTTTCCATCCAGTTATTTGCATAAGCTTTAATATTAAAAAGGTTTAGACCAGGGCTGTTGGAGATGTCTGAAGGTGTCTCTGAGTTGTGCTGCACAGGGGAGTGAAGCAGCAGGATAATGGTTTACTCTTGGAGCTGTGCAGGAATCCTGGTAACTCCTCCTTATCACTTTTATTTCCAAGACTTTATTGTCTACACTTCAGCTAAGGCAAGAAAATGATGATCTCATCCCTAACTTGTGCTTGGAAACCTGCCAGTGAATGGGAAAGCTGTGACAAGGCAGCAGCATCTTCCAGAAGAGCATCTGCTTCTGAGAGAGGAGAAATGCAGCTTGCAGAGAGTCTGATCGCAGGGAAAAGGAGATAAAAGCATGGCAAGTCCTCTCCCTTGTCATTTGCATGATGGGAATCAAGGCTTTTAAAGGAGGAAAATCCTCAGGGAGGAGAATTGGGAAAGGTGGTAGAGGCTGATCCCGTGAAAGGGTCCTGGGATGGGTTGGAATATCTGTGCAAGGTGATGAGAGGATGACAAGGGACCCTCAGTGCTTCATCTTCCCTGATCTTCCAGTCATGGAAAAACAAAGGGTTTCCACACTGCTAAGTGGTGAATGGATTGTACTGGGGTGCAACCCTGCCATCCTTGATTCCCACTTCATCCACCCATGGAAATGTCATCTCACACTTTGGACTTGTAATAAAAAAAAAATTTAAAAATTGTCCTTTATTTCTGTTGCATTGAACCCTTCTCCACTCCCATACTTATGAGGCAATCTTGTCCAAAGAAACCTTCACAGATGGAGCTGGTAGGGACAGAAACATCTGGAGAAATGACAGGAAACAGGATCTTTTTGTGCTGGATCTTCCAAGCCTACGTGGCGCCGCTTGTGAGGATGAGCTGGACGAGGCACTGGGATGGAGCAGAGCAGGAGGAGAACGGTAAAGGTGGAAAAGCCTTTGTGCAATTACACAAAAAGGAATCTGCACCTCAACTTCAAGACCGGTTTCACGCTGTGGAACTTGCTGCAGGCCTTCAGGGCATTTAAATAAGATTTGATTATTCCTGCAGGTCATGAGGGGCTAAACAGCTCCAGATAGTGGTTTGGACCTGAGAGGACTGGGTAAATCCTTATGTTCCTTCAGCTGTGTAGAGAAGGAGCTTATGGTGCACACAGGCCAGACCCAAATCCTTGGAGGCAGAGAAATTAATCTCCAGATCCACTTTTACTCCCCAAAACCCATGTATGATACATTATTCTTTGTGTTTTGTTACTTGCAGAGGATGTCAGCTCTTCCTGTTGCGTTGTGGACCTCAGGCATTTTATGAAAGGGTTTTGTGGAAGATTTCATGGACATTATTTCCCCCTCACATCCTTCCACACTTCCCTATTGAACAACATTTCTCTTCAATTAAGATATAAAGTTAAGGCTTAGTGGAAAAATCATTATTTTACCAGTTTGTGACTCATAAAATTGCAACAACTGCTCTACCTGATGTCAAGGAGGGGTAATTAACCACAATTATCTACGGCACCAGGTTGGGGATTTATTCTAAGCTGGAGCTCTGCTCAATTGCCCACTGGACAGAGCTCCTTTTCTCACAGGCTGTGAAATACAGTCAAGACTGTTTTTTTATCCCCCAGCAAGCTGGGAAGTTGTTCTTAATAGGGTTTTAAATATCTTTTAATTGTGGGGTTTTTATTTTTTATTCTAAGAAATATGCAAAGAGGCTGCAGCAAAATGGGACAGGATCGCTTTTACTGCCATCATCCCTCTCGTGGGGTGAGAAGGAGAAGAATATTCCCACCTTTAGAGCAGAATCAAGGGAGCAGGAGGCACTGGGTGGTGGATAATCTGTGCTAGATTTTGGGGCAGAGGTTCTGCCTCACCCATGAGCTGCCTTTGGCCAAGTTTTAGAAAAAAAAATCAAATAATTGTGTCAGCTGGGGACAGTTTGAGGCTAAAGGAGAAGAAGGAAAAGGAGGTTCAGGAGGGACCTTCTGGACCTCCACAACTCCCTAAAAGGAGGTGGAGTCAGGCCAGGGTCGGGAAGAGGGACGGGACAAGAGGAAACAGCCCAAAGCTGTGCCAGGGGAGGTTCAGGTTGGACATCAGTGGGAATTTCTCCATGGAAGGGGCTGCTCAGGGAGGTGGTGGAGTCGCCATCCCTGGAGGTGCTCAAGGAATGTCGGATGAGGCATTCAGAGCTCTGGGCTGGGTGACAAGGTGAGGATCCGTCACCCTGACTTGATGATCCTGGAGGTCTTTTCCAACCAAAATGATTCTGGGATTCTATGAAATTCTTCCCTGCGAGGGAGGTGAGACCCTGGCACAGGTTTCCCAGAGAAGCTGTGGCTGTCCCTGGATCCCTCAGTTTGGGGAAGTGTCCAAGGACAGGTTGGACAGGGCTTGGAGCAACCTGGGACAGTGGGAGTTGTCCTTGCCCATGGAAGGGGTGGAATGAGATGATCTTGAAAGTCCAACCCGAACCATTCCATGATTCTCTAATTATACTGAAATCTCATCTGGTCCTAGGGCCTCTTTTTGTGGCACTAAAATAATCTGGAGCAGCATAAAATTTGGTCCTGTAGACAGATGAAAATGGTTGTGGCACCTTCTTTCCTCAATCCTTGTCATGGATGTCATCGCCCAAAACCACATGCAAAACAAACCTGTCAAATACTTGATTTCTTAATTTTATTTCCAAACAATTCAGAGAAATTCTTATTTTTTCCCCTTTGATCATCCAAGAGGCCATCAAAAGTTTGAGATTCAACCCACACTCCTGCCAGGAGTGTTGTCTCCCAACCACTCCAGATCACTGTTGTTGAACACAACTATTAATAATGATTCATTTTCCACCCACTGCTCAAACCTTTTGCTGCCCCAAACCTCCATTTATTCCTAAATTTAATGCCCTGTTCTTTTGTCTGCTCTGAAACACAATATGCGAAATGGAGTGGTTGACTGTGATAATCCCCATTTCTATAGGAACAAAGGAGAAAAAGCATTTAATATTTGGTGGAGGGACTGAGAGACACCAGCAGAGTAAATTTCCATGGCCTTTCCTTTCTCTGATTTCCTGAGTGTGAAGGAAACAGCAAAAATTGTGTTTTCTGAAACCCCCTCCAGCACACAGAGGTTACAGGAATTTATGGGCAGAAAAAATATTGCTGCTTCATCCAGAGATTTTTTTTTTTATTTCACCCCAGAAAATTCTTATTTCCCATGGTTCCCACCTTCTTTATTGGACAAGGATATAAAATAGATGCATACTTCTTAATACTTGTGAGAATATGGAGTGGTTTGTTGGAAAACCTGCTACTGATCCCAGCTTGGACATCCAGGAGCATGTGAGGCACAGGTTAAACTGAGATTAGTCAGGCTCGTGTAGCTTTTGTTTGGTGCCTGGAGGACAGGAGGTGTCTCCATGGCATCTCATTTGTCCCTGGGTGCTTTGAGTCAGGCCCAGATTGAGTCATGACCAGATTATTTCCCTACCACTGATTTTAACCACACATTAACAGCAGCAGGGAGCTCTGGTGGGTTTAAAATCCAAGCTAAGATAAAGATAAAACACATAAAATGTCCAAAATAGACACCAGAGTTACAAAGATTTATAAAATTGCAAGTTTTCAGGAGAACCCCCAGTGCTTCTACTGCATAATATAAAATTATATCCCATATATGCAGAGGTGCAGCTTTTCACCCCAAATGAGCTGATGAACCAGGAGACTGAAGGATTTTGGGAGGGTTTTCAGCTTTGCTTTTCTCAGGATCTGCCATCAGAGAGCTTCCTTTTCACCACTCTCTCTGGAGATTATTCTGCTTTAAGACTTCCCAGCTTGAAGATGTTAAAGCTGAGTGACCTTCCTGGGGCCAGTTTTCCATTCCAGTTTTAGAAATGCTCATGTGCCTTGGTGGTGGGGATTAAACACAGCCTGCTCAGGAATTTAGAGGAAGTATTGGTAAAAATCTTAAACTAGAATCATTAAGGTTAGAAAAGACCTCTGAGACCATTGAGTCCAACTGCTCTCCCAGCACTGCCAAGGCCACCACTAAACCATGTCCCCAAGTGCCACATCTACACAATTTTTGAGATGGTGATTCCACCACTTCCCTGGGCAGCCCCTTCCAATGTTCAACAAGTCTTTCAGTGAGTAAATTTTTCCTAATACCTAATTTCAACCTCCCCTGGCAAATCTTGAGGCTGTTGTCTCTGGTTCCCCGGGAGCAGAGCCCGACTTTGGCCTGGCTCCACCTCTTGTCCGGGAATTGTGGAGAACCAGAAGGTCCTCCCTGAGCTTCTTTTTCTCCAGGCTGAGCTTCCCCAACTCCCTCAGCTGCTCCTGGTCCTCCAGACCCTTCCCCAGCTCCATTCTCTTCCCTGTGCACACTCCAGCATATTTTCCTCCAGAATGAAAGGAAACTCCATTCCCTACCTGTTCCAGCAATGTCAGAACTTTTGGGAGTTTTATCCACCAGGGATTCCTCTGTCTTATGAAGGCAGGAAATGTACCTTGGAGGAATATCAGAATAATTCTTATGGATCATTGCTGTCCTGAACTGGCCCAAAGCTGCTTTGTAGAGCTTTCCCCTGTGGTTGATTACGGAAGGTGGAGAAATGGCAATGGATCCGTGATATCCATCATGGAAAAATGGTGGCTGCCACTCCTGCCTCTGCTCCTGAACTGAGCTGAGACTTCCAAACATTTCACCCCTCCTGGGCTTTGCCTTTGCTGTTCTCCTGCCATGCTCTGTTACCTGTTTTGAAAAGTGAGATGAAAGGAATTACCTGACTGCAGGTGCCACGGAGGATTTATGACATTCCGAAATTCAGGGGCTTTCATCTCGGTGCAGCAGCTTCACTTCCCACCCCTTCACCTCCACTCAGCATCTGGGAGAGGAACTTCAAAAAGTACAGTTGATATCATAACAATGTTTTATTATTTCAATGATATTTTATAATTTCATCAACTCTCATGGATGATAAGCAGGGAATTGGCTTTGGGCTGCTCCCTCCTGGCCTCATGTTGCCTCTGTGCTGCTCTCACAGTGTCATTTCTCACCTGGGAGAGCTTCAGCCGGAAATAGAGGTCAAGGGATATCTGCTGCCGTGAACACCACTGGCCATGGGGACGTTTTTTGGCCACACATTATATCCCACTGATCTCCCAGGGAACTTTCTGTCTGGAATATTTCTTGGGCTAAACAAGAGCTGTCTCTTATTTTATGACCCCTCTTTTCAAGGCCAGGTTGGATGGAGTTCTGAGCAACCTGGGATAGTGGAAGGTGTCCCTGCCCATGGCAGGGGGTTGGAATTAAATTATCTTTAAGGTCTGTCCGCAAACAAAAAATTCAAAAATTCCATGTTTCCATGACCAAGAAGAGGCATGTCAGGAATCCGATGAACACCTACAACTGGAAAACCCAGCACACGTTATTTCATGCACTGGGAATTCGAAGAGTTAAGTGATATGGAAGAGTCTAAATGAGCAGGACTCAGCAAGAGCCCTGCAGGGGACTGACGAGCAAAAAATGACTTCACTGAAGAATATTTAATCTCCTGTTAACAGAAACGAGGCACAGATCAACTCTGTGATCATTTGTACCTCCCTGGTACAGCCAATTTGATGGGTATCTCGATGATCAGTCGAGCTGGCGAGCAATTAAAGTCTAATTTGCATCTGCACACGAAATTAAAATGCTGGATGGATTAATTTTTAAAAGCAGCTCCCTCCCACTGAAGGCAGCATTGGCTGATTGGATCCGTGCACAGGATGAGACAGGATTTCTCCTCATGAGGGGAGAGATGCTGCCCTGGAACTCAAGGAAATCTCTGCTTTGTTCAAAAGGTAATAAATGTTTCCAGCAGCTCTTCCAGGTAAAGATAAGGCTGTTCCATGACTTCACTCCAGTGAAACATTAACTACCACAATATCCAGGGTTTATTGTCTACAGAAGTTGCAATTTTCACGGTAAACTGCATTAAATAAACTGACTTGAGGGGATGTTGCAGTACAAAATTTCCTCTTTCAGCAACGTGGGATTCTCTGTCCTAAAGAGATGACAAAATTCTTCCAGCAGCCCTGGGCTTGGGATGGGTGGAGTAGCCCCAGGCAAAACCTATTTACAAAGGAAAGCTTGTGGATTTGTCAGGCAGGTGGGGAAAAGGCAGATTTTTCACTGTGAAAAGATATTGGGCAAGATTGTTTTTTATGTGCTTGAACACCCAGTGGAGCTCGCCCATGGAAAACATAAAAACTCCATTTGCAGGGCTGTTTCATAAAAAGAAGAAAAAAAATGGCATGTCAAAAGAATAAAAGGTTTTGTTACAAGCTGAGAAGGAAAAAGAAGTTTTAAAATGAAAATTCAGTTTGATCCCGCCCACTTCTGAAACACTGGAGAGTTATTGATCCACAGACATTTTTGTTGTTTTCTATTTTTACCCGATTTGGTTTAAGAAAAGTGTAAGGTCCTGAAGAAACTGAGCACCCTTTCTCTTCCAGAGGTTTTGTACATTAAATAAACAGTATAGTCAATATACTTTAAACATATATTTTTCTAAGACTGAAACTTATCACCATGTCCATTCCAAGGATATATTTTTTTTTTCCTCTGCAAAATAAGCACTTTGAGACTGCAGAGGTGCCTGGATGAAAGATATTCCCCCTGAGTCCACAATTTGTTGCAACAGCATTCTCCAAAATGTTTTCTCCTGTTTCCAAAGCCAGGTAAAACCTGGTCCTGGATGGGGCTCTCTGGGTGCTGATGGGTCTGGGAATGATGCCTCGGAATATCCAACTCTGGGCAGTTTGGACATTACCTTGGCATTGGATATTAGGAAAAGGTTATTTACTGTCAAAATTGTGGGAATGCAAGCCTCTCAGTTCCTCTCAGAGAGAGATGAAGGCAGGGGTTGAGTTAAAGCCTTTAGAGAAGTGAAGATATATTTAGCCACATAGACATGAAGCAGAAGCATAGGTTTAAGATTTAAGTAAGTGCAAGTTATAGTTTTAAGGAAGCAGAAATACATTTTAAGTGTCTTGAGAAACTGTGTTAGCTAGTAAAGGCCCTAAGGCCTAGTTTAAAGTTTCGTAAATTAGTGCCAGACATAAAAAAACATAGCAGAACTCTGCATCTCTAGAATAGAGACAACTATATGTGTAAATAGATAGAATTATTAACGTAAATAAACTTATACACATAAATTTTAAGTAACAAAACAGATAGTATATTTGTAGTAATAGATAATACTATATGCATCATTTTTTACTACTTTTGTACATTAGAATCAAGTTTAGATTGGTTTATAAAGAATGTTTAAGAATTGCGTTTTTAGCTGATTGGACATTTTTTGTATAAAATGCCGTGGAAGGAGAAGGAGAAGGAGAAGGAGAAGGAGAAGGAGAAGGAGAAGGAGAAGGAGAAGGAGAAGGAGAAGGAGAAGGAGAAGGAGGAGGAGGAGGAGAAGGAGAAGGAGAAGAAAAAAAGAAGAAGAAGATGACTCCACACTAGGAAACAGCTGCTGCTGCTGCTGCTGCTGCTGTTCCTGCTCAGGACCTTTGACTTTTTGTCAGAGAGGAGCTGTTACAGCTGCAGCTTTTGCTTGGGACTCTATGTCAGAAATCTTTTAGCATGGATTTTAAAGCTTTAGAATGGACTTTAATACTTTGAACTCTTTGCCTTCGAGACTGATGTATTCATGCAATAAACAACTTTATAGCAACCAACGTCTGCTCTTGTCTCCTTGAAGGCCCAAGGCCAAACTAAAGCTTGACAGAAATGGTGAGGCCTGGCACAGATCGCCCAGAGAAGCTGTGGCTACCCCTGGATCACTGGAAGTGTCCAAGGCCAGGTTGGACGGGGCTTGGAGCAACCTGGGATCATGGAAGGTGTCCCTGCCCATAGTGGAGATTGGAGTTAAGGGATTTTCAAAGTCCCCTTCCAACCCTGGTCGAGGGAAAGTTGGAGCAGAGCCAGGAGGGACATCCCTGTCCTGGTGGGACCAGGCCCAGC
>QUSF01000001.1:67352668-67370950 GCA_003676055.1 Chloebia gouldiae | reverse complement strand
GAAAGAAAGAAAGAAAGAAAGAAAGAAAGGAAAGAAAGAAAGAAAGAAAGAAAGAAAGAAAGAAAGAAAGAAAGAAAGAAAGAAAGAAAGAAAGAAAGAAAGAAAGAAAGAAAGAAAGAAAGAAAGAAAGAAAAAAAGAAAGGAAGAAATAGAAGGGTGGTTTCCCACTCACCACAGGCCCTACCTTGAGTGTGATAGAAACCATCCTGACCTGTGAGTTTTTCATCAGAACAAAAGTCTGATAAACCATAAATATTTTGGTGGCCTAAAAAAGTTTTCTTTCTACAGAGAATTAATTAATGTTACTGGGATGGGTTTAGGGTTGCTGTCATGGTTTTAGGTCCCAAAGAAAGATCTCTGGGTCCTGTGTCACCATTGGATACTCTTGGGAAAACCATTTCCAGTTTCACTGGAGTCCGCCTGCCGCAGAAGAGAAGGGGGAAAAGGGCCCTTTGTGGCTGAAGTGAAAGGTGTAGCAAGAATCTTTCTGAATTCCATGATAAAAGAGAGGAGATGTATTTTTAGCAGGCAGAAGTTGTTCTGAGAGCAGCCAGCAGAACAAATTGCAACAATCACTTGAAATCTTCTAAATTAAATTTCAGATTAAAAAAACCTCATGGAAATTAAGCTGATAATCCATGCATCAAAAGCAAAGCAAATCAGGCTACTTGAGAAGCACTTTGCAAAGAGGAAATCACAGCCCCACATCTCTAAGCTGGGAGTTTTTGACACCCTGGTGCAGTGGAGCAGGAAAACCTTCAGATCACAGAGAAACTCTCTGTTCTCAGTGTTTATCAGCTGCTTCACCCCCATCTCTTGAACAGAGATGTTCAGGAATATAAATTTATGCCAACAGAAATCGGAATAGACTCAGTTTTTGCTGTTACAGAATTTTCAGCCTGGTTGCAGTTTGCTGTGGCTGAAGTTCTGCATCTAATGTTGATCACAGTGCTCTGTGCATCCCCCACACTCTCATGGATTTTTTTTTTTTTCTGGAGTTGTATTCACTTTAGAAAACTTTCCTTGTCATTTAAAGTCCTCTCACAAAGTGTCTTAGTGCCTGCAGGGCACAAGTTAATATTTTCTTCGGTTTAAATGTGTTCTGGTTGAGGCAATGACAAGAGAGGCTGCAGGGATGATACAGGATCTGAAGTAGCTTCAAAAAATATTAGTTTGCAGAATTTTAGAGTGGTTTGGGCTGGAAGGAACGTTCTGGATTATCTCATTCTACCCTTCTGCCACAGGCAGGGACTCCTTCCACTAGATGGGGCTGCTCAAACTGAGCTTGAGTAGGACACAGAAAATCAACATGCTCAAAAATATTTGCCAGCTTTTAATATAATTTTATGAGTTTTAACTTCTGATTAAAATAGAAAATCTTGAATGTTGTTGGAATTCTGCCAGAAGTTATAAGCGACTTTAAAAAACAGGATGCTGACAAGCTGCCCATGATCTCTGGGCTGAAAAAGTAGGAGATATCCACCTGCTGTGTAATTCCTAAGGAGTTCTGTCCAAAATCCCTGGGATATGGGAGGGCTGGCACACAGAAGGAATGCACATAGAGAATGTGACAGTGAATTTTTATATTCGGCTTTATCTTATTGGTTCTTTCCTCAGATCAAACACACGGGCATCTTCCTGTCACATTCCCACTTGGACAGGCACCAGGATACTCTGGACCATCCCAGTTCGGAATAAACTTCATCTAAATCTGAGTTAATAAACAATGGTGGCTCCATGTCCCAGATTTATCAGCTCAGCAGATAAATTTATCCCAGACCAGCAGTGTCACATGAACCCCTTTGCTTTGAAAATGATTTAACAAGGAAGGAAAAAGAACAGCATTTCAGCATGACCTGGCTCTTGCCCCTTCTCCCTCCTGTCTGAGGAGATGAGTTTTGAGGAGGCAACCAGCACAAAGACCCTTTCTCAGCTCTGAGAGAGCCAGGGCAGGTAATTCCTGCATAATTTGTGTGCTTTTTTTTTTCTCAAACAACCCCCCTCCCCAAAAAAAAAAAAAAAAAAAAAAAACCAGAGAAAATGTCAAGTCTTTTAATCAGAATTAGTCTCTGGCAGCAGCTTTCACCTTTGCTTGTGACATAATTTTAGTCTCAGAATCACAGAATGATTTGGGTTGGAAGAGACCTTTAAAAAAATCCAGTTCCAACACCTCCATGGGCAGGGACACCTTCCACAAGCTACTCAGAGCTCCATCTAAGCTGGACTTTACCAACCAGGACATGCTTTTTTAAATATTATTTTATCTTCTCCAAGCCCTGCAGTCTTCCTTACTTCCTCTTGTGTGGTGGGAATATGAGGTGGGAACAGGAAGAATTTTCCTTTATTTGGTGATTTCCAAGTTTGTAGTCACAAGTGATTCCAAAGGTGACTTTTTCTCTCTCTCAGGAGCTTTTTTCCCCTCTAACCTGCCCAGGACTGCTGCCTTCTCAAGACTGAGGGGCTCCTTGTGCTTCCTCATTCCAGAATTCCTGAGTGAAACTGGACGTTCCAATTGCACTGCTGGTCTTGGTCACATTTTACTTTGCATTTCTGCCTAACTATGGCTCAGTCGCCTGCTAAAATTAATTTCTTATTAATTGTTTTAAAACCGACAGCATCCTGTCCTGCTTTGGGTGAGCAATTGCCTTTCTCTGCTGGGAAATAATTTTGGCATTTCATTTGGAAAAAAGTAATTAACTGCATGGGTATGCTTAGTTGAGTAAGTCATTACAATCTCTGACTTATGCAAATGAGATCGTTCAAGTATAATTCTTACTCAGATAACTCCACACATACACAAACTTTTAAATTGCATGGTCCAGCTGAGTATTTGTGGGCAAATAAATGATGTTAATGGGTTAATTTATAAACTCTGCTGCATAATAAATTTTCAGGGAGCAGGGAGCTTGTGAGGAAGCTGGTCCCAGAACTTCCAGGGATTTTTTGGCACATCACTGGGTGGGGAACATGAGGAATCCACTGCTTCACACATCCCTGTGCTCATTTTGCAGCTGCTGCAGCATGAAACACATTTTCAGGGTCACCCTCCTCACATTCTGCCTGCTTTAATTGGGGTGTTCATGGTGTTATGGAGACAGGTGACCATGCTCATGGATTTTACTGTCCTGGATTTTTTTTGTTCCAACAAACTTAAACTTTCACGTCAGTGTTGGTAATTTCTTTTTTCCTTCTTTGTCATCTCCTTGCACCTGCAGCTTTTTCTCTCCTTGAATATAATCTTAATATGCAATTTCTTGGCCAGCTTGAAATGAAAAGATGGATGCAAAGGCTGAATATGGACAATGAAAGAGTTAGGGAATTATTCTGTAGAATCATTAAATATCCTGAATTGGAAAGGGTCCCACAAGGATCATTGAGCCCAAACTCTTGGCCCTGTATTGGACAATCCCAAGAATTACCATAAGAATTTTCACCTAGAAAATTATTCACTTGCCTCAAATATGCTCATTTATCCTGAAACCTCTTGGGAATTTGGGGAAAAGAGTATTTTGGGGGTAGCTTTCTAACACAAGGAACAAATATCCTAACTTTGCTCTCCACAGCTGATGGTGTACAAACTCAGCATTAAGCCAGGCAGTCAGACAGGAAACAAAAAATTCTCAGTTGGAAGAATTGCATTTTATTACAAGGCTCTGAGTTGAACCAAGGATCTGGTTATCTCTGGAGAAATCCCTGAGTTTGGAAAACCCTCTGCTAGGAGGTCAAACGAGTTCCAGTAGGATTTGATTTATCATTCTCTGGGGTACTGATTCGGTGGGACTTAATTTTCTGCCTCCTGAGTAATCAGGAGCTTGCATCCACCTCCTCCTCTTGATTGATGAACACGACTTGAAATAGAAGAAGGAATGAACCCTCGGATGGAAGAGGTGGAGAGATAGGGAGTGAGAGATTTCTCCCGGGGAGAGCCGGGCTTTGACAAGGCTGATTAACGGAGAAATGGCTTTGGAAGCGCGAGGTCAGTGGCTCTGCCCAAGCTGCTGCTTCATTTTGAGAGGGGCTGCTCTGAGGCTCTCGCAGCGGCAGAGCTGCTAACAGGAGATGTTTAATCCTCTCTGGCTGACAGGGAGCTGCCAAGATGCTTGGAAAGCCTTCCTGCACTCCTGGAAAGGCAGGTCCGTGCAGATGCTGAGGTTGGAAAAGGAGCGGTCAGTCATTCCTGACGGAATCAACAGGGATCTTCGATTTGGGTTTCCTTGGAGCGTGGCACAAAATCTGCCCCACATGTCTAGACCACAAATTATTGGATCAGAATTGATCAGAATCTATGGGGTGGTATTCAAATCTGTAACAGCTCTGAATTGCTTAGGATTAGTAAATAAAAGAGGTAAAAATAAACATGAACAGTAGAACTACTGACTGTGACTATGGAGTTGAGGCATCCAGATGTAATTCCAGAGGGAATTGCATCCAGAGCCAGGTGCAGGGCTTTCTCAACAGCTGGAGCTATTCCCTAATTACTGAACTGTCCTATGGAATCCCTTTTAATTGTTCGTTTGTTTTTTTTTTAATTTGAGTGGTTAACAGTCAAATGGAGATGGGCAAAGTCTGGATCTCTGCTCCCAGGAGAACTGAATGTTTCTCCTGTTAAAGCATCCCAGTTTAATTAATCAGTATCAGAGAGACTCTGCTCAGTGCCAGAGAATCTCCTCAGAAACATCTTTGCTCTCAGTTGAAAATGATTTAACAAGGAAAGAAAAACAACAGCATTTCTTCATGACCTGGCTCTTGCCCCTTCTCCCCCGTGTCTGAGGAGATGAGGTTTGAGGAGGCAACCAGCACAACAAGACCCTTTCTCAGCTCTGAGAGAGCCAGGGCAGGTAATTCCTGCAAAATTTGTGTGCTTTTTTTTTTCTCAAACAACCCAAAAAAAAAACCAAACAGAGAAAATGTCAAGTCTGTTAAGCAGAATTAGTCTCTGGCAGCCACTTTCACCTTTCTTAGTTCCTTAATGGAAGCTTTTCAACTCAGCATCAAGCAGAAAAAAAAAAAAAAAGAGAAAAAAAAGAAAAAATATATATAAAAGCAAAATAAAGGGAAAAAGTTGTTTCTTTGAAACATATCCTATCGCAAGGTCAAGCTGAGACTGTTGCTGTTTTAATAAACACCTCAAATTGTCTCTGATTAATTCTAAATAAATTTTGTGTGTGATAAGTGATTTTGAGCAAGTGCTGTTGACACACGGAGCTGATGGAGATTAAGGGGAGAAAGAGATGAACAATGGGGTGAGATTAGAAACTTGTTGTCACTCGGAGCAGGACCCTGGAGTGGAAGGATGACACAATCATTTGTCATTGTGGAGGTGAGGGGAATGAACAAGGATTTTCAGGGAGATGGCCGGAGATTTGGAGCATGGCTGAGCTGCTCAGGAGGCAAAGTCAGTCCAAGCCATAAGAAAAGCAAACAGTGGGGCAGAATGCTAAAATAAAACCTTATTTTGTACTGGTGGGAGTAGAAAAAGTGGGGCAAAGCAGTGGGAACTTGTGGTCCAGGTGAGTCAAGGGATGTTTACAATGGCTGGTAAAAGGGAAAATCAACTTCAGGTGTGGGACAGATTTGTGGGACTGATGCCTCAGGTTTTGGCTTTTATATTTTTCATATTCTGGGCTGCTTTAGTGTGTGGGTCTGAGCTTCGTATTAGGGGATGGTGAGCTCTCTGCACAGAGCAGGGAGACAAAACAATTCCTTCTCCAGCTGAGGACCAAGGACAAATGATCCAAATCTGAGGTCTAGGAGCATAAACAAAGGTGGACTGAAGAGAGAAAAACAAGAAGGATGGAACTTCATGGGCTAAAGCTATAATTGGACAATTAACTCCAATATGCAAATGAACAAAAACGTATCAAAGTGAGAGACCCCATGACCAGTCATGCATTTTGTGACCATTTTGGGTTCATCTTGGGTGTAGCCCTGGCTGGGCTCTTGTGCTGCCCAAGGGGCATCCATTGAGGCCTTTTAATAAATCCCTGCTTTATTCTTTAGCTTTGTCTGGTCTTTGCCCTAGGTCAGCCTCCACAAGGCATCAGGACCAAGACCATAGAATCCCAGAATGGCTTGGATTGGAATGGACCTTCCAGATCATCTCATTCCAGCCCCTTGCCATGGACAGGGACACCTTCCACTACCCCAGGTTGATCCAATCCCATCCAACCTGGCCTTGAACACTTCCAGGGATGAGGTATCCACAGCATTTCTGGGCAGCCTGTTCCAGGGCCTCACCACCCTCCCAGAGAAGAATTTTTCCTAATATTCAATCTAAATCTGGTCTCTCAGTTTAAAGCCATTCTCCCATCTCCTGCCTCCTTATGTTGGACCAGGAGTGTGTTTTAACCAGGGAGAGTCATGGAAATACAGGACAAGTAGTGATTGTATCCATCAGGAGTTCAATGTTCTGGTTTTCTTGGATGGCTTGGGATAACAAGGACTGCTCCCTGCCCAGGGCACAGGGGTTGGAATTGGATGATTTTTAAGGTTCCTTCCAACCCAAACCATTCTAGGCTTCTATGAGTTACTCATCAAAGCCAAAGCCACTTGAGAGGATGATGGAACCAGGGAACAGCTCTTAAGTGGTGTAAAAGGAAAGGAGACAGACGGAGTCAGAGTGGAAAAACCCCCAAGGCTGAAGGAAAGGGAGGGAAAAGGGTGCTGTGGCTTAGAATATTCAAAATAGTCTAGATATAAACTTGGAAATGGCTCCAGGGAATGAGACTTTGCTGCCTCTCAGGTCTTGGTGTCCCAGAATTTCGTTCCAGCTCAGAAGCAGGGATTTTTGCATATTCTGTGGGACAACAGAAATAGGGCTTTCCAAATTCTATAAATGTATTTTAGTCTAATAAAATTACATAACAACATCTTCCCTTCCCCCACCGAAGGACATTAATTGCAACAACTTATTTTTTATCAAGTCTTAATTAGACCTTTAACAGAAACACCACAGAAACTCAAATCTTTCCCATTCACAGGTGAGAGATGTTTATTAATGACCCCCACAGTGGATCTGATATGAAAAATTCGTGTGAAAATTTATTCCTCTCTAAAATAGCAATGACTTATTCAAAAGAAGGAGATGATTTGTGTGCAGGCAGGGAGGGGGGAGCCTCGATGAAGTTTCTGGGACTGGTACATTTGAAAATCAGCTCTTCAGGGCAACATAAATAAATACAGCAGAACCCCGAAGAAAATAAAATAACATGAATCATAAATCAAAGCAACGTAGCGGAGCTGCAGAGGACATCACAAATGGATGGGATAACAGAAGGAAATATTGGCTGTGGCATAAATAGCTCTTAATAAATCATGAGCCAACAGGAGCAGTGCAGCAGCTTCCCCAGTGAAGATAAGGACAGCTGGAAACATCTTGGTGGTGCTTGTGCAGACACTGCAGACATGGGCTGGGGATCAAGGAATGTGCTGGAGACCTCTGGAGACCTGCATTTGACAGGAATATCACTGGACTGAGAGGATGTGGGAGATTGAACAGGTTAATGGTTCAGGGGTCAAGTAAAATATCCACTCAGGAGCAGAGGGCGAGCAGAGCCCACCTCCTGCTACACCCGGGTGTTAAACAAGGTAGGAGGCAAATCCTGTGAGGAGGGAACTGTCACTCTGTCCTTCATTAGGATACTCAGGATTTAGGATTTTAGGATAATTAGGATTTTAGGATAATCAGGATTTATCTTTAATTAGGATACTCAGCTGGGATAAATCCCTTGCCTGGGAAGCACTGGGACATTCTCAGTGGCCTCAATGGCCTCGAGGAGCTCATCTCTGCTGATGGGCCATAATGGGCCCAACTGGGCTGATTTAATGGCAGCTGTATCTTAGAAGGTGCCAAAAATTCCCCAGTTCTTCCATGATCCACAACATTACCTCATCCATGTATCCTGTGATTCCATCATTCAGTCAAAACTCCTCACCCCACGGGAGGTACCTGGGATTTCCTGCCTAAATCTGAGTGAATATAAACCCAACAGAGGGTCTGTTCTGGGGATTTCTCCATTTCTTTGGGACTTCCCCCAACACCTGGAGGATCCAACCTGTGACCATCATTTTGACCAACATTTTAACCTCTGTCCCTGAAGATTTTTAAGACCAGATGTGGCACTCAGTGCCATGGTCTGGTGGACAAGGTGGTGTGGGGTCATCGTTTGGACTCGACCTCGAATGTCTTTTCCAGCCTCATTGATTCTGTGATCTCTGGGGTGACTGATGATGACATGGCCTTGAGAAGATCCCACCTGCAGAGTTGCCTCCAGCTCTGGAAGGACATGGAGATGTTGGAGTGAGTCCAGAGAAGGCCACCAGGATGATCAGAGGGATGAAGTAACTACCATGAGGAAAGACTAGGCGAATGGGGATTGTTCACCCTGGAGAGGAGAAGCTTTGGGATGACCTAATTGTGGTTTTCTGGTACTGATGGGAGCCAGGAAAGATGGGGGAGAGACAATTTAAGAGGACCTGGAGTGACAGGACAGGGATCAGTGACTTTAATCTGCCAGAGGGCAGATTAGATATTAGGAATAAATTCTTTATGTGAGGGTGGCCCGGCATTGAAACAGGCTGCTCAGAGAAATTTTGGCCGCCTTATCACAGGAAATGCTCAAAGCCAGATTGGTTTGGACTTAGAACAACCTGAAATATCCAAAGGAGTGAGAAAAAAGTGTGACGTAGGACCATAAAATCATGGAATGGCCTGGGTTGGAAGGGACCTTCGAGTTCATCTCATTCCAAACCCCGACTATGAACAGGGACACCTTCCCCTAGGCCATATTGCTCCAAAACCCATCCAACCCGGTCTTAAATGCATCTGGAACAAGATTTTAGTTCTTCATAGTGGCTCTTTTCTTACAGGGAGGTGCTGGTGGATTTCTGTGTCCTGGATGAGGCAGGTGGTCAAACAAGAACACTGGATTCTCCTCTCCTAAAGTCAGTGAGGTTTTGTAAAGATAAAACATTTGTAAGATGGAAGGAAGGGAGGAAAATTAGTCCGTGTCATTTTTTCAATCAGTTTAGTGAGGGGAAGAAAGGAAATACAGATTAAAACTCCTGTACTCCGAATTTTATCTGCCTTTGATAGAACTGTCAGTTTTAACACAGCCTTTTTGGGTAACAAAAATGATAAGGTCTGTCATGAATTCTAATAAAACAAACAGCAGCACCAGGACTGATTGGGTTGTTTCATTTTCTCTGCTAACCTTGAGAGAAAGAGAATGGGGATTGATATGTAAATGAATTTTCAACCCTGGCTGTGGATATGGTGACACTTTAATAGAATGCAATGCCAAAGTTACTGCTGATGAAGAGCTCCAATCATTCAGGTTGGATTATTTAAAAGAAACACTGGCCTGTGAACAAGCTCCTGACTCCCATGTTCCTTGTGGCTTATGATCCCAAACACAAATGTAGGTTTAAATGTCTGAGCTATTCACCACCCTGGCAAATCCCAGTGATTTCACTCAGGAGTTCCCAAAGAGAGGAAATAAAACTGGGCAGTCAAGGTAAAAGTGGATTGTGTCTGATTGGGTCAATATTTGGGAGATGTTTTTTCTGTTTTTTGTTGGCTCTGCCACTGATAGGGAGCCCTTGAAACCTGAAGACACAAAATTGGAGCAGCTGCAGTAGAGTTGATGCATTTTTAAAGACATCCCTGAATATTCAACTAAAAGCCCTAAAGTGACCATAATTTGTATTCAGGGAAGGACAACAAAGCTGGTGAAGGGTCTGGAACATAAATCCTACAAGGAGCAGCTGAGGATACTCAGATTTCTCAGTCTGGATAAAAACAGGCTCAGGGAAAACCTTATTGCCCTCCCCAGCTCCCTGAAAGGAGGTTGTGGCAAGGTGGGTGTTGATCCCTTTTTCCCAGGCAACAAGAGACAGGACAAGGAGAATCAAACTCAGTTTGCATCAGGGAAGATTCAGGTTTGATTTGGAAAAGTATCTTCACTGAAAGAGAGGTTAAGCGCTGGAAGAGTTTTCCAAGGGAAGGGATGAAGTCGGCATCCCTGGAAATGTTCAAAAAGTGAGCGGACCTGGCATTTCATTATGTCATTTAGCAGGAATGATGGTGTTTGGTCAAAATTTGGAGTTGATTACCCTGGAGATCTTTTTCTAACTTAATGATTCTATGATCCTTTATTTTTTTTCTCCCTCCTTGGCAGTGAGGAGCCAGGAGGAGCTGGAATGTCCTAGCATATACACAGTGTGTGTAAAACCCACACCAGAACCTCATGCCTGTAACTCCTACACGTACAACAATCACCTCTTGTCACATCATTCCAAGGTGCCCACATTTGTCATTTATGCACCCAAAATAACCCCTCTATTCCGAGGTGTCATCTTTCCTGCAGTGATTAATTGCACCTGCTTTAAAAAAAATTCCACATTTCCCAGCATGAATGTTTTGTTAGAATTCCTCAAATTGCCTTTGGCAGTGGTTGTCTCTTCTTGTCCTCAACAACTTTTTGAAGCTGTGGGTTCCTGTGAAATACCTGCCGTGATCCACCTCGGGAATCCTCACAGGGACTATCACAGGGTTTAAATATAAAATCTGAATAAGCTTAGTCTGGAGGAATTGTCTGTTCCGAGGTAATTCACACCATTATCATAATGGGAATCAGAGTTAGCAAAAAAATGTCAAAATGTTATGGTGGAAGCAGCAGTTCTGTGCCAGGCAGGGGGAGATGGTACATCCCAGCTCCGTGTTTTTTAGGGAATAGCGGTGAGGGATGCCACAGGCTCGTGGCAGGTGTGTGGGTGACTCTGGCACAGCTGAGCTTGGGACAGGCTGAGTTCCAGCTGGAGGCACTAAATCTTGGAGGAAAAACCTCTGGAGCACAGAGGAATTCCTTTTAAAGGCCTCAGCATGGCTCTGCTCGTTCTCCAAGGGTCAGGGGTTGGGTTTGCAACTGCTGAACTTATTGGAAGAATTTTGCCTTTATGGAGTGGAAGGATTTCAGGATAGGGGTTGGACTGATGAAAACACGAGGCTGAGACAGGAGTTCAGAGGTCAGGGCAGGCCAAGCCAACATCCACTGAGGTCTGGTGAGGAAGGCAGTGCCGGACTTTCATCCCATCTGGATTCAGTTCTGGCTCCCAGCACAGGAAGGACATGGAGCAGTTGGAGCAAGTCCAGAGGAGGCACCAGCATGATCAGAGGGATGGAGCAGCTCTGCTGTGAGGAAAGGCTGAGAAAAAATGGGAATGTTCAGCCTGGAAAAGAGAAACTTTGGGGTGATGTAACTGTGGCCTTCCAGTACCTCAAGGAGCTGGATTAAAAAATGGAGAGAGATTTTTTACAAGAGCCTGGGGTGGCAGAAAAAGAGGAGTCTTTTAAAAGTTTATAAGTTATCTTTTGAACTGATAAAAGACAAGTTTAAGATTAGAAATTAGGAAGAAATTCTTGGCTGTGAGGGTGGTGAGATCCTGGCACAGGGTGCCCAGAGAAGCTGTGGCATCCCTGGAAGTGTCCAAGGCTGGGTTGGATGGGATTGGAGCAACAGTGAAGGTGGGAATGAAATGGCCTGGCAGGTCCATTCCAACCAAAACTATTCTTATAATTATTTGAACTTCCTCCACAGAGCCACAGACAGCAGAGAGGATGGAACTGGGGAGGAGCTCATGAAATGGTTGAGTGGAAGAACAAGGAGAGAACAACCCAGGGTTGGTTTAAGATGGGCAGGTGGCACCATTGTAGTGATTAAAGATAAAAATCTGATATAAAAAGCTCAGTCTAAGGGCCATGCACAGCTTGTGGAAAGAAGGTCATGAAGGGAGTGAGGCGTTACAAGGTGTGAAGGCACCTGCCAAGCAAACCCTGAACTTGGACAGATTTTAGAGATACACAGCAAGAGAAGAGGAAAGATAACATCTGTTGCTGTCTCTTTTTTTGTTTTAGTTCCAGAGACTGTCACGATGTTACAGAAACAGCTCCAGTGCCTCATGCTATGCAAAGCAAGGCTTGGAGCACAAATTTCCTGTTTTTTTATGCAACTCTTACCACCAGCAGACCTCGCATCTCTCAGGCTGGGGAGCTGTGTGAACAGGGAGTCTCCCTCATGGGGTGATTTTCTTGCTAAAACAGCAGTGAGGCTCTGCTTTGGGGTCAATGTTTTTTTGCACTGAAGGCAAAAAATTAAAAAAAAAATTCCTAGTACCAGGACCCCATCAAGCCAAATTTTAACTCAAGCAGCCACAGTGAGAAGCTGGGAGCTGTTTCAGGTCACCTAAACCATGTGTGAGAATATTTGGCAGCCCAATGCCAGCCTGGTTTGCTGAGACCAGGGGAAATGTTTGCTGCTAATGTAAAAAAAACAGGAGATGGAAACATGCTCTGGTTGCTGATTTTAACAGGGAAGAATGAACACTGATCCTAAATTTTGCATAGCTGCAAATTAGCTTTTTTTTTTTTTTTTATCTCCCATCACCTTTTCTGCAGCAGGGGCAGCTATTTCCATCATCTGCCATTGACAGCCAGGAAAAAAAATTAATTTTTTTTTCAAGCAACAGCAATGGGCAAAGGACTCCTCTCAGGGCAGGAGGTTTAAGCTTATTCAGCCCAGAAAAAGGACAGCTAAGAAAGATATTAAAGGAGCTTTTAAAAACTATTTATTTATCTGGAGAGAGCAGATGAGGAAAAATTGTCACCAAGTTTTAAACTTGGGGGTTCAAAGGTGGCAAATTTAGAACAATAAGAGTTTGGTTCTTCCCAAAATCTTACAAAACTGTGGAGGTCTTGGCTGCAGAGTTTTCAAAGCAATGCGGCAAATCCATGGAAGGAAAATAATTTAGATTTTTATAGTTTAAAGATAAGGCTCCTGGCTCAGGACCTCTTCACACAGAGCTCACTGGAAGTGGGAAGAACATCCTTGTGAGCATCATGGGATCACAGAAGACCCTGAGTTGGAAAGGATCCACAAGGATCATCAAGCAATATTTAGTTTGTTATCAGATATCCAATATATAATTTGTATATTAAGACCAGAAGGAGGAGGCTCTGATCAACCTGGTCGAGGGGAAGGTGCCCCTTTCCATGGTAGGGGTTGGAATTCAATGATTTTTAGGTCCCTTCCAAACCAAACTATTACATAATTCTATGATTTATTTCAAATAATGAAACTTCCCAGGTCTGGACCTGAAAGCAGAGTTTTGTTTGCTTTGCTCTGAGTGGCGATTTTAATTCTTAGTTGCACTTCAGATGTCTCATTAGCAGGGTGGCATATTCCTATTATGATCAAAAACGCTAAACACAGATTTCCTTGTCTCCACATTGCTGTCACCCTGTCTTTTGCCATCCTGGATGGATCAGCCTGTTGTGATCCATTACCCTTTTGTGGAATGCCATCATTACTCTTTTCTCTCTTCCTCGTCCTTTTTCTCTTGAAGGCGGCAATAAAAAAAAAAAAAAAGAAAAAAAAGGCGAAAAATCTAAAGTACAAACTGCCTTTGTGACTGGATGATTTCCTTGCTGCATTAGGAAATTCCTGCTGTGCCAGCACCTCTCCTGAATTCTCAGGATGTTCTGCTCTGTTCCTGAGAGCTGCTTGGCCCTGATGGCCCCGTGCATGGCTGCTTATTTGGAAACAGCCTCATGATTATGGACATCCAGGATTTCTCGGCTTTGTAGCCAGGAGGGGGGGTCCGTGCTTTACAAATCAGCTCTGTCTGGATAAAGCAGCTTCCAGCTGCGCTGCCAAATGTCCCTGCGAGCTGTGCAGAGCAGAGGGAGGGCTGGGATGGGCAGCACCAAGGTGGGAACTGCCCCAGTGCTGCAGGAAAAATGGATGTGGAGGTGGCCTGGGGTGTGGGGAGCAGCACAGGGGAGGCAGGGGAAAGGGATGGGATTTTTGGGATGCAACAGAACATGTCAGGTCTTAGTCATTGTGCTGCCCGTGATCCTCACTTTGTATTTACCCAAAAATCGTGGAATTGTGGAGTGGTTTGAGTTGGAAAAGACTTTTAAAGGTCATCTCGTTCCAACTAAATCTGCCAGGGACACCTCCCACTATCCCAGGTTGCTCCAAGCTTTGTCCAACCTGGCCTCTGACATTTCCAGGAATGGGGCAGCCACAGCTGCTCTGGGCAACCTCTGCTCTCTCAAAGGGAGAATTTTTTCCTAATATCCAGTCTAAACCTACCCTTGTAGGTTCTGGTTGAATTTTCCACCCTTTTTGAATGTAACTTTTCTTTGGACTTCAGCATGGT
The DNA here is from genome assembly GCA_003676055.1 of Chloebia gouldiae. Lineage (NCBI taxonomy): Eukaryota > Metazoa > Chordata > Aves > Passeriformes > Passeridae > Chloebia > Chloebia gouldiae. The sequence goes on along the minus strand of QUSF01000001.1, from coordinate 67,356,730 downwards.
GTCCATACCAGTGGCATGGGAGTTAAATGGACAGATCTCCTGCTCTTCTGTTTTCCCTGAAAACCCCTTGGAATGCCTTCTAGAAACAGGAATATTGTCTGATGTCTCCCCTGGGGTAGCTAAATTGGGATGAAAACACCAAGCAAAAGCATCAGTTCAGTCAAGGCAGAGAATATCCCCCTGGGGAAAAACTGGGTTTTGCTTTGAATATCTGAAAATTTAGTGAGAGAACAGCTCCAGCCTCATTAGGCTCCTCATTTTGCGAGGAAAGGAACAGAGGGATTCAACAACCTGCTGCTAACAGAGCCAGGCTTCTGTGCTAAAGCTGGGAAATGTCACTTTGGAGAGGATGAAAATATCACAGCAGAAGGGTTGTGCCACTTTGCAAAATACAGCCATCAACAGGAGCTGGAAGGGAATTGAGCTGGGAAGGAACTGGGGCATTTGGGAAAATAATAAAAATAACTCAGCCTCTGATATCAGGGCTCAGTCACTGCAACAATCAGAGAAAATGAGATCTGAGCACAGGCCTGGAGAGGTTTTGGGGTGGTGCTTCCAGAAGAAACCAGGAGACGTTCCTGCTTTTGTACTGATAAGATCCCACCTGGAAGAAACGCTCAGCATTCCAATAAGCAGAGAAAAGCCATTAAGAGAACCTCTTTTATGAGAAGAGACCTTGGGCTGGTTAGAAAATTGCAGGCTAAGAGGAAATTTCTTTAATCAGCTTTAAAATAACATCCAAGCCCCTTGCAGCACAATTTTTCATCTTTTTTTTTTTTTCCTAGGCAGCACCTGCAGAACCCCAAGGTAAAAAAGGCAGAGCATCAATGTAACAAGGAATCATTAAATATCCTGAGTTGCAAGGGACCCACAGGGGCCATGGACAATCCCAAAAATCCCACCATGTGCCAGACAGACAGCATTGGCATAGAGGAAAGGGAAGAATGAAAAATAATCAAAATATTTTTTAAGAAAAAGGATGCATTAAAGCAATAATAAGAACAGGAAGGTCATGGAACTGTCTCCCAGCTGGAGCCCAGGGAACAAAATCTACAAGAAAAAAAACAAGAGTAGGTCATGAAGGATTGCTTGACTACTAAACAAGCATTTTCTGCTTGTACCAGAACTGATTTTTTTTTGTTGTTGATTTGTTTTATTTTGCCTTTTCTCTCCAGCTTGGTACAAGCACTTTCACTGTCCCTGATGCCAGTTATGATCTGTTACAGGTTGTTAAATCCAACAACCCAATATATGAGCTGCGGCTGTAGCTCCATGTCCCCAGGTGCAGCCAGCAGGAAAACCAAGCACATTTTCCAGCTGGGAGCCCCCAATATGTTTTATTTTATATTTATGTACCCATTTATCTGCATATCCATGGCCAGTCACACAGATCAATAGGGACAGGAAACACAAACCAATGCCATCCACAGGAATAACATCCACTTAAATGCACAGCACTCCCAGAAACATGAAAAGCTCTGATGGACCGATGCTGTTCCTCCTCTGAGCTGACCAGGACTGAAGTTACTCCAGGAATACTCACACACACTCCGTGGGTGTTTCCCAGGCGTGCATGGACTGTGCAGGAGCAGGTCTTCAAACCCTCAAGTCTTCCCCCTTGCTGCCACCTGAACTTTTGATCCCTGATGCTTCAAAAGAGTAATAAAATATCCCACGTTGGAAGGGACCCACAAGGATCAAGTCCAGCTCCTCACCCTGCACAGGACACCCCAAAAATCCAACACTTTTTCCTGAGAGCATTCTCCAAACAAGCTCTGACAGCCTTGGGGGTGTGACCATTCCCTGGGGAGCAGTTCCCGTGCCCAATCACCCTCTGGGGGAGGAATATTTTTCTAATATCCAAATAAATCTCCCCTGGCACGACTTGAGGCCATTTCCCCTTGACATTTTGTTGTTGACTGGGAGAAGAGGCCCAACCTCTTTTCCTCAACCACCCTGATAAATTCACACACTGCCATTAAAACCACCTCAGAATAAGTTTAAAAAGTTCCCAATTCTCCTCTTTCTGCATCCCATAATGAGTGCTGTTGTCTTTATGTCCTATTAGCCTACAACTCACTGGATTCCCTATTTTGTGGGATGATGGTTTTGTTGCTCTCCTGAGGGATAACCAGTTCAGTTCCCTTTGAGGTGATAATTGTCCATCTGTTTTCAGTCCCTTGACCTTCCTAAAGCCTTTGTGCTGGTGGTGATTAAGGGTTAATTTCTCATGTCTTGAAAAAATAGGAGATCCAGCTCTTTTTTATACTAAAATATTCCTTGGCCTCACACATCCCTGTGGTGTCACTTCCCTCCTCGCAAAATCCCAAAATCCGCTTGGGATGAGCAGATCAAGAGAAAATGGAAAGAAAAGCAGAAGGCACAGTGATGGCAGGGAATAAACTTGGAATTTTAATTTATTTCTGTTTTTTTTAGTTTATTCCATGGATGTCATGAAGCTGTTGGAAGCTGGTAATTCCTGGTGTCATGAGGGATGGGTCTGGGAAGTGCTGACAACTTGTTCCTCACACCACCTTTAGGACTTTTAGGGCATATTTTGCCTTATAGAGGCAGATGTTTCTTGGAAAGCAGACTGAGAAAGTTCACTGAGTTACCCAGCTGGAGAAACCCCACATAGATTTGGAAGTTATTGTCATGGAAAATGAGGAAAATGTTTGGGTTACGGGAACAGAAAGAGCTGGAGCCAAAGAGGAAAGGACAATCATTTCATTGTGAGAAAAGTCAGCTCTTGTCCCCAGCTCTGTGCAGAGCCAATGCCCTCAGGTCATTCCTCACCTCCTGAGCATTCTTTTCTCTCCGTCTAAGTGGCTGTAACCACCCAAGCTCCTGCAGTTAGGAGGCTTTACTCAAGAGTTATCCAGGGACAAGTGCACAGGAGCTGGAAAATCTAATTATTGGAGAGGTTTTGATCAGGAGCCTATGCAAAGTTAAAAGTGCTTTGCTGGGAAAAAGAACTTAAAGAAGAACTTAAAGGTCACTTAACAACCTGTCTGATAAGAGTGAAATGTTCTCACTTCACAGAGATTGTGGCTGGACAAACTTTCCTGATTATATTTAATGTCACCAGCTCTGAAAAACTGAAATCTCCCTACTTAGATGCCTCCAATTCTTTTTCATACAAGTGCTGAAGCAATGAATATTTTCATGTTAAAAAAAAATGCTGCAGCTGATTGAACATGAGGGGAACTGTTCCCAAAATGAAACTGTAGCAGTTGGGCTGGAGAATATTTCCCATAGCCAAAAGCACTCTGGAAAGGTTATTATTACATAATGATGGAGAAGTCAAAATTAAAGCAGGAACAAGGCCAGGATAATTAGGATTCAGCTCATCCAGGTTTAGCCCTCTGAAGGGAAGGCTTCCAGTCAAATTCCAGTCAAAGCTACCAAGTTAGGAGGGGTTGATATGAATAAATCCATGGATTTTATGCCCTCACAAATCCATTTGGAAGCTTTGGAGATGCTCTGGGGAATTGCAGATGGCTTCTAGCCATGGATCCAGAAGGACACGGGTCTATGTCTCATGGATTGCCTTGGACACCAAAATGTGGAAGAGGTCTTACAGCAACTTCTGTGAACCAGAGAGAAGTTAGATAAGAGGATCCATGTTTAGCCCTGAAATAATTTTCTACCATTTTTTATTGGCATAAAAACCAAGAAAGAAAGGACAAATAAGAAAAACCTGCAACGGCCTGCTCCAATGAGCACTTGGTTTGTCTCACCAGCGACCAATGAGTAAAGTGTAAACTTACGAGTTTTGCAAGAAGGTATAAAAAACACGCATGCTATAAAAACAACAGTTTGAAACCTTCTGAAAACGGAGTGTGGTGCTTTGTATTGTCTCTGTCTCACCTGTGACACCCCAAAATCCCAAAGTGTGGGGAAGAGTCGAGCCCAGATGTCGCTCCACAGGGATGTGTCCACCTCAGCTCCTGGTGGGCACCTTCCCACAGGAAAGGTGGAGAGGGATGATGTTGTTCCAAGTGTCTTATCCCACAGTAGATGTTTGTTTGGATGGGGATTTACATCCCACTATCCCCCCCC
>QUSF01000001.1:67305961-67344805 GCA_003676055.1 Chloebia gouldiae | reverse complement strand
CCTTTTCCTTTTCCTTTTCCTTTTCCTTTTCCTTTTTTTCCTTTTCCTTTTCCTTTTCCTTTTCCTTTTCCTTTTCCTTTTCCTTTTCCTTTCCCTTTTCCTTTTCCTTTTCCTTTTCCTTTTCCCTGTCTTTCCCCCTTCCCCTTCATTTCTCCCTTCCCCCTTCTTCTCTTTCCCCTTCCCCTTTTTTTTCCTCTTCCCTCCCCCTTCCCCTTCTGCTCCTCCTTCTCTTTCTTCTCCTTTTTTTTTCCTTTCCCTCTTCCTCTCTCTTTCTCTTCCTTCCTTGGACTCCTTTCCCAGCAGGAGCTAAGAGAACAATTGACAACAGATTGGGTTTTCTTTCTCCCTTGTTTTCTCTAGAAATAAATTATTTATACAGAATTCATCTCCACCCATGAACTTTCCTCAACAATAACTGGGAGAGGATGAAAACTGGTTTCTCACAGACTCAGTACCATGGCCGTGCTGTTTAGTGAGATGTTTCAAAGTGGCTTATGCTGATAAATTTTTGGCTGATTTCAGTTTTAGTTTTGGTTACCGGGAAGAAACAGCTGCAGGAAAAGGGAATCCAGCTGTTTCCTCCCTGTGCCTGGTTCTCCATTTTATTTGGACAGCGTTGGATTAGCTCTGAAGTCCTGGACTGAATTCAGCAGCTCCTTTAAGTGTGTGCTTCTTCAGTACTCAGTTTTTTAAGAGGCCTCTCATTTTTCTCCCCAGAAAAGTCTCTTGGGATGATCCCCGTGGAAATTTGTTCTTTTCTGTGCTGCTTGGCATCAGGTAATTAATCAGGTAATTAATAACTCGGAGCTGGACACTCCTTGATTTCAAGGAGTCGCCGCTTGAATGACAGCTGCTCCTAGCTCTGATGTTACATCCCAGATGTGACACGGATAAAATCCACTCTGGGCTTGGGTGAATCACTGGCTTGTTTTGAGGAAACCATTAGAAGAGAGGTGGGAGAAGTCATTCTGTGCTACAGAGTTCAAAGCCTTACTCACTGCACATCCTCTGGCTGAACTGAAGAATGAAACAGCCAGAGGTCAATTAATTTACAGCCACAAGCCCTGCCCTGACTTGTCCTTGCAGTGAGTTTGACTTTGGCTGTCTCTGGGCTATTCCTCGAAATTTTGTGCTAGAAAAACATTCACACTGTGGAATAATTGAGATAGCAGTGGGTAAATCCGGTCTGTGGGGATTTTACACAGCTGCTCTGAAGGATCCTCCCTGCTCCCACCCCATCTGTGTCCTGCCAATCAGTGGGGTGGGCACTGCCCAAAGCAGATGCTGGTGCTCCCATCCCCTGTGGAATTAGTGACAGCGCTGTCCTAGAAAGGTGATAAATCAATGATGTCCTCTCTAGCAGCAGGGAAAACAACTTGGAGAGGAATTTGTTCTGTGCCGTGGGAAGCAGGATGCAGTATGAGCAAAGCACAGATGATGGCAGCAAAGTATAAACCCAGGAAAATATCAATCCTATTTAATAAAGAGAGGAGGAATTTATTAAGAAGTTTCTGGGAAGCTGATCTTTGGCATCCATACTGGAAATAAATCCTTCTGAATACACCTGCCTACAGGACAGCAAATTTCTGTCATTACAACAGAACCAAGAAAAATCTTTTACAAGAAAAATATTTGCTTGTAACAGGAGCTCACATTGGATAGAGTGGTGTAACTGTTCCCATGTTAATTAATACAGTTTTAACACAGTCCCCAAGGGGCTCATTCCCATTTTTTTTTTCTTTTGCTAGAAGCTTTTGACTGTCAAAATCCTCTTGCTTTTGGAGAAGTTGCAACTTTGGGAATACATCTGGGATCACTGGGAATGTGTTTATTCGTCGACAGTGGAGTGAATTGGTGTTATTTCTTGCCTGGGTAATTTCTCCTGGGTTCCCCTGCATTGGAAGTGTTCGAGGCCAGACTGGACAGGGTTTGGAGCACCCTGCTCTCATGGAAGGTGTCCCTGCCCATAACAGGGAGCTGGAATTGGATGTTCTTTAAGGATTTTTTGGGTTGGAAGGGATCTTAAAAAACACCTTGTTCCACCCCCCTTCCATGGGCAGGGACATCTTCCACTATCCCAAGTTGCTCCAAGCCCCATGCAACCTGGCCTAAAACACTTCCAGGGATGGGACAACCACAGTTTCACTGGTACACCTGTGCCAGGGCCTCAGCACCCTCACAGGAAAGGATTTCTTCCAATATCAATCTAAACCTACCCTCCTTCAGCTTAAGGCCATTCCCCTTCCCCTATCCCTGCATGTCCTTATCCGAAGTCCCTCTCCTGCTATTTAGGAGTCCCTTGAAGCACTGGAAAGGGCTCTAAGATCTTCCTGAAGTCTTCTCTTCTCCAAGCAGAACATCCCTGACCCTCCCAACCTGCAAGAATTAAAGGAACAGTGCTTATCCAGCAGTGTAGCACGACCACGGGGACAATTTTCCAGCGATGCATTTGGAGCATTTATTCCTTGCTGGATGAGCAGTCCTGTGGCTCAGCAACCAGCACCAACTTCCTGAGCTCCACTAACAGATGTAACAGAGCCGCCCTGGAGCTGTCAAGTCACTTTTTTGCCATCTCCACGATGTGGGATCATCCGAGAGCTTGCTCAGTGCCTGGCAACCACAATAGGTGTTAAGAGCTGCAGTGAAAGGGCTGCTTAACTTGACAACCAACAGCACCCCCCCGGCCTTTCTGTGTCTGTCACTGTCTGAATAAAACATTTTGTCAACAGCGTGATTTCTCTCGGAACAAGTCGCCGCTGTCACCTGCTCGGAGGCAAAGCCGAGGGAAAGGCTGGGAGGCAGAGGAAACTCCTGCTGGAACAGGAGCTGAGTCAGCCTTAATTCTGACAAGGCAGGGGGAAAATCCGTGTGAGAGTGAAAGCTTTTGGCAAAGAGTTGTGTTGGGAAAAGGCACGGGCTGGTCCAAGGAGAGGAGCGAAGGGCACCACATTGCAGAGGAACAGATGGGTCTCATCAGTGATCCCACAGCGGGAGGGTGGGACTGGCAGTGGGATGCTCAGCCCACCCTGCCCTCCCACATGGGATCATTTCTGGAATGCCTCAGATCTGAGCTGCTCTGTGATAATGCCTTGTGAAGGCTGATCTAGAACAGAGACGAGACAGAGTTAAAGAATAAACCAAGAATTTATTAGAAAGCCTCAGTGGATCCGCCTTGGGCAGCACAAGAGCCCAGCCAGGGCTACACCCAAGATGAACCCAAAATGGGCACAAAATGCATGACTGGTCATACTTTTATAAGTTTTGGTCCATTAGCATAATGGAGCTAATTGTCCAATTCCAGCTTTAGCCCATGAAGTCCCATCCTGTTTGTTTTTCTCTCTTTAGTCCACTGTTGTTTGTGCTCTTGGGCCTGAGATTTGGATCATTTGTCCTTGGTCCCCAGCTGGAGAAGGAATTGTTTTGTCTCCCTGCTCTGTGAAGAGAGCTCACCATCCTCTAATGTGAAGCCCAGACCCACACAATAAAGCAGCCCAGAATATGAAAAATATAAAAGCCAAAACCTGAGGTATCACAAGGACCTCGGGGACTGCTCCAGACCAGTCCAGGTCCATGGCACAACATATCAGGGGCCAAGTCTACAATGATAAAAGTTCATGTTTCTTATCTCCATTGACACCAGACAATGAAATCCACCCTCAGTCTCAGGTGAAGGTAGTCCTGGGTTTAAACCTGGTCTTGGGCCCCTCATTTTTTCCAAGGCAAAAGCTGAAGACTAAGTCAGAGCAACTTTCCAACAGCTCTCAGGGTTCCTCATGGGGAGAAAAAACCAGAGCTCCTGATGGAACCATTGCACACTGCTGGAAATGAGGCCAGCTGAACATCGTGTTCCCAGTAAGTCAGAGCCACAAAAACAGTTTGTGTTGGAAGGGATCTAAAAGATTATCTTGTTCTAGGCTCCTGCTGTGGGCAGGATGCCTTCCACTCTCCCAGGTCGCTCCAAGCCCCATCCAACCCAGCCTTGGACTCTTCCAGGGATTGGGCAGCCACAGCTTCTCTGGGAAACCAGGGCCAGGGTCTCACCACCCTCACAGCCAAGAATTTATTCCAAATATTCAGTCCAACCCTGCCTTTTGTCACTTTAATGTCATTCCCTCTTGTCCTGTCCCTCCATCCCTTCTCCCAAGTCCCTCTCCAGCTCTCCTGGAGCCCCTTCAGGCACTGGAAGGCTCTCTGAGGCCTCTCTGGAGCGTTCTCTTCTCCAGGCTGGACATTCCCAGCTCTCCCAGCCTGGCTCCAGAACAAAGGGGCTCCAGCCCTTGGAGCATCTCCAGGTACTCCTCAGGACTTGCTCCAGCAGCTCCACATCCCTCTGCTGTTGAAGACCTCAGGGACGGATGCTGTGCTCCTTGTGGGGCACCTCCAGAGTGAGCAGAAGAATCTCCTCCCTCACCCAGCTGGTCCCAGGTCCTTTAATGCAGCCCCTGACATGGTTGGAGTTGGATTGATTCCTATTCCAGCTGTCTCTGGGCTGCTGCAGGACATCGACAGCTTCCCTGCCTCCGTCTCCCATCTGGAAAACAACGACACACGCACTCCTTGGCTGTGTTCAGGTTGCAATCATTCCAAGGGAAAGGTTTTTCCTCCTGACAGCTCCTCGCCTCAATCCCAGCTGATGTTTCCAGGCGCCTCTGTTGTAAAAATACTCATCAGGAAGCGTCAGGAAAAGGCAGAGCTGTGCTTAGGATTTGAAGTTTGCATGGAACCACAAGCAGTGGTTAAAGCTGAGTACTCGAAAAATCCTGGCTGGATAATTCTGGCATTGCAAATGCTCCCTAGCTATTAAGGAATTTCCATCTGCTCCAAGGCTGTAGATTTCCATATTACTGGAGAAGGAGATAAGAAAAATCTATTTGAAGATATTTTATCCAAGCCCTTAAAGAAGAGAGGAAAAGAGACTTGAGGCCTTCTCATTTCCATGATGCTGAGAATGCTGATCTGTGGCAGAGGAGTAGGGAAAGCACTCTTGGAACAAAGACATTTCTGCTCCAGAAGAGGCCTTTGTCCCAAAATTCTGACTGGAACAGGACTGGCCTCTTGTCACCAAGGGGAATAATTTCTGGGAGTTTATAGTGAACCATCTCTTCTCAATTTTAGGACTGTGACTGCTCCCAGCTTAGCTGGCTGGAGTGGAAGGTTCGGCTGCAGATTATCCAGAGAAATTGTGGATGCTCCATCTCTGGAAGTGTCCAAGGCTGACTTGGACAGGACTTGGAGCAGTCTAGGAGAAGGTGGCCCTGCCCATGGCAGAGAGGTGGAATGAGATGATTTTAAAGTCCCTTTGAACCCAAACCATTTCACGATTTTATGGCTCTCTACAAAGCCAAGCTGTTTCTCAGAGCATCAGGAGCACTTTCTCACCCTGAGATCCAAAATGCCAGAGGTGCAATTTAAACCCCAGTGTCATTCCAAAAGTTTTAACTCTGAACAGCTCTCAGCGAGCAAAGCAAGAATTTACAAGATATCTAATCCCCCTTTTTGTATGGGCAGGAAACACTCATGGCTTTTCAAATCACTCCAAGTACTCCTTTCTTTTATTATTTTTCACAGAAAGCCTGTGCTGAGAAACTAATGTATCACAGGGATCTGATGGATTGCTGAGTGTTTATGGAATGTCACCTAAAATAACTCACAGCAAAGAGGTGTTTGCCAGTTCCTGGGATGCAGCAGGAATTGCTTCCACACTATAGCACTGCTAGGAGTTACAAATGACAATCATTTAAACCAAATAAAGGCTTTAAATCACTTAGCACATTTTATTTTGCTCCTTTTCATTATTTTTAAAGGCAAAAAATGTCTGAAACATCCAGACTGGATTGGTTATTCATTATTCCTGTGGAATGATCTTCAAGGCCAGGCTGGATGGGCTTGGAGCCACCTGGTCTAATGGAGGGTGTCCCTGTCCATGGCAGGGGGTTGGAATGGGATGATCTTGAAGGTCCATTCCAGGATAAACCATCCCATGAATCTATGCAGATTTTTCCTTAAGCATTTCCATAAATTTAAGCACACACAGAGAAAGATATAATTAATAATAATAATAATAATAATAATAATAATAATAATAATAATAATAATAATAATAATAATAATAATAATAATAATAATAATAATAATAATAATATAATAATAATAATAATAATAATAATTAATAATAATAGTAGGAAAGAACTCTTGGGGCAATCTTACCTTCTAGAAACACCAAATGATGTCAAAGGGGAAGCCTGGGAAACCCAGATTTCATGGAAGGGAATATAAAGTTGAGAATGGGATCATCAAAATGGGCTCTTGGTGTTCCCAAAGCTATGGAAAAAGGTTTTTTTGATCAGGCACCAGATCTGGTCAGATCAGGAAGAAATTTCTCCTTATAATTTCAGTTATCCATGTCAAACTGACTTTTATTTTTACTTTCCATCCTGCCCAAACTGAAAATATCCCAAAAGACAAATGATAAAATCATCCTTAAGTGCAAACACAGATTTAATCTCCGACCTCTTGCTTCATTTAGTAATGGTGATATTTAACTTATATAAAGTCTCTGACTAAACTAGGGTTTTGAAAATATATATATAAAAAAAAATCTCTGCATTCCTCCTCCTTTCCCAGCACTGAGTTTGAGTCACAAGACCATTTTAAAGTCATTTTTAGGTTCGTAGCCTGGAGTGTTCCTGGCTCCTGGCGGAGTTTGCTGCATCTGTGAGAGGATAATTTTACAGCCCAAAGAGGGGCTGTGATGAGGAGCAGAGGCCTGTTCCTTCTCACAGTGCCAGCAACTGATTTTGGACCTCCTGGTGAAAGACTCCAAACCTGTGTGATCCATGTAGACGGGAATCTGGGATCACCGAGTTCTGCAGGAGGGGTTTGGCTGCTCTGGCACCATGGTGGCTTCTTGTTGGAACCCTGGAAGCTGAGAATTTCAAACTTTCTGTGCCGAAGGGCACAGACCCACAAGAAAATACTGTATTTGACCTGAGATCATGGAGAAGACTTCCAAAACTGATTGATAGCACTGGGATTATGGATGTGGAGTTTGATCTGAAGTGTGTAATATCACAGGGTGGAGTGAAACAAGACTTAGCGCTTAAGGTTTTAAAATATAACAATATATGTGGGGTAAAATAGGGGGTTTAGGGACGTGGCTGGTAGTTCTTCACCTCCTTCATGGGTTTAGGTAATATTTTGTAATTGGACAGGAAAGTCTGCATTGAAGACTTTGAGTGATCACTTATTGAGTTAAAAGTGAAAATAATTTAGGTGTCACTTCTTAATTGGATAGTTCAACCTTAAAAGACCTTGTAACAAGAGATAGTTGGCCACTTTATGCCTTGCTAGTGAAAGACTGAAGAACTCACAGCTGTGAGACTGAAACATTGATAAGAAAAAATAAACATCTAAGCCTGAATGTGAACGATCATCTCAGGTGCCTTCAGTCCTGATCTCGAGAGACGTAGAAAAAGAAGGCAAAAACTGGCAGCTTCTGTTGGGACAGGATTGAATTGTTCCAGGAATGGACCAGGAGGTGGTACAAACACAGAGTGATGAGGTTCCAGCTCTCAAAGTGCCACAGTGCAGGTGCAACACAAGAGGAAACAGGTAGCAAAAAAAACCCCCAAAAACCGAAAAACAAACAAACAAACAAAACAACAAAAACCTGAACAACCCCAAAAACCACCAAACAAATAAACAAACACACAAACAAAGGTAGAAAACCAGAGGGACACCACAAGGAATCCCAGTTAAGGCTCTCTTGAACATCAGCAGACACTGCATGAGGTTGTGTTTGGTTCATCTTTAGGGATTTGGGGTTGGAAGGGGACAGTAATACAATTAAAAAAAAAAAAAAATTGAGGGTCTGGAACATGTCCAGAGAAGGGAAGGAAGCTGAGGAAAGGTCTGGAGCACCAGGAATGGCTGAGGGAGAATGGAGGGCTCATCCTGGAGAAAAGGAGCTCATGGGGGCCCTTATTGCTCTCTACAACTCCCTGAAAGGACAAGAGGAAATGGCCTCAAATTGTGGCAGGGGAGGTTTAGCTGGATATCAGGAAATATTTCTTAATCACAGTGATTTGAGGGTGCCAGGATATCTACTTGGGCATCTTGAAATGAATAGAAATGGAAAAAACCCTGAACCTGGTTTATACATTCTCAGATAGAAATGCTTGAATTTAGGTCTCTGTAGATCCAGCATAAAAATTTCCATTTTAAGTGGAAATTAAACTGTTTCAGAGTGAATCTCCTGAAAAAAAATATTTATTTTTTCAAGTCCCATTGCCTCTAATTTCCCCCAGTTATTGCTGCCCATAGTGGCCTCTCCCTGAGACACTGCAATCTTCCAGGAGATCTGTGGATCCACGTGAGCTTAAAAATATTCAGGGAGAGCCTCACTGAGCACATCTGGGGCTTGTTACAGAGATATTCCTTCTCCTGGTATTTATGCTCACTCCATGTCATCCCAAAACTCGGGCTGAAGATGAAATTCATCGTTATATTTTTTGTTCAAGCATTTTCTGTTCAGACTTGTCCATCAAAATCCATGTTAATGATGGGTTTAAACTTGTAAAAATTGTGTGGCTGAGTGCTCAAGACATCTGAGAGAAGGAAGAGCCCATTCCAACTCCCAGTGGTGGGATTTCACAAATTTTGTATGAGAAACTTCATCTCCCACCCCCTCCTCCTGTTTCTCTGGATCCATCCCAAAGGAACCTGTCTTGGCAGACCTAATGATTAGGGCAAGGCCAGAAAGCAAAAGGATTTGTCAATTCTTTGACATCAAAGCACTGAGATATCAAAGGAACTAAAGCACCTACAGACACAGAAACAATTTTTGAAGAAGCCTCCTGGGCCTACATATTTATCTTGGCTTCTTTGTTTCATTTGATAAAAAAGGTGAGTTGTGATCCCCCATAACCCAGAGCTGCTCTCCAGAATTTTAATTCAGATTACCAGGCTCTACAAAGAGTTGAGAGTCTGGATGGGGAGACAATCCCAAACCCTCTGGAAAACCAGAGATGGGAAGGTCTGGCTGTTGGCTTGGTCTGTGTCGTCTGCAAGTCAGGAGTGACCACAGGGATTTAGATACGAACATCTGGACAGGGTCAGGATAAAGTCCCTGTAAACTGACATCAAATATTCACAGGAAATGAGAGAATGTGCGTAAGGAAAGCTGTAGCAGGGTGAGTATCACTGAATCCCAAAATGGTTTGGGATGGAAGAGACATTCAACATCATCCAGTTCCAATGCCCTGACATGGGCAGGGACACCTTAACCTGGACCAGGTTGCTCCAAGCCCATCCAGCCTGGCCTTGAGCATTTCCAGGGATGGGGACGTAGTGATCTATTCCCCTAAAATGCTTATCCTGTGTCAGAACATTGTGGTCCAGAGTCTTTGGACACAGACATGGGATTTTTATGATGTATATTCCACTATTAATAGCTTTTCCCTTTCTCCCCCAGGAATTTATCCCATTTTTAACCACTTTAAGTGGATGCAATATCCTGTGGGAAGAATTTCCCATCTTCCCTATGCGTTGTGTCAGGAAATGGATGCTTTGTGCCAGAGGAATTACCTTTGTGTCGTAAGTCTGGATAAGATTTTAGGTCACAGGGACCATCCACGATAAAATACAAGCAGTGCTTGGATATTCCTTATTTATTCCACAGCCTGGATGCTTAACCATGGATCAAAGCCCTGCTGTGCTGAGCGCTGTGGAGACACAAAAATTTCTCCTGCAGCAGAACAGAACACCAGGATGTCTGCAGGGCTTCTCCTTGGCTCTGGTCCAAAGGCTGGACAAAGGAGCTGTCTTTGCAGAAAACCACAGCATCATCTGCTCCAGGTCATGCTGGCAGAGAGAGGAATAGACCTGGGGAGCTTCCTCTCCACCAGCCTTTGCTATCCCTGCTGAGAGACCACAAATATTCCTTATAAATAAGGGAACATCAAGGCTGGAGGCTGGAAGCTCTCAGCTCTCACCCTGCACTCTCAGACTCCTCAGCATTCCCCACAGTCTGGGGTGGGTTATTAATATTGACATCCCAATTAATAAATAAGACCCAGAATGAAATAATAAATGGGGAAAAAGAAAGAATTTTTGATTTGTTTACCTTCCTTCAATCAGACACGTGGGATCAGATGCCTGGGGCACGTGCACCTGGATTATTATTGTGTGTTAAAATCAACCAGAACTGGAGGAGTTCTGTAGAGGAATCAAGGAAAAATGTTATTTAATGTGAACCTGGTCAGTCTGGGCAGATTCACCTCAGAGACAGAGAACAGTCCCTGCACTGATTTATTTCATATCACAGAGACTTGTTAAGAAACCGTGGAATAATGGAATGCTTTGGGCTGAAACAGAACTTGAAGATCATGGAATTCCAACCCCTGCTATGGGCGGGGACACCTTCCACTTTCCCAGGTTTCTCCAAGATGGCTTTGGACACTTCCAGGAATGGAGCAGCCACAGCTTCTCTGAGAGACCTCTGCCAGGGCCTCACCGCCCTTACATCGAGGAATTCCTTCCCAAATCCCATCTATCCCTGCCCTCTGGCAGTGGGAAGCCATTCCCTGTGTCCTGTCCCTCCATCCCTTACCCAAAGTTCCCCTCCAACTCTCTTGAAGACCCTTCATGCACTGGAAGTTCTCCCTGGAGCCTTCTCTTCTCCAGGCTGGACATTCCCAGCTCTCCCAGCCTGGCTCCAGAGCAGAGGAGCTCCAGCCCTTGCAGCATCTCCAGGGCCTCCTCTGGACACACCCCAGCAGCTCCACGTCCTCCTGCAGTTGGAGCCCAGAGCTGGATTCTGTGCTTCAGGTGGGGTCTCATGAGGGTGGAGTAGAAGGGAAGAATCTTCAAATCAATGACAAAGAATTTCGTGGATCAGGAACGTGCATTGAAACTTTCCACATCTAAGATGAAGACAGTGATCCTCTTAGGTAGATAATTTCCTTGATAATTATCACATCCTTCTATTCTACAGAGCAGGAGATGCCTGAAACTAGACTTTTTTTTTTTTTCTAGTTTCTAAATGAAAGAAAAATGTTGGGTAATATTGGCACCATGTGGGATATAAAGCCATGGACACAGACCTCGGCTTCTCCAAGAGATTAATGGCAAAATTCCAGACTAAAGCTGACTCACATCTGTCTGGAACAGTAGACAAGTGGTAAACTCCTCCTTTGGCTGCATCTGTCACAGCGGGACACTTTTCCCTGCTATCCAGGCAGAAAAACTTTCAAACAAAACCTGCCAAGTTGGAGCAGGGGAAGTCTCCATTTGTTTTTGGATGATTTGGCAGAGGAATAAAATGCAGACATGACTTGTTTGACTCCGGTGCAGAGTTAGTGAGAAATGAATGGAAAATGGGATGGAATTGTGCTATAAAACTACACACTGTGGACTCCCTTTTCCCTACAGGGTTTATTCCAAAAGAGAAAGTGCACAGCAGAATCTTCCTGACATTTTTAATGGGCAGTGGTCATTAGAGCCTTTCTCCTTGGGTGGACAATTAACCTCTCACTTTATGGAAGGTGAAAATGGTCATTCTTGATTTCAAGCACAAAATTTGCCTTGCATTAAGGGGGGGAAAATAAATCCTCCAGAGCACAGAACAAAATAATCATGATGAATAAAGATCTGTGAGGAATTTCTCTGCCAAATGATAATGGGACTCAACCAAAGATTTCTAAACGGGTTAAAAAGAAAATCGGTTTTAATTCCTTTCCCAACTCTCAGCACCGTCTGCTGCATATTTGAGTCCTTGAATAGTCACGAACAAGGTTTCTTTATTTAGCTGTTTCCAAATTTTTGGTAGATTCCAGGTAGCAAACTGCAAAGTCAGGTTCAGTTGTTCAGCATCTCTGACCTGAAAGTAGCAGTGGTTAATGAGTGTCACTTCATGACAGAGCTGATAATGGAAATATAAAATCCCTTCCAAAAAAAGGAGCTCACATTCACAGTGGCTCCCTAAAACACCAAAATTTGGGCTTTTCTGCAGAGAAGGGAAGCAAATTTGCCAGGGAAGGTGGCTCTGGAAGTGCTCTGAGGCCAATTTCTCTGGAAGGCTAAAAATGAGCTGATGGTTTATCTCCTCCTGAGATTCAGTTCCTAATCCTTTCCCTTATCAGGAACAAGTTTCCTATCAGTTCCCTACAGGGACATTAGTAAAGAGAGAAGAGAGAGCTCAGCACCCCAAACAATCCATGCTGGAAATGCATTTTATGCATCTCTCAGAGGCCAACCTGCACCTTCCTCCACGATAAAATTAAGGTCTTCTTTGTCCCTGGCTTTCTTTCTCCTCCAGAGAGAACAAGGCTGGAGTGCAATAACGTTTTCCTATTTCTACGCCCCTTCTTCCCTTCTCACTTCTGTAAATTTCCTGGAAGCATGGAATGGTTTGGGTTGGAAGATATCTCGTTCCTTGGGCAGGGATGCCTTCCACTATCCCAGGTTGCTCCAAACCCCATCCAACCTGGCCTTGGACACTTCCAGGGATGGGGCAGCCACAGCTGCTCTGGGCAACCTCTGCCAGGGCCTCAGCACCCTCACAGGGAAGAATTTATTCCCAAAATCCCATCTAAGACCATCCTCTGTGAGTTTAAATCCATTCCCTGTGTGCTGTCCCTCCATCCCTTGTCCCAAGTCCCTCTCCAGCTCTCCTGGAGCCCCTTCAGGCACTGGAAGGGGCTCTGAGGTCTCCCTGGAGCCTTCCCTTCTCCAGGCTGGATTCTCCCAGCCTGGCTGCAGAGCAGAGGGGCTCCAGCCCTTGGAGCATCTCTGGTCTTGCTCCAAGAATTAAACATGATATCCCTAACAGAGATAAATGAAATCCTGGGACAGTCTTGGCTGAGTTTGGGGATGAAGGTGGAAATCCTGGGTTATTTTAATTACTCTGTGGTGTGACAGCAGGCTGGGCCATTCCCTGTGGGGCAAAATCCCCTTCCTTGCATGAAAGAAATTACCAGTCACACAGTTCCTGGTGTGAGCAGCTCTGTGCCAGGATGGTGTGACTAAGAATTCTTCTCTCCCTTTCACAGCACATATATTTAGATCTCTGTGTGCATCTCTCTCTATACCATATACATCAGTATCTATAGCTACATCTATCTATATCTATGTGACAGAATCATAGAATGGCCTGGGTTGGAAGGGATCTTGAAATCATCCAGGTCCAACACCTTCCACTTTCCCAGGTCGCTCCAAGCAGCATCCAATCTGGCCTGGAACACTTCCAGGGATGGGGCAGCTTCTCTGGGAAGCCTGTGCCAAGGCCTCAGCACCATCACAGGGATGACTTTTTTACTAATATCTGATCTAAACCTATTTTCTGTGATTTTGAAGCCATTCCCCCTCATTCTGGCACTGCATGCTCTTGTAAATAATCCCTCAACATCTTCCTTATTGTCTCTTTCAGGTCCTGGAAGGCCACAATTGGTTCACCACACAGATTCTCTTTTCTGGGCAGAACAATCCCAATTCTCTCAGCCTTTCCTCACAGCAGAGCTGCTCCATCCCTCTGATCATCCTGGTGCCTCCTCTGGACTCTCTCCAGGAGCTCCAGGTCCTTCCTGTGCTGGGATCCAGGGCTGGAGGCAGCTCTGCAGGTGGGGTCTCACCTGAATGGGACAGAGGGACAGAATTCCTCCCTCTCCTGCTGCCCACCTTGCTTTGGATGAACCCAGGACACTTTTGGATTTCTGGGACTGGAGCACACACTGCTGGATCATGTCCAGCCTCTCACCCACCAGCACTTCCAAATCCTTTTCCCCAAGGCTGCTCCATCTGCTCACCCCAGCCTGGATTGACACCGGAGTTTACCCTGGAGCAGCATCAACACTTGATCTTGTTAATAAAAGCTTAATACAAACACAATATTAATACAATTACAATATTCATATTGATACAATAGACAAGACACTCATATTTAATGCAAGCCTATTTCCTATTTCCCACTCTCCTTTTTTTTTTTTTGTTCTAAGAATGGAGAAAACTTCCTCTTAAATCCTTTTGTGCCTCCAGACCTTATTTTTGCAGCAGCTCAAGAGCAGAAAATTAGGAATTTTCTCCCATTTCCCCCTGTATCTTCTGTAAACCATGACCTGGAAACTTGGAAGGCATCCCCTGACACAGAGAACACAAAACAGCATTTTCTTCTCTGTCCAGACAGCTATCCCAGAGTTTTGGAGGGTGAAAGTCTTATCTACAGCTGACCTCCGAAAAGGTTTCTCAGCAGGACATGTGGCTTTTTCTTACAAGCTTCACTCTGTAAATTATCTTTTGACAGAAATAATTTAAAAATAATAAAAAAAACCAACGAGCCAACAGAGTGACTTTAAAAACAATGAATTGTGTAAATAATGAGAGAACCAAATGCCCTTGAAAGGGCTGCCACCTGCCTGTACCTTGCTGAGGCTTTAGCAGGAGTCAGTGTCAGTTTAATTAACACCTAACTTGGCCCAAAATCACCACGTTGTTCTCGGAGACGGAGTGACACATGGCTGAGAGCCTCCAGGTTCTGTTGTGAGCCTTGGCTAATCCAGGTTTTGTTCCATTTCCCGGGACAGCAGGCTTGCAGCAGAGTGCCTGGTGACAGCCCTTGTCACACCAGGGCCTCCCAGAGGTGCCCGGAGCCTCTGGAATGCCAGGACACGACTGTGCTTGCAAACAGCATCCAGTGGCTTTGCTGGATCTGTGCCTCTGCTCCTCCGCAAGTGCCGGGAGCACAGGAGGGGATTTCTCCTCTGGATGTCCTCACAGGATTTTAGTGACAGGCCAAGAGCGATGCCTCAGGTTTTGGCTTTTTTATTTTTCAGATTCTGGGCTGCTTTAGTGTGTGGGTCTGGGCTTCACATTAGGGGATGGTGAGCTCTCTTCACAGAGCAGGGAGACAAAACAATTCCTTCTCCAGCTGGGGACCAAGGACAACCAATCCCAATCTCAGGCCCAAGAGCATCAACAATGTAGACCAAAGAGAGAAAACAAGAAAGAAGGGTTTTCATAACCCAAAGCTGTAAATTAGACAATTAGCTCTGATATGCTAATGGACCAAAACTTATACAGGTGTGAGACCCTGTGACCAATCATCCATTTTGTGACCATTTTGGGTTGTGCTGTCCAAGGTGGATCTATTTGAGGCCTCCTAATAAATTCCTGATTTATTCTTAACTCTGTCTCGTCTCTGTTCTAGGTCAGCTTTCACAAGGCATCAAGAGCACAAATTTTGCAACACTGGAGTGGAATTGGAGCCTTTTGGAAAATGAGGGAGGGCAGCAATGTCCAGATGCTGGGGGAGCCTTGGTTGAACTCTGAGAGCTTTTCCTTTAAAAAAAATCCTCTTCTTATCTCCCGTTTTCCTGCAAGGTCTGGAAGGGGATTAGACTTTTGATGTTGGCCCACCAGGATTTGGCTCACCCCTTATCCATTTTGGTCCATTTGACTTTGCTTTAAGATTCATCCCCTGACTCCCTGCCCAGCTTTGTGGGGTCACAGGAAGGACATTGGGCATGGGATGGTCCTTCCTGCCCGTGCACAGGATTTTAAACAGATTTAACATCTTCAGTCCCAGAGATCCAGGATGGATCATTCCTCTCTAGACAGGAACAAACAAAAAAAAAATAGGATTGGAGCTAACTTATCCTTAAAGTCCCTTCCAACACAATCCAATCTCTGCAAATACAATTCTTAATTATTTTCAGACCTTTCAGGAATCTGCCTTCCATCACAATTTCCATAGGAGACAAGTTCAGACTGTGTCTTCCAACAAATCTAAAACATTTTAAGGCAGAAACCTTGCTTTTTTGAAAGGCAATGTGTGTTTTGCCATTTATTTTCAGAGGATGCAGGATTTTACCCACTGATTTCAGCCTCCAGCAGACTGAATCGTCTCCTCAAGATCATCTTAGAGATTATAATTCCTGAAGGGTGAAGAACTGAGATAAACAGGGAGTCTTGGAAGCCAGATGTTGCATTAAAATTGTGGAATTAACCCAGGTGCAGTCACCTCAACTCTGACCCTTTCCCCTTTCTCACAGTCTTGTAGATTTTGTGCTTAAAAACCAAGTCTAGGATGTCATTTTTGGTACAGATGACTGCCAGTCCAAGTATGCTCTGCTATTTTTATGGCTTTTTTAGTGTAATAATATATTCTGTTCAAAACTGGTGATGTATGAACATAAATACATCTTATTTGCCTATTAACGTTAGACAGGAAAAGTCATTCTTTGTGCAACATCTGTAATGTGATCATTTCAATTTTATCTTCTCCTTTTAGGTGTCTGAGCAATAAACCTTGAAAGACATTATTTATGGAATTTGGTGCAATACCATCACTGTTATTACAGAATCAGAATTTTGCTAATCAAAGAAGTTCTAAAGGTTGTTTTTTTTTGGTTTTTTGTTTGCTTGTTTGTTTGTTTGTTTTTTCTTTTTTCATATCCCTCTAGAATTCTGAAGTGGGAGGACCCTGGCATGTTTCAGAGAATCCTGGAATGGGCTGGGTTGGAAGGGACCTTAAGGATCATCTCATTCCACCCCCTGCCATGGGCAGAGGCTTTCTGGGACACTTTCCACTGTCCCAGGTTGCTCCAAACACCTTCCAGCCTGGCCTTGGACACTTCCAGGGATGGGGCAGCCACAGCTTCCCTGGGCAACCTGTGATAGTGCCTTATCACCCTCAGAGGGCAGATTTTTTTCCCAATATCCAATTTAAACTTACTCTCTGTCAGTTTGAAGCCATTCCCCCTTCAAACTGACAGAGTTTGTCACTCCAGGCTCCTGTAAAGAGCTTCCCTCTTTTTTCAAGGAGAAACCTCGCTGCAAGAGAGAGGGAAGGCATCACTTCCATGATTTGGGTTGCATTTTTGAATGAATGGGCACCATGGCCTTGAGCATTGTGAACAGAAATTAAAACTTTACTAACAAAGAGCAGACTTGTCCTGATTGGAGAGAGTAGCATATCCAGCCCCCCCAAAAAAAGAAATTGCACACACTACACTGGGGTGAATAAATGAAACACATTTGAGGGGATTTTTTGGCTCCAGGACCCCCTGAAACAGCATGGATTGCATCCAGGGGCATGACCTCTCATCCTCATCCCCTTGAAGGAAGGAACACTGCTCATTGACCTGCTGGGAAGAACCCCTGGCTTGTGCTGTGTCCAGATCATGACAAAAACCATCTGAGCCATTAAGAAGGAATTCTTAACTGAGAGTGTTGTGAAATGCTGGAATGAGCTGCCCAGAGAAGCTGTGGATGCCCTGTTCCTGGGAATGTCCAAGGCCAGGTTGGACAGGGCTTGGAGCAAGCTGGGATAGTGGGAGATGGAAGGGAGTGGAATAAAATGAGCTTTAAGGTCCCTTCCAACCCAAACTATTCCATTACTCCACTCTCAGTAGGTTTGACCTTTTAATTATTAACACAGACATCACCTGTGACGTTCTCACCACACCTGAAGGTTCTTATCTGCTCTCCACGTCCTGTGCAGCTGCACAGCCCAGTCACCAAAAAAAATCAATGTTTAAGTGGAAGCGAATATGAAAATGATTGCTACTGTGAGGCAGGGAATAAAAGACAGAGGAGGAATATCTTTTGTCGTGATAACATGTGAATAAATCCCTGTGGCTTATTTTGATATGGCTGACATTTTTCATAAAGACATTCTCCAAGGAGCCAAAGACATGTGTCAGCACAGAGTGAAGTGTGTACAAATGAAGCACAAATCCACCCTCCTGAGGAATGACAGAGGTGTCGATAATTTCAGTAGCTGGGAGGGAGCAATTCTGATGCAAAACCTGGAGGAGTGAATCCCAACTCGAGGGGTTTTTAGCTCAAAATGTGATCACAGTGACGCAATCATGGAACGACATCACCCCGCACAAGGAATGCTGCAATCCCTGAAAATGCACCAGGCGTGTGGGAAAGAGAATTCAGGATATGGCATCATGCCTGGTTTCTGCTGTGTTTCTAAAAATTTGTTTTGCAGGTCTCTTTTGGGAAAATAATAATGTTAAAAAGGAGTTTTTTTAACTATGACAGAATTCAGTGAAGCTGTAGAGAGTACCTGGCGCCTGGTGTAGTGAAAAGTAAGGGAACCATAAGGAATTAATAAAAGGGAATTCCAGGGGACCAGGGCAGGGATTGTCCCTCTGTGCTGAAGCACCTTGAGTGTCCAGTTCTGGCCCCTCATGACAAGAAGGAATTGAGGGGTTGGAGCATGTCCAGACCAGGGAACAAAGCTGGGGAAGGGTCTGGAGCACCAGGAGTGGCTGAGGGATCTGGGAGCGCTCTGCCTGGAGAAAAGGAGTCTCAGGGGGGACCTTCTCACTGTCCACAACTCCCTGACAGGAGGGTGCAGGCAGGTGGGATCAGGCTCTGCTCGCAGGGAACGAGCGACAGGATGAGAGGAAAAGGCCTCAAATTGCATTCAGGTTGCACATCAGGAGGAATTTCTTCATGGAAAAGGTTGTCAAGAATTGGAAAGGGCTGCCCAGGGTGGTTTGGAGTCCTCATCCATGGAGATGTCCAAGGAAGGCCTGGACAAGGCACTCAGTGTTTTGGGCTGCTGACAGCTTGACCTTGATGGTCTTAAAGGTCTTTTTCAATCTAAATAATTCAATTCTCTGATACCAAATTCTCTGATAATTAAATGTCTCAATGAACCTGTCTCTTCCCTTGGCACTTACAGCAGTGATTTTTAGCCTGTCTGCCCATCTATTTTTCTGAAGCAGAAAGAAAAGCTCCAGGACAGTGACCTTGACTGCAAACATCAGCTGCAAAATATTGAAGGGCTGTTAACTGGGAAATATTAAACTGCGCTGGGGCAGCGTTGGAGGTGAACACTGCCCTCACATTAACCCAAGAGCAGTGCTGAGTCACACCTGGAGGACTGCAAAACTCAGATTATCTTTTACATCCTCCAGAAAATACTTGGGAATTTTGTTTCCTTTAGTGCAAATCCTGGCACAAGCGTGCCAGGCAGTGAAATTCCCAGTAGAACCCTTGGGAGATTTTATTGTGGGGTAGAAGGTTCTTTTTTCCTTCTGATACATCAGAGCTTGGGGCTCTGTGTGGCTGGGGACAGCTGCGTCCTGCAGGGATGTGACTCCCAGGAGACAGAATCCATTTGGGATAGCTGAGGGAAATGGGAAATGCTGGTGTTCAGCCATCAAAACTGATCTTGTGCTTCCCAAAGTTGCAGGAGAGTCTCAGTGGCTACAGGGGAAGGTCTCCAGGATAGAGTTGGTTTCCCAGCTCACCTCCCTTGGACATGTTTGGTTTTCAGGGATTAACCACCATGCTGGGATGACAGTGGGACACAGACAGATTCCAGTTTGTTTTTTTTTTTTTTTGTAAGGAGAAGCTTCTTGGTGTTCATCAAGATCTTCGGCCGAGGAATGGAAGCTGTTGGGGTAACTGGGAGCAGACACCAGCAGGTCCCAACAAGCACCAACTCTAAGGAAGAGAAATGCAAGAGAGGGATCTCAGGGCTGAAATTGTGCTTTTGCCTGGTTCACTTCGCTCTTTTCCTTGTTATTATGCTCTCCTTTCCTTTAAAAACAACCCCATCCTGGCACACAATGAGTAATACACAGTTAATTCACCTTTTTGTGGAGAATCTGCCTCAAAAAAGGCCATGGGAGAGCTAAAAAAGATCATTTAACCCCTATTCTATATAACCATGGGACATCATCCAGCAAAAGGAGCCCCTCTAGACAAAAACCTATCTGACATTTCCTTCAAAAATCTTGGAATTATGTAAATAGCATCTTTCACATGGGAGGTCAAAAGGATTCAGACAGTTTTTTTGCATTTCTAAAGGCAACATTCTCAAAGGACCCTCAAATGTAAAGAAGCCTGGGCAAAAAAGGAAAAATCAAATGGTTGTTATTCCAAGCCCCATCCAACCTGGCCTTGGACACTTCCATAGATCCAGGGGCAGCCACGGGTTCTCTGGGCAACCTCAGCCAGGGCCTCGCCACCCTCACAGCCAAGAATTGCTTCCCAATTTCCCATCTAACCCTGCCCTCTGGCAGTGGGAAGCCATTCCCTGTGTCCAGAGACCCTCTCCAGCTCTCCTGGAGTCCCTTCAGGTACCAAAAAGCAACAATAAGGTTGCCCCAGAGCCTTAAATTAAACTCTATTCCTATTCTTTTGGCTGAACATGAAAGCTGTGTTTGGTTTTAGGATGTGAGGATTGATGGTGTGGAATCATAAGATGAGAATCATGGAGGTGTTATGGTTGAAAAGACTTTCAAGATCATCAGGTCCAATCTTTGACCATCACCACCACCCTGTTCACCACTAACCCATGTCCTTCAGTGCCACATCCACGGGTTTTTGAACAATTCCAGGTTCAGGTGATTCCGCCCCTGCCCTAGGTGGTCTGTTCCAAAGATTTACAAACCTTTCAGTCAAAAAAAAAAAAATCCCTAATATCCAATCTAAACTTTTCCTGGTGCGACTTGAGGCCGTTTCCTCTTGTCCCATCCCTTGTTCCCTGGGAGAAGAGACTGATCCCACCTCACCAAAGCCTCATTCCAGGGAGCTGTGGAGTGTGATGAGATCTCCACATGCCAGGTGTGACGCTCCAATTGTTTTTGAAGTGCTGTTTTGCCTCCATTGTGTTGTTCCCCAAGACCATGAAAGAATTTTGTAGTGGAAATTTGTAGTAGCTGATAAGAACGTAAGAAAATGTTCTTATCACCCAAGGAAAATCCAGGGATTAACTGAGCATTGTTTTGGACTATGAAGGAAGATTTACTTTCCTGCTTTTCTTTTCTTTCTTTTTTTTTTTATTAAATCTCCCATCAGGATCAGCTCTCCCCACCAGCTCCAGGCTGATGCAAGAAGTTTCAAGCATGCTGGGATTTATCCTTTTTTAAAAGCTCTAGTTTTAGGAAGTGGAGAGGGGCGGCTTTTGCAATTCCTGAATCATTGTGGAATTCAGTCCTGCCTACACATTTAAAAGCTTCTCCTATTTTCCATCAGGGCCTTGGCTCCCTTTTTTCCAAAGAGTTTGCATGGTAATGCAATTGTTATTTTCTCAAGGCTCTCTGTACTGAGATGAACCTCAGACAGAGAGAGGAGAATGGTTAATTAGGCAGACTAATGAGACCTGAGATCCCCCGTTTCAGTGCAGAGTTAAAGAGGGCTCATTAAAGCAGAAACCTCGTGGAATGAGCCAGCTCCAACAAAAATGAAGAAGGAGGAACAGCGTTAACCCTTAAGGAGGATTTGATTTCCATCCAACATGGATGCAAGAAGGAAATAACGCAGGGAATGGCTAATTCCATCCTGCGGCAGATTTGCTGGGCTGCTGAGTGGGCAGATTTCCCATGGAAAATAAACCAGCACTGTTCAAATAGCGACAGTTTTCCCATGGGAAAGGAGGGAGAGGAATAAAGTGCAGGAGGTTGGGTGAGAATCCATTGGGGTTTTTTGGAGGGGTACAGAGAGGAGCCCACATACATCAAATGCCAACAAAAAGGGGGAAAAAAATTAAGGGTTATACTTTCCCTGTGAAATTCAGAGAGGCAAGAAGGTCATTCCTGGTCAGCTGGGAAAAAATTCTCCAGTGTTCAACCAAATCAATGATGAGACACAACCCAGTCATGGAGGTTGTGCTTTTCTTTCCTCTTTGCTGCCTTGGTCATTGGCCCATTTGGGTCATTATCTCCAGGTTCAGGTTAAATATTAGGAAAAATTTCTTCAGTGGAAGAGTGGTTATGCATGGAACAGTCTTCCTAAGGAATGGTGGAGTCACCATCCTTGGAAGTATCTCAAAATTGAGTAGACCTGGCATTTCACCAGATGGTTTAGTGGGAATGGCAGCACTTGGTTGAAGGTTGGACTTGATGTTCTTGGAGAACTTATTCAACTGTAATAATTTTGTGATTCTGTGATTCATTGTCTTAATTTCTGTTGCTTCCAAACCCTTTTGCTGACATAAAACCCCAGCTCTAAGGGAGCAGCTTTTATGTATTTTATATATATTTTTTTTTTAATCTACTCTACTATGTACTAAAGTACCAAGGGAACAACAAATTGATTTACACAAAGCTCAGGAATTCACAGAGAAAAATAAACAGACTGAACCTTTGTCTTGCACTTTTGGTTGTTACACTGGTATTTTCTTTTCTTTTCTGTTTATTAATCCCTGTTTTGAAAAACAGAAGGGGTAAGAAAGGGGAGGGGGGAGAAAAGCTGTCCAGAAGTTAATGAAGTGTTCTGTTTTGCTGCTCTGGCATATTTTTTTCTCATCTGCTTACAAAAAAAAAAAAAAAGAAAAAAAAAAAAGAAAAAAAAAAGAGGAGCTGGTCTTGATACACTTTATCCTTTAGAAAATATTCCATAAGCTGCATACAAAGCCAAGCTAAGCATAATTTTTAATTCTGCCCTCATTTACAGGGACACATCTCATTGACGTAAATCCCTGGTGGTGTAGAATCCTTTTCTCTGGGAGCCCTGGAAGATTGGATTCAGCTCTTGGGAGGTGGGTGGGTGGGTGCTGCTTGGATGAGCACAGCAACGAAGCCTGAGTGCTAAAGAAGATGCAAATTTGAAGGAAGCAAAACTGGAGGAGGGAAACTGGGGAGTTCTAGAATTCCTGGGAAATTGGGAGTTTTGTAGAGTTCTTGGGACTGCATCAGCCAGGGCTGGACATGGTGGTGAATGGCCCAATTTAGGTTAAATGTGATGATAATGGCACAAATTATGCAACTTTTTCTCTTTTTCTGCTGTCATTGGGTGACAATTAGTAATGGACAGCTCAACTGTGTTAATTGCAGTGTTAATTAACAACACCCTCCCCATTTAGATCACTTCATGTGGTAGAAATGGTCTTGGTCATTTCTCCAACTTAATAGATGGAAATATTGATATGGGAGTTAAAACCAGCAGCTCTTCTCCACTCAGCTGATGGAATTTCCGTGATGGATGGGACAAAAATGTTATTAATTAGGCTTTTAGAAAGGACGGCACATCTACAGAGTATAAACACACAGAGGAGAAACAATGATGAACCCAAAAGGGATTCCAGAGCGAGATGATGGAAACCACCAAGAATCTCGCACCGAGGGATGCTCATGTGCTTGCAGAATATTAATGCTCCAAAATGAGATGAAGAAATCCTGTTTTGTTATATTAGTGGGAAGGAAACTGAGGCAAGGAGCCAAATGGTTTTTTTGGCACTGAAAGATACATTTGGAGGGGAAAATAATCGGTGGATGTGACCATGAATAAAATATATCTTAGTTCTCAAGAGCTAGGGGATGTGTTTGGAAATCGCACAGATTAGAAAGACTCAAAAATGATGAAGAAATAGAGAGATTTTATAATGTAAAAGTAGATGTGCCCTGTCTCACTTAATTAATGGTCAGCTCCTGTTGAATAACAATTTTCCTTATTGAGGAAGATTGTTGAGTGCCTTCTTTCCAGTTCTGAATTATCATTTAACTTCCAGTAAAGTATTTAGATTTGAGTAAATTATTCTGTGTAGAGATCCTGTGGATTCCCCATCTCTGGAAGTGTTCAAAGTCAGTTTGGACAGGGCTTGGAGCAACCTGGAATAGTGGAAAGTGTTGGAAGGTGTTGGAAGTGGGTGGTCTTTAAGGTCCCTTCCAACTCACAAAATTCCATAATTCTGTGATTCCCAAAGACAAAGAATCAATGGACACCATAAATAAACTCAACTTTTTTATGCTTTGACCTTTTGTTTTTATTTGTGGCAAATTCTATCTTGATTCAATTTCAGTGAATTACTGGTTTTACATCTTTGAAAAAGTAAAAACCAATAATATTTCCTTTTCTCCCTTCCTTCCTGTTAAATAAGTACCGGAGAATGGGAATTTTTGGCTTCACAGGGAATGGAGTGGAGACAAGGGACAGGAATTATAAACAGTAGGGTAAGCACCCACAACACCTTTCCTGATCTCTTCCAAAAAAATCCCATTAATTCAATGCTAACAGGATGATTTATCCTCTTCAGGTTTTTATGGAAAACTAAGTGCAACCCAATATTGAACAAATATAAACCCATTTCAGCCCAGTTTGAAGTGGTGCTGAGTTAGCATGCAAATGAGTCACCAAAAATCAACAGGAAACTACAGCCTGGAATATGAATCATCCATCGATCCCACAGCCGTTTGCTAGGGATAAGTGAGGAATTTTGGAGAACAGTGTGGATCCAAAGGAATGATGTCAGAGAAAAATGAAATTGCTGCAAAAGATAATCAGAGTAGTTAGGGACATTTTTTTTTAATGTGCACAGCATGGAAAAAAAATCATAGTGCAACCTCCAGAAACAGCCTTTTGCCTGCTTTTCCCAGGAAAAATGGAAAAAAAAAAAAGTGGAGATGGATTAAATAGCAATGGTGCTGCCTCCCAGCCAGACAAAAATCCATATATCCCAAGGAAGTGTCCATCTCTATAGAGGCAATTAAGTTTCTGCTGTATAATTCAGGATTATCAATATCTCATGTCAAGACTGCTGCAGCACTATTTAAAACCCTGATTTGTAGATGGGATAGGACATCAGGAAATGTGTTGTATTTTCAGGGAAATGAATAAAACAAGATGAAAAATAAGCTTTTTTTTTTGAATTTTTAAATTCAGAAAAAATAAGCTTTTTTTCTGAATTTAAGTTCAATTTCAGAAAATTGAACAAACTCAAAAAATAATTAGCGGGTGATTGGGGGAAAAGTATTCATTTTGCTTCCTATTTGTTTTCAAGGGGAAAAGAGAAATAATTCTTTCTCTGTCTAAAAAAACCTGTTATTTTGATGGGAGAAAGTTTAGGAGAAATTAAATATTAATAAATACAGCCTTAATATACCTATCACCAAAGGCAGGGAGAAGCTACTTAATCCTGGCAGAAGAGTTTAAGGAATATCTGTTCTTCAGGAGACTCAAATACACCTCAGATCTTGTGTTTAGTTTTGAATCCCTCATCCTTGAGAAAGACATCGAGGGGCTGGAGTGTGTCCAGGGAAGGGAATGGAGTTGGGGAAGGGTTTGGAGCACCAGGAAGAGCTGGGAAAGGGGAAAGGGGCTCAGCCTGGAGAAAAGGAGGCTCAGGGGAGACCAAAACTCCCTGATAAGAGGGTGGAGCAGGATGGGTGTCAGGCACTGAGAGGACAAGAGGAAATGACCCCAAGTTGTGTCAAGGGATTGCCTACTGGGAAAAAAATCATCATGGAAAAGGTTGTAAAGCTTTGGAACAGGCTGCCCAGGGAGGTGGTGGAATCACGACCCCTGGAAGTGTTCAAAAACCACCTGACGTGGCATTTGAGGATGTGTTTTAAAGGTGAGCATGGTGGTGGTGCTCGGTTGAAGGCTGCATTTGCTCTTAGAGGCTTTTTTGAAATGCAGCCATTCTGTGATTTTCTGATTTTCTCACTCGCAGCCAGTTGTTTCTTCTCCTGGTGTGGGTGACAAGTGCACAAAGCCTCAACAGCAAAGAGCTGGGATGCAGTGGTTTGGGTTGTGTGCAAGGTAATGAAGCCAGATGTGGACAAATTAACTCAGCTGCAGTGAGAAGGATTTTCATTTCGTCGCGGCATGGCTGGTTGGTGGAGTAGTGCAGGAACACGGAGACTTTCGGAGCTGCTTTAGGTATTTTTACACTTCATTTTCACCTTGCTGTGCCTGACAAACCAACTCAACCAACCAAACCACTGGACAATGCAGCAACAGGCTGCATATTGGCATTCAAAATGGTTATCAAACCACCTGTAAAAAACAAACAAATAAATTTCCAAATGAACAGGATCAGATAAGGAGTTCATATTTATATTGCAGCAGTGTTCCAGCTAAGAAGAAATAAAGATCATCAATGATTTACCAGTAATAGTGAGTGTGAGTACACTGTGAGTACAGAAGGAGAAAAGGTTCATGGCATGACTTCAGGGCTTTGGAATAACCTATCCTGGCACAATTAAGAAATTTAGAACTCCAGCACGGGTTTGTTTTTACTTTGCAGCATCCCAGAGTGTTATTTCCTCCATTCAGATTGTCAGTGTCCCAAAGGAAGACTGCTAACCAAAATCACCACTTTTATCTTAATTAAGATATGCCATGAAAATTATCTATTTAAATGGGTAAAAAGGAAACAAAGCTATTGGCAAAGCTTTTAAGATTTTTGTTCTACATCAGAATAGAGCTGAATGAAGATATGAGGGAAGTGGATCAGTGGAGCAACTCACAGGGGTGATATGAGCCAACAATGGGTCTAAAAACTTATTTTAGTGAACACACTCCTGATGAAACCAATGGAGACAGCAGGATTTGAGGCCCTGAATTTTATAGTTTTTTAGATCCATGAATAGAGGGGATTGAGCACATCTGATGAGCGGCAGCTGAGGGAGCTGGGGGGCTCAGCCTGGAGAAAAGGAGGCTCAGGGGGAACTTTCTGGCTCTCCACAACTCCCTGAGAGGAGGGGAGAGCCAGGTGGGAATCAAGCTCTGCTCCCAGGGAGCAAGGGACAGGAGGGGAGGAAATGGCCTCAAGTTGCACCAGGGGAAGTTCAGGTTGGATATTAGGATAAAATTCTTCACTGGAAGAGTGGTCAAGCATTGGAACAGGATCCCCAGGGAAGCAGTGGAGTCACCATCCTTGGAAGTGTTCAAAATGCGCAGATGTGGCACTTGGTGACGTGGTTTAGTGGGAATGGTGATAATCAGTCAAAGGTTGGACTTGATGGTCTTGGAGATCTGCTCCAAACATAACAATTCCATGATTCCCTAAATGCCACTGAGGTCACCCACCAATGACAGAGTGGGAGCTTGCATTCCTCATATCGATGCATCTATACCTTAACCTCCTGCTGATTTCACCCTCAAGGCTCTAATAAAAGATTAAAAAGGGTATCAACCACATCCTTATCTGACTCACACTTTCAAATCCACGTACTACAACTTTTAACCTACAAATGGAACAAACTGATAAATCACACAGCTGAATATTCTGCAGTTATATATTTTTTTTTTTTACTTTTACCCTCTTTGCCGACACCTTGCTCCTGTTCCAGCATTCCCCCAGGGATGCACGGCCTCTCAGTGAGCATGGGATGCTGCCAACAATAATTTAAAAATTCCAGTACTTTAAAAATTATTACTATTATTTTAATTTTCTTTTGAGACATAACCTACCTGCACTGGCTGTGTCGCTCAGACTTTTGCATGTTGGAGTTTTATTTTCCACAGTGTGGATTTATTAAACAAAACACAGGTTTTCCATGGAAAATGAGGGGATTCAGTTTAATTGAATATTGTGACAGGAGCAGATTAAAGGGTCAAGAGCCTTTAGAACAGAAATTGTTCCTAACAGAGATCTTAGAGGAGACCAAGTGAACTACACCAGAAAATTGCTTGGGTTTTGTTAACTGTGAAAGAGCCAAGGAATGATTCAATAGGCATTTGAAGGGGTGCTAACCTCTGAAATTTCCTCAAGTTTGGAAATCTCTTTTTATTTGTTTCCACTGTCAAAGGGAATGTAAAATTTATGGGGAAGTGCTGAGCTCCCCAGCCCAGGGCATGCTCCCCTCTGCTTGGGCAGGGGTTAATGAATGCAGGGCTTTGTGCTCAGCTTCCCATTATTTTCCTGATTTTCCTGTGAGCGGGAACGCGGAGTTAAGCCATTTACTCCCGTGTCTGATAGTGTCAGTCAGGGAAGATAAGTGGTGTGGAACGTGATAAGCCTGTGGGAGTGGTGGACCTGAGTGCAATAACAAGTGGGGTTTGCTGGGATGCTCCTCTGCCAGGATACAGGGAAAATCCAGGGAGCTGCACTGAGGGAAGTTGTCCTTGCCCTTCAAATATTGCTTTATAAATACACATTTTCATGCTTTATTTTCCTCTCTTTTAATATCAAACAATTTAAAGATTGCTGTCTAATTTCCACTTAGGATGCAGCAACAGGGAGTGAAGAGAGAGCAGCGTTTTGTTAATTAGGCGACACATAATTTTTGGAATTGATGAAGTTTGGAGAATGGTCTGTGTTACAGATATTGAGTGTCCTGTGAATACAGAATGGATTCAGTTTCCAGCTTTTTTAGGATCATGGAATCACAGAATGGTTTGGGTTCGGAGGGACCTTCCAAATCAGCCAGTTCCAACCAATTCCATTGGACCAGGTTGCTCACGACCCCAAATTGGAGGTTTTTGGGACACTTTATAGCCTGAAGGCTGGAGAAGGACTTTGGATAAGAACACATAGTGACAGGACAAGAAGAAATGTCCTCAAACTGGCAGAGGGCACTTTTAGACTGGATACTGGGGAGAAATCCTAATTATAAGGCACTAGAACAAATTTCCCAGAGAAGCTGTGGCTGCCACATCCCTGGAAGTTTCCAAGCCCAGGCTGGATGAGTCTTGGAGCAACCTGGCCTAGTGGAAGGTGTCCCTGGCCATGGCAGTGGGGTGGAACTGGACGATATTTAAGGTCCCTTCAAACCCAAACCATTCTATGAGCAATTAAAAAAAAAAATAAAATACAAAAATCAAATGCTCCGACCACCTCTAGGTCCTTACAAGTGACACCTGCTGCTCAGCTGGGTAGGAAAGAAGCTGAAATAGCTCCTGGATTTTGATGCATCTCTGCTGATCAGCCCCATAGATTGCTCCTGATCTGGGATCTGGGATCTCAGAGAATAAAGAGCAGCTCCAGTCTGACAAAATGCAGTCTCCCATCACCAGTGCCTTGAGTATTTCATTCCAAGTATGTTTTAACAATCCAGCTGCCTGGTCCCATAAGCTTCAGAGAAGTTACAGCTACTTGGGATTCCAGAGGAATACTCCCAGACTTAATAAAACTGTCTTGGGGACTAATGAATTATTTAAAGACTGCATAAAGAAAATGTAACCTATGCATTTAAAGTAGGAAAATCCACTTTAAAGTCATCATTCTTCTGTCTTTATCAATCTTACAAGGTTTTTTCTTCATATATTGGTATTTTGTTTGTCTAGGCTGGATGAATTCCGAATGGGAAGTGTTGTCATTTAATTTAGGCCAACACTTGGCTCTGCATAAATGTATATTGATAATAAATATAAAGTATTTTGCTTTATGTAGGTATTTGCCCTATTAAACAATAAAAAGTGCTTCATACAAAATTGAAAGGAATAACACAGAGGAATCACACAGGTGTAACTTCCTTGGGGGTGTGGATGTTTTTGTCCCGGAGCTCACCTTGACTGAGGAGGATCGAAGATCTTTTTATTTTTGCATAATTATGGGCTTGAATTCCAAGTGGTGAGACAGAGAAGTGTCTGGAGAGAAAACCAAGTAACTCAATAGCACCTTGAGAGGTCAGAAACCTCCAGTGAACTGAATGTGGAGGACTGAATAGGGAAGAGGAAAAAAAAATAGGAGGTAAAGAAAAACCTCTGAATAATGTGATAGGCATGAAAACTGTGGAAAATCTGGGCTCTGATCAGGTGCTGATCCTGCTCAAAGAAATGAGGAGAAAGTGCTGGGAAGGAAGGGAAAAGATAAAATTCAGTCCTGGGGTCTGAGATGAAATCAGCAGAGGCCAAAGTGCACAAGCAGCGATGGAATCCCTTCAGTTGGAGCTTTTGAAACTTTTTTATGTTTTCAAAACCTTTGAGGATTAAACACCACCTCCCTGGTGAAGCAGCTGGAGAGCGTGGCAGTGTCCCTGGAGCTGGAGATGTTCGGCATTATCACTTCCTCTTGGACCATGGAATCACAGAATCATTAATGTTGGAAAAGACCTCCAAAATCACCAAGTCCAACTTTTGACCAAACACCTCCATCCCCAATAAAGCACATCATGAAGAGCCACGTGAGCCCTTTCCTTGAACAATTCCAAGTATTGTTGTGGCTCCACCACTTCCCTGGAGAATCTGGGCACTGGGGATGGAAAAAGAGGGGGAACAAGTGAGGCAGGTAAAGTAGAAAGCTGAGAAAGAAGGTATTTTGTGTGTTATGCACGATTTTCAGCTGTGAGTCCTTCCTGAAGCAAGATTGATTTGGGTAATCCAAAGTTTTGGTTCCTGTGATGGAAGCTGACACGTCCCACTCCAACAGGAGCCATCCACTGGGAAAGTTTTGCTTGGGAAATCCCCTTGGAGAGGTAAAAACATGAGGAAGCAGATCTTGCAGATATTGTATTCCTTCAGCAGGTAAAGGTTTTTTTTTCTAGGTTTTCTTGTGCTGGATTGGGAACAAACAGCACAGTTAGCAACGAGCTTTCCCCCTCAAGTCCATTAATGCCCAGTGTTTAAAATCTCCGGGAAAACATCCCTGGAATAGCTTCACCTTTGCTGGACAGAGAATGACTGCATGGGGATAGAACTCCTTCAGGTGATGTCCTGCTCCCCCGAGAGAAATCCCAGCTGGAGAGCCCGGGATGTTTGGGAATGGATGGTGAGCCCCGCTGTCATTTTAAATCCAGCCAGCTGATGGCTGTGTCGGGCTGGAAATGAGCTCCCAAAAGCCCTGGAAGCTGCAGTTTCATCCCTGTGGGGAAGCCGGGAGTGTGTCTGAACTTCCAGAAACTCAAAGCTCCAAAGGGAGCCCAGAGCCTCTGCTTGGCCCCAAGGGGAGCAGGGCATGAAATCTGGGGAAAGGCAAAGAGGGGACTGCGAGAGGAATTTGGGAGAATGAGGAGAGGGGATGGAGGCAGCATCTGTTATGGAAAGAGCAGCTGGGATTAGTCCCTATAGGAAAGCTGCTGGTAAAGCCTGGGAATATTCTGGGAAGAAAATTAGGATTTGCTTACACTTCTCCCTAATGATGTGCACGACCTTCTAGGGGCAGATTCCCTGCCTGTGGAATGGGGGTTGGAACTGGATGTTCTTTAAACTCCTTTCCAATTCTATAATTCCCTGATAATTCTGTGATATAAACCACCAGTCCCTCTGCTTCCCACAGCTGTTCCTGTTCTGCTCAGGAAAACTTTTGATTTTGGATTATTTTTTTTTTATCCTGTCAGAACTCACCCAGAGGTGTCAGTTTCACTGAAATGTGTTCAGAACCACTCCTCCTCCTCCCTGCAATACTGGATTTTGATAATACTGTCAACAACTTTTTCTGAGCTGGTGCTATTGGATTTTGGGATCACTTTTTTTTTTTTTTACCCCAGAAAAATTAGTGGTTATTTTTGTTCCTTTTAAGAGCTAAAATGCAGAAAGAAATAATTTCTACTCAGCCATTTTTTTCTGCTGGTTTGATTTTTAACTTTAGATTTTTTTTTTAAAGTATTTCTTCTAGTTCTTTCTGTTCGGAAATCACCTTCAAACTGCAACATTTCACACAGTCTGGAAAGTCCTTGGTAAACTCAACTGCAATTTAGTGTTTAAGGACCTCTAATCATGGGTGTTGGATTTTTCCTGTGTGAATTCCAGGAGTAATTCCTTCAACTTGCATGGATAGCAGAGCTGTCTTTCCGTGCATCACTTCTTCCTACAGAGACAACACTTATTGTTTATTATTTATTTATTTATTTATTATTTATTCCCCATCCCTGGAAGTGTCCAAGGTCAGGTTGGACGGAGATTGGAGCAACCTGGGATAGTGGAAGCTGTCCCTGCCTGTAGCAAGGGCTGGAGCTGGATGATCTTGAAGGTCCCTTCCAACCCAAACCATTCCAAGATTCCCTGATAAATGCAAAAATAAGGACTTCGGTGGATTTGGCCAAGCTGTTGCTGCCTTTTAAGAGCTAAATCAAGATTGCAAGATTCCATCCATTCCAGGGTTTTCTGGAAAAAGAAAATTCTGCAAGCAAGAGATGTTTAAAATGTGTAAGTTTGTTTATGTGATGAGTAACCCAATCACTGTAGTAAAACATTACTAGTCTTCCTAGAATAAGTATATAAGCAGTTGTACTCCACAATAAAATCAGATTATTTGACCATATCAAAGTCTTCCCCATCTTTCCTCATCACCATTCCAAGATTCCCTGATAAATGCAAAAATAAGGACTTGGGTGGATTTGGCCAAGCCGTTGCTGCCTTTTAAGAGC
Organism: Chloebia gouldiae; assembly: GCA_003676055.1. Lineage (NCBI taxonomy): Eukaryota > Metazoa > Chordata > Aves > Passeriformes > Passeridae > Chloebia > Chloebia gouldiae. The sequence goes on along the minus strand of QUSF01000001.1, from coordinate 67,312,814 downwards.
TAAATGTAATTTTTTTTTACAGCATTCACATCAGACACTCCTTCAAAACCCTCTGACATCTTTATTTGATGTATTTACTTGGGATAATTTCCTGATGCAAGGTCCTGTTGACCAAAGAGCTCATTCCCAGCAGGAAGCCAAGAATTTCCTCTATTACCAGCTCATTCCTCCCCTTCTCCTCAGTCCCAGAGAACAAATAAAATCGTCAGGGATTTCAATCTGGAAACATCCCCTCCAGATAATAATACAGATTTCTCTATGAGTGTTTTATCAGTTCTTCCAGCACACTCCATCACCACAGGAATACACAGCTTGTGTCTATCTTTATAGATATCACTGTATCTCAACTTCTTCTTGAATATATATTCATAAACATTATTGAACATATATGCAGATTTATATAAGGATCCTTAAATCAACTTTTCTTTCTATGGCAATTTCAATTTGGCAATAAAAAGTCAATGTGATGGATGTGGCTCTTTTTTTTCCATGCGAAAGCTCAATATAGATCTTTCAGTATCAATAATTCTAGCTATAAAATACGTATCTATAAAACACTCCAGTGCTTAAAACTGGATTAAATTAGTGAGATTAATTCTGATACCTATGAAAATAAGTTAAAAGCAGTTAACTGTAAATTTGGCTCCTTTTTTTTTCTCTCTCCTTGCCCTGACAAAGAGAGACACATTTCATTTCCCACTGATCCAGCAGCCAGCAGTAATTGGCCTGCAATTTATTGTGAGCAGAATAAGAAAGGCAGGAGAAAGTAACTGCAAGGGAGAGCTGCTCCTGGTTTGCCAAGAAACGTTCCAGGCAGCCTCACACAGCTGGAATTGTTTCCTTTCACCACCCCCAAGCACTTGGAGGATATGGGAATACAGGAATCCCCTCCCAAAGCCCTGCTGTTGGTCCCAAACAAGGGAAGTCCTACACATGTAGGACTGGAGAGATGATGCCAAACATGTCCAGAGAAATGCAAGGAACTGGGAAAGTGTCTGGAGGAGAAACTGGTGGAGCTGGGGGGTCACAGCCTGGAGAAAAGGAGGCTCAGGTGCCCTTTCACTCCCTACAACGCCCTGACAGGAGGCTGTGTTGAGGTGGGCAGTGGTCTCTTCTCCCAGGAAAAAAGCAACAGGACGAGAGGAAACCACCTCAAGTTGTGCCAGGGAAAGTTCAGGCTGGATTTTAGGAATAATTTATTCTTGGAAAGGGTTATCAATCCCTGGAGCAGGCTGTCCAGGGCAGTGGTGGAGTCACCATCCCTGAAGGGACTTAAAGGATGTGCAGGTGTGTCACCTGGGGACATGGTTTAGTGGTGGCCTTAGCAGTGCTGGGTGAACTTGGTCACCTTAGAGGTTTTTTATAACTGGAATGATTCCAGGGTTCTCTGGAATCTGCTTTACACAGCCTCTCTTTCAGTGCCTCTATCTTTGTGTTTCACAAACAAATCCATCAGACCAAGCCTGAGACATGACAGGACACGATGACACCAGTGGGAAGTGACCTGACTGAGCTTGGTGAAAATTGAGCAAGAACCAAAACCTGACTTATTCTACAATTTCCAAGCAGAAGAGGAAAGGGAATTTCAGCCTCTACTGCCACGTATCCTGATGCCATCATCACCAGAGGACAGGGCAGGGATCTCACTGGAGAGATCATGAGGGTGTCTGTCCTCCCAGGAGCTCAGAATCCACCTGCAAATGCACTGAGAGAGCAGGGCTTGGCTCCAAGGCAGGCACAGGAAGAAAACTGGTGGATTTAGGAAAGTGGAGTGGGGGGAAGAGGAGACCAACAGGAGCTTTGGGAGGAGGAGCAGTCTCCCAGGTGGAGAAGGGATGAAAAGAGCACCTGCAGCACCACTGTCCACATCTAGAACTCTTCTTTCCACATTCCTGGAAAGTTAACATCTAAAAAACCTGAATAATTAACACTGTTTAAGCAACAAAAATTTTGGTTTCTGCTCAGGATAGGTGAGGGTAACTCCACAGGATGATCCCAGCATAGGAGGGCAGAGGGACTTTGCATAAAAAGGGAATTGAATTCAGCCTCCAGGTGTGTTGAAAACAAGCTGACAACAGAAGCTGAAAGCAGCCGGATCCAATAATTTTATATTCCGGAAATCTGCCGCGCGCTCTTCATGAGTCCTGATCCACACCTGTGTTCAAATTCCCACGTCAATTCTGCCACCCCATAAATCTTCAGCCTCTGGTGCCACATTGCACCAAATCCACGGATGGGATCTGCCCGAGATTCAGCAGCTGCAGCCTCGTGCTGAGCCCTGGGTTTCCTTTCATGGCTCATTACAATAAGTTAGATTAGAACTACAGCTAATTGCTGTTGCTGTCATAGTTTACAGGAGATGTTGTTACTGTTTGTACATCATGGAGCTGGCATAATGGCATGTTGTCTTTCCTAATTATGTCAGCCAAATAATTCCCACTAAGTGCTGGCATAGTGTTTTAATTAATATTATTACCCCCGGATCTGTCACAAAGCTCAAAACTCTGGAGCTGGAAAATGACTTCTTTTGTTTCCTTTTGTATCTTGAGGAAAGTTGAGTGGAAACCTGGAGGTCTTGGATCTTTTCTCCAAGCAAGAGTGCGATTATTATCTTTGCCAAAGGCATAGCCATGGGTAAATGAGGTAGAATTTCACTGCCTCTGTGAAAAGGGGAGAGAATATTTAAATTTATTTATTTTGTCTCTGGCATATGTGATTTCAAGGAATTCCTGACTTAGAAACTGAGGCTTTAGTGAATACGAATTAGCCAGAAAATGGGTTTGTGCTTCAGGCGTAGGCTCCTCTCTGCTTAAGTGTTTAAATTAACAGTTAGCAATTAGTGATTGGATAAATTGGGATTCAGTTACCCAGGCTGTTTGCAGGTGAAGGGAAACAGGAAAGCAGCTCTGGAGGTGACCTTGATCATTAGTTTTCTATTTTTCCTTATTTAAATAGGCTTTAAAGTTATTCTATGACACAATTAAGTGGCTAAAACAAGGTGGGATGAAGTGGAGATCTCAGGAACTTGTGTTCAGAGGTCCAGGACCCATCCACATGCACATTTCTAGGCTCAGGTGGGATTTTTGTTCCTCTGCTGGGAACTGTCTGTCAGAAATCATTCCTGTCTGTCAGAACAGGACAGACAGTGGATTTTCTGTTTGTTTAGAATTCTTTTCTCAGTTCATTTTGAAGCTGCCTGGAAGAAAACCAGGAAGTAGCAAGGTATCATGTGATCTTTGGAGGCCAAAAGCTTCGGTTAAATCAAAACATTTCATTTCACCAAAGCAGAAGTGGGGTCCTTTGGTTTTTACTTTTTAATTTCACTCTTTATGATTTAACAGAATATACAGTCAGTGGGAGGAAAAAACTAAGAATAAAAGTAATTTGAAAATGAAGAATAAAAATGTTATCTGCTAGAAAGGTCAGAGAGGCAGTTTCAGCTTGATTGGAACATTTTGCTCGGGTGTTTTGGGTTTTTTTAGTTTCCCAAGAGATCCTTAATAAAAATCCACACAATGTTCCTTCACAGTGAATCAGCAGGGCAGTTCCAACCCATCTATTTAAGAGGATCCACCTTCACACATTGACAGTCATGTCACGGGAGGGGACAATGACCCCGTTCTGACTGAGGGACAGAGTCCAAGCGCTTTTGGAGAGGGCACTGCTAAGCCAGGCTGATGGAGCAGATGATTCAGCCAATTAACACTCATTAGTGTGCCTAGGTGAGGTTTTATCCTGACCCAGAAGACTCCTTCCATTTTCCACGTTTGCTCTTCAAAAGGTTGTGGGATAAGAAGCCCAAGAACATCTCCCAGGTTGGTACCAATCCAGATGGAAGCGACAGTGGGGGGACTTTTCATGGAATCATTGATGTTGGAAAAGACCTCCAAAATCATCAGGTCCAACGCTCAACCAAATCCCACCATGCTCGTCATAAAGTGCCACATCCACTCATTTTTCAACACCTCCAGGGATCGTAATTCCATCATTTCCCCTGGAGATCCTGTTCCAATGCTTGACCATCCTTTCGGTGAATAAATTTTTCCTAAAATCCAATTTGAACCTCCTCTGGTGCAACTTGAGCCCATCTCGTACCATTTCTTTATCTTTGATTGTGATGAGTGTCTTCCACAGGAGTTGATTTGATGAGAAAGTTAATTTGAGGATGTGATTTGGTAAGAAAACTGCAGTGGAATGAAATTTCTGAGCCTGGTGTGTGCGTGGGTGGGTGTGTTCCCAGTGAGGTTTACAGAGCTCTTGGAAGCCCATCCAAGAGAGGAGGGCTCTGCTGTGGTTTCCACTCACTGCGGTTTCCAGCTGTAACCAGATGTTCGAAAAGCTGGGCAAAAAGTCAGTGGAGAAATTTATTTTTAACTCTATTTCTCCATGTGGCTGTTGGACATGAAGATGACCAGAAGATACTGGAATCATGGATTGGTTTGGTTTGGGAAGGATGTTAAAGATGATCTAACTCTATCCATGCTGCTTTGGGACACCTTCCACTATTCCAGGTTGTTCTAAGCCACATCTGACCTAGTCTTGGACACTTCCAGAGATGGGGCATCCACAGCTTCTCTGGGCAACCTGTGCCCGAGCCTCAGCAACCTCACAGGGAGGAATTTCTTCCCATTGTCCCATCTACATCTCCTTTCTTTCAGTTTGAACCCACTTCCCCTTGTCCTGTTTCTCCACGTCCTTGTAAATAATCCCTCTCCGTCCTTCTTGTTGCCTTCTTCAAATAATGGAAGGCAACAATTAGATAATCCCAAAGCTTCTCTTTTCCAGGCTGAACATCCCAAACATTCCCATTTTTTCCTCACAGGAAAGGTGTTCCATCCCTCTAATCTTGGTTGGTGACACTGTGCCATTGCTGAGCTCCCCAGGACACAAATTCCCTGAACAACCTGCAAAGAGCTTGATGCCACTAGAAATTAGAAAGTGAAAACAGAATTCAGTTCTTCCTCTTTTTTTTCTTTTTTTCTTCCTCTTCTTTTTCAACACCCCAACATTTCTGTCACATTTTTTTCGTGGGCCTAGGGGGGCAGCTTTAACTCATAGAGAATTCATACAGCTCATCAAAAACATTCTGGGCTACCACAGGCACTATGCTGCAGTTGAAAAAATACTTATTTATGAGTCTTGCATACTGTTAACAAAATAACAGCTTTCATTTTGCTTTCATATCCCATGATTCAGGGTGTTTACAGAATAAGCTGAATCTCATTAAATTTCTAACTAAGAGCTGGCAAAAGCCCAGCTTGGCTGAGGTTCCACTCTGTACAAAAGCTGAGAATGCACCTCAGAGGTGAACAACAGGCCTTGACTTCAGAAAAAAAGAATGGAAAAATTGAATGGTTGCTGGTTTTAGGGGTCACAGATTTCAGCTGAATCTAGCAAAGTTCAGTTTTTCCCACTTGTGATGGTTTGTAATGACTGCTACAACAGACACAGATTTAGGAGATCTGGATTTTATTCCTAAGCTTGTTGGAGATACTCTGTGCAAAGCACTTTCCCCTTAGCCCAGCAATTAACTGGAAGTGACAGCCCTGATTTTAATAGGGTTCTCTAAAAGCTGCTGTCAGGCAGCCTGGCACTGGGATCCTCCCTGCTGGAATAACTGCTCAGAAAAATAACAGCACCAGGCTCATTTGCCTAAAACAGGCTGAAGGCTTTTATCCCAGCTCCTGGGCCAGGAAATCAATCAGGAACTGATTTCCATCAGGCTGCACTGAACAGGGGAGTTGATGGATCTGCCACCTGTGTGGGAAAATCCCAGGCATAAAGCTGTTCACAACCCTCAGAATCATGGGATTATTTATGTTGGAAAGGATCTTTAGGATCATTAAGCTCTGCTGTTAGCCTGGCATTATTAAGTCCAGAACAAAACTGTTTCCTTAAGTGCCAAGTTTTTAAACACCTCCGGAGGTTGTGACTCCACCACTGCTCCAAGGACTCTGTGCCAGGACTTAAAAGCCATTCTAGGTCAAGAAATTTTTCCTAATATTTGAGCTAAACTTCTCCTGATGGAATTTGAGGCAGTTTCCTCTTCTCCAAGTGCTTGTTACTTGGGAAAAGAGCCTGATTCTCACCTGGCTGCACCCTCCTGTCAAGGAGATGTGCAGAGCCAGAAGATTCTCCCTGAGCCTCCTTTTCTCCAGGCTGGGCCCTCCAAGGTTCCTCAGCCCCTCCTGGTACTCCAGACCCTTCCACAGCTCCATTCCCTTCTCTGGACACTCTGCAGCCCCTCAAAGTCTTCCTTTTCTTAAGAAACCCAGAACTGATCCTGGATTTGAGGTGTGGCCTCAGAAGTGTCAGTACAGGGGGACAATCCTTGCCCTGGTCCTGCTGGTCAGTTTTCCTGTCACAGGCCAGGATGTCACTGGTGTTTTGGATGCCTCCTCCATGTCCCTGTCATCCAGTGCTCAGCCCTCAGGTGTCTCTACCAGAGCCATGGGGTTGGAATCACAGCACAAGGGCCTGAAATTTGCACATCTCGTTCACCCCAGTTTGGAAAAAGACATCTGAAACCCTCGGCACGATCAGGATCGGTTTGGAAATGGAATTTGGAAAAGGGTGGAGAGACAATGAAGTTGGTGGGATGGAGGAGGAGGAGGAGAAGGAGGAGGAGAAGGAGGAGGAGAAGGAGGAGGAGAAGGAGGAGGAGAAGGAGAAGGAGAAGGAGAAGGAGAAGGAGAAGGAGAAGGAGAAGGAGAAGGAGAAGGAGAAGGAGAAGGAGAAGGAGAAGGAGAAGGAGAAGGAGAAGGAGAAGGAGAAGGAGAAGGAGAAGGAGAAGGAGAAGGAGAAGGAGAAGGAGAAGGAGAAGGAGAAGGAGAAGGAGAAGGAGAAGGAGAAG